>UESW01004247.1:583852-980806 GCA_900491605.1 Calamus simplicifolius
TGTTAATGAAGTATAATTTTCCATCAATGAAAATCCAAACCGTGATATCTTCTCTGAGTCCCTAGGTTGCTGACGTAGGACCCTTGAGGGCTTCGTCAGCACCGAGGGGCTGCTTTTATTTTTCATGCAACTTTAACTTAGTCGTATAATGCTGGACCCCTTTGGGAGAGCTAGGGGAGACGAGTCGTGTTTTCCCCCTGGGGACCCGGGCCTCCAAGCATTGATGAAACGTCGAGCTTGGGCCGACGAGGATGACTTGAACTTCAAAGCATCGATGGAATATCGGTCTTGGATTGCCAAGGATGACTTGGGCCTATAAACACCAACGGAATATCGGTCTTGGACCGCCAAGGATGACTTGGGCCTATAAACACCGACGGAATATCGGTTTTGGACTGCCAAGGATGACTTGGGCTTTTTGAATCGATGGTACATCGGTTCTTCGATGCCAATGGTACATTGGGCTTTTTGTTGAGAGCCGATGGTACATCGGTCTGCCAGTGTACACTAGGCTTTCATGTCGAGTCTGGCCTCGGGCTTTTTTGAATCCGATGGTACATCGGGTCTTTGATGCCAATGGTACATTAGGCTTTTTGTTGAGAGTCGATGGTACATCGGTCTACCAGTGGTACACTGGGCTTTCCATGTCGAGTCTGGCCTCGGGCTTTTTTGAATCCGATGGTACATTGGGTCTTCGATGCCAATGGTACATTGGGCTTTTTGTTGAGAGCCGATGGTACATCGGTCTGCTAGTGGTACACTGAACTTTCCATGCCGAGTCTGGCCTTGGGCTTTTTTGAATCCGATGGTACATCGGGTCTTCGATGCCAATGGTACATTGGGCTTTTTATTGAGAGCCGATGGTACATCGGTCTGCTAGTGGTACATTGGGCTTTCCATGCCGAGTCTGGCCTCAGGCTTTTTGAATCTGATAGTACATCGGGTCTTCGATGCCAATGGTACATTGGGCTTTTTGTTGAAAGCCGATGGTACATCGGTCTGCCAGTGGTACACTGGGCTTTTCATGCTGAGTCTGGCCTCAGACTTTTTTGAATCTGATGGTACATCGGGTCTTCGATGCCAATGGTACATTGGGCTTTTTATTGAGAGCCAATGGTACATCGGTCTGCCAGTGGTACATTGGGCTTTCCATGCTGAGTCTGGTCTCAAACTTTTTTGAATCCGATGGTACATCGGGTCTTCGATGCCAATGATACATCGGGCTTTTTGTTGAGAGCCGATGGTACATCGGTCTGCTAGTGGTACACTGGGCTTTCCATGCCGAGTTTGGTTTTTTGAATCCGATGGTACATCGGGTCTTCGATGCCAATGGTATATTGGGCTTTTTGTTGAGAGCCGATGGTACATCGATCTGCTAGTGGTACATTGGGCTTTCCATCCCGAGTCTGGCCTCGGGCTTTTTTGAATCCGATGGTACATCGGGTCTTCGATGCCAATGGTACATTGGGCTTTTTGTTGAGAGCTGATGGTACATCGGTCTGCCAGTGGTACACTGAGCTTTTCATGCCGAGTCTAGCCTTGGGCTTTTTTTTGAATCCGATGGTACATCGGGTCTTCGATGCCAATGGTACATTGGGCTTTTTGTTGAGAAGCTGAGATGCTTAAACTTCTGTTTATTAGTTTCAAATGCAGGGCGGGAGCCCCAAGAGAATACAATCGCAAAATTTCATGTAAAGAAAGAGTACGCTACTGATAATACCGATGGAGGTTATCGGCGTTCCACGTCCGCGGGAGCGGCTTTCCGTCCAGCTCTTCTATTTTGTACGCTCCGTGGCGGAGTGCCTCAGTGACCCGGTAGGGTCCTTCCTAGTTTGGTGCTAGCTTACCCCCTTCCGTCGGTTTTGAGATTTCAGCCCGACAAAGGATGAGGTCCCCGGCAAGAAGGCCCTTGGACGGACACGAGCGTTGTAATACCTAGTTGCTCGCTGTCGGTAGGCTACCATTCGGAGTCACGCTCGATCCCGCACCTCTTCCACCAGGTCGAGGTTGGCCCGCAACTGGTTTGGGTTATCTTCCTCGCTGTAGAGCTCCACTCTAAGGCTTGGGGCACCGATCTCTACAGGAATGACTGCTTCAGATTTGAAGACGAGGCTGAAGGGAGTTTCTCCGATGGGGGCCCGAGGCGTTGTTTGGTAGGCCCATAGCACATTGTGGAGCTCCTCCACCCATCGTCCTTTGCAGTCATCTAACCGGGCTCTCAGTCTTTAAAGAATGATGTGGTTGGTCACCTCGGCCACTCCGTTGGTCTGAGGATGCCCTACAGAGGTGAAGCTGATGGATGCCGAGCTCGGTGCAGAATCCTTGGAAGGGTGCGTTGTCGAACTGCCGGCCATTGTCGTGACCAGAGTATGCGGCAGTCCGAACCGGCATATTATAGACTTCTAGAAGAAAGCCCTCACCTTGCCCTCGGTGATCTTGGCAAGCGCTTCAGTCTCGATCCATTTGGTGAAGTGGTTGATAGCCACCAGCAGGAACTTGCGCTGGCCGGAGGCAGGAGGGAATGGGCCCAAGATGTCCATCCCCGCCTGGGCGAAGGGCCAAGGTGCCACCAGTGGGGTCAGCTGAGATGTCGGCTACCGCTGGATGTTGCCATGACGTTGGCAGCTATCACACTTCTTGACAAGCTCGGCCACGTCCTCCCTCATGGTCAGCCAATAATACCCCTGCCGTAGGGCCTTGTACGCCAGGGCTCTGCCCCTCAGATGACTTCCGCATATGCCTTCATGAATTTCTCGCAAGATATAGTCAGCTTTAGTAGGCCGACGCACTTGAGGACTGAGTATGAGAATGATCTTTGGTAGAGCTTCCCATCCATCATCAGGAACTTCGGGGCCCATCACCTGAGTTGTCTGGCCTCGTACTCCCCAGCAACCTGCTCGGAGACAAGCTGGGAGTCCGTGAAGGCCCTTAGACACTCCGCACCAAGCTCCTTGGCTAGCTTCATCCCTGCCAGCAAGGCTTCATACTCTGTTTGGTTGTTGGTGGCCGGAAAGAGGAATCGGAGAGCATACTCCACCACCTCTCCCTCGGGGCTCGTGAGGATAAGTCCGGCCCCGCTCCCTTGAGAGTTTACCGCTCCATCCACATGAAGAATCTAGTCTTTTTTCTCCACCCCCTCGGCCGTAGGGGACCCCATGCATGCCTCCGGTGCAACTCCTCCAGATGCTCCTCGGCCCAAGTGCACTCGATCAAGAAGTGGGCTAACACTTGGGACTTCATGCAGGCCTTGGCCAGATGGATAAGTCAAACTCCCCCAACTTGATGGCCCATTTGGCTGACTGACCGGAAGTATCTGGATGGGACAAGATAGTCGAAGTGGCTGGTCCGTGAGCACCACAATTGGGTGAGCTTGAAATAGGATCAGAAGTGCTGGGCGAAGACCACCAGGGCGAAGATGATCTTCTCGGTCTTGGAGTATCTGGTCTCAGCATCGTGGAGTACCTTGCTAGTGTAGTAGACCGGATTATGCGCTCCGTCGGCGTCCATGCGAGCATGGAGCTGACGGCTTCGGAGGAGGCTGCAAGATACAAAAAGAGTTCCTCCCTGCTCCTCGGCTTAGACAGCAGTGGAGGAGTAGACAGAAATTTCTTCAGCTCCTCAAAGCTTCCTGACACTCCATCCATTCGAAGCTGTTGACCTTGCGCAGCGCCTTAAAGAAGGGCAGGCATTGCTCTGCCGACCTTGACATGAAGCGGCTCAGGGCTGCCACCCTCCCGGTCAGACGTTGCACCTCCCTGTTGTTAGTTGGGGGCCTTATATCCAAGATGGCTCGGATCTTATCTGGGTTGGCTTCAATTCCTCGCTGCGTCACCATGAAGCCCAGAAACTTGCCTATCGCAACTCCGAAGGCACACTTGCGGGGTTCAGCCTCATTCGATACCGGCACAGGTTGGCGAAGGTCTCCGCAAGGTCGGCAACATGGTCCATGGCATGGGTGCTCTTGGTCAGCATGTCGTCCACATACACCTCCATGTTGCACCCGATTTGGTCCTCGAAAACCTTGTTCATCAACCTCTGGTAGGTGGCCCCCGCATTCTTCAACCTGAATGACATCACTTTGTAGCAATATATCCCCTTCTCGGTGACAAAGGAGGTCGTCTCTTCATCAGCCGGGTTCATCCTGATCTAGTTGTACCTCGAGAATGCATCCATGAAGTTGAGGGTCTCGTGGCCGGATGTAGCATCTACCAGTAGGTCAATCCTAGGTAGCGGGAAGTTGTCCTTGGGGCATGCTTTATTAAGGTCGGTGAATTCTACACACATCCTCCAGCTCCTACTAGCCTTGCGGACCATCACGACATTTGCCAGCCAGTCGAGGTAGTGCACCTCGCGAATGTGCTCAGCCGCCATCAGCTTGCGCACCTCTTCGTCTATGGCCTTCTGTCTTCTAAAGCAAAGCTCCTTTTCTTCTACCGAACTGGTCGGTACTCTGGCTTAATGTTGAGCTGGTGTGTAATCACCTCCTCCGGAATGCCCGGCATGTCGGATGCCGACCAGGCGAAGATATCAGCGTTGGCTCACAGGAAAGCAAGGAGCTGGCTATGAGCCTCCTCCGGAAGCATAGCCCCAACTTGGATAGTCCGCTCCGGGTCTTCTCTCAGGGGAAAGGCTAACAGGTGCTTAGCCGGTTCTCCCCTCCTTGCCGAGTCCTGGGGGTCCAGTGCTTCTGGTGCAGGTGTGGACATCACCCCCTGAGGGCTAGGGGCCATGTGGCAGCACAGCGGCGGTGGGTTCTGCTCCCCGCGCATCTCCCCGACCCCTTCGCTGGTTGGAATCTCACGAGGAGTCTCTTGGTGGAGATAACAGCGTCCAAAAGATTAAGCACATGCCTTCCGAGGATAGCGTTATAGGCGAGGGGCACCCGAACCATCAGGAAGTTCATGAAGACTATACTTTAGCACGGGGCCATGCCAGCCATGACAGGAAGAGTGATCTCCCCTTGACCTTCACGAAATCTCCGGTGAACCCCATCAGGGGCGTGGCGACAGGCCGAAGCAGGTCGGGTGACAGGTTCATGCGAACAAAGGCATCATAGTTCAACACATCCACCAAGCTCCCACTATCAACCAGAATTCTTTTTACAGGGTGTTTAGCTATCGTCATAGACACGACGACACTATCATCATTTTTGTTAACTACCCCTTCTAAGTCCCTTTCAAAAAAGGGATTACAGAGTCTAACTCTTCTCCCCCCTTGGCTTCTTGGGTGGACCGCCTGCCCCCAGGATATCATTGTCACCGTCTTCTCGGTCGGAGCATTGTCAATCATCGGTGGCGGAGGCACTGATGGGCCAGGAGTTCCCGGGTTGTTCCTCTGGACGAACTTCCCCAGGTGGCCACGCTGAATAAGGTCCTCTATCGCCTTCTTCAACAGGCGACAGTCGTCAGTGTCGTGGACATGATCCCGGTGGTAGCGGCAGTAGAGGTTCTTGTTGCGGGGGATCTTTGGGTTCATTAGGGGAGGGCACTGAAGATAGGGCTCACCCTCGATCTCGAGCAGGATGTGCGATACCGGGGTGAGCAGAGGAGTATAGGGCCCGTCTCTCAGTGCAGGAGCTCGAGGACGGTTGTCTGGTCGACGAGGAGGCTCGGGCCTTCTAGGCCGAACTTCAACAGGCTCTGGACGAGCCGGCTTCTTGGTGGTGCTCTTGCTGGCCTCGTGCCAGGAGGAGTCAGCTTCGTCGGCGCGGATGTACTTCTAGGCCCGGCTCAAAAGCTCTGCGTAGGATCTAGGCGGCTTCTTGTCGAGGGAGCATGCGAAGCGAGAGGGACGGAGCTCTCACTTCAAGGCCAAGGTGGCCACCGAATCCTCGAGGTTGTAGACTTCCAGGTCGGCCTCCTTAAACCGGGCGACGTAGTCCATAGGGACTCGCCACTCTTTTGCTGGACTGAGAAGAGACTGTCTGCCACCCTTGGGATCTTCCGATATGCATCAAAATGGGCCAGGAAGGCCCTCTCCAGCTGACGGAAGGAGTCGATACTCCGTAGCGGCAGGCGGGAGTACCAAGCTCGAGCAACTTTCTTCAAAGTGGCGAGGAAGGCGATGCACATGAGCGAATCAGTTGCCCCCTGGACCTGCATGAGGACCTTGTAACTTTTCAAATGGTCCAGGGGATCCGTGGTCCCGTCATACAGGTTCAGCTGAGGAAGGCAGAACCGGGTTGAGATGGGTCCCTCCGTAATCCAGCGGGACAGTGGTGGCCGACTGTCGTAGTCCACCTATGGTGGGTTGGTGATCCGACGGAGCTCTTCTAACCGCTGATTGTACTCGTCGAGCCGATGCTCAGCTCGGCGGGCTATACTGCCGTCAAAAGACCCCTCCCTTGAGCAATCTGAGGAGGGGGAAGAGCGGCGGCGATGCTGACGAGGGCGCTCCGCTTCCTTCCCATGCCGCCGCCTGAGAGATGCACTAGCGCGGCGAGAGGGTGACCGGGGCCTCTTGGAGGCTTCGCGGGAGTGAGGCTTGGGCGAAGCGCGGCGGTGGCAAGCTTCTCGGGCGGGGGACCTCCTCCGGAAAGAGTGCTGGCTGGGTTGGATGACTCCTGGCACTGACGGAGGGGCCCTGGTTGCTGCGCAGCCACCGCCGTTGCCAAAGATTGGACTTGCACGGCGAGGGCGGCAAGCCGGTCTTCTTGAAGCTGCTGCGATGGTGGTGCAGGGACGTCGGCTAGGGGAGCTGAGGGGCCAACCGCCAGCGGATCAGCCCCTTGATGCTGCCCCCCAGCATGACTGGTGGAGACCTCTCGTGCACGGGTCATCATCATTGCTTGAGAGCTCAGGGAAGAGAAGTTGTCGTTGACAGGTTCGAAGCTTTTCTCTTCTTTCCCCCCTACCTGGTGCGCCAATCTGTTGATGCCGAGTCAGCTTCCTTGAACGCCGAGGAAATGAAGGTCCTCCTCCCGGACTCCTGCAAGAAAAGTCCCCAGAGACCGAATGTTCCGGTGGGGACCCTCCGACGCTCAAGTCAGTCACTCGGGAATAGACAAGAGTTAGCTAGCAGAAGAAAGCTAGAGAGTTAGGGTTCAGGGATCCTTTCCTCGTTGTAAATGTGAGCTTTTATACCTGTTCAAAGATCTCTCCCCTCCATGCTTCCAGAAGGTTACCGATTTCATGATATCCTCATCCGATAACGGACAAAAAGGAGGGACTAACAATGACATGTCGTATCGTTACTGTGCGTCAGAGGTGTCCTGCTTGATTTGCTACCCGCCAATACGGTATCATGCGTGTCGAGTGGCTATGGTTGCACCAGGCACGCTCCATTATGAGGTATTGCCACATGCAGCCACAAGCAAGCGGTGATCGTACTCCGTAACAGGATATGGCCATACGTGATTGCAGGCAAGTGATGGACCGCATACCGTAATGGGGTATGGCCATGCACTATTACGGGTGCGTGGTGGGCCATATGTCTTAATGGGGCATGAGACGCATTATAGCAGGTGAGTAGCGGGCCACATGGGCATGCCAGGTGGCTCGCAGCTATAAGTTGGTCTCGGAGATGTGCCTCGGACGTGGGCTTGGATGTTGGAGTGAGACGCTGTCAGTCTTCTTTACCGTTAACCCTGACGGTGCTGGATCAGTCATATTCACCTCCATTCCTCTAAAACAATTATATTATATCGAAGCAAGTTTCATATAAATTTTAAGAGTACTAATGATTTAAGATCATGGTTGTAACAATAGCTAACTAGTATTTGAAGCGAGAACGAGGAAGAATGAGGGCAAGATAACAATAAAGGTGCTTTTTTTTTTTTATTTTTTTTTACGGGTGTCCTCC
The DNA here is from genome assembly GCA_900491605.1 of Calamus simplicifolius. NCBI lineage: Eukaryota > Viridiplantae > Streptophyta > Magnoliopsida > Arecales > Arecaceae > Calamus > Calamus simplicifolius. The sequence goes on from UESW01004247.1 coordinate 591,653, forward strand.
ATAATTTTTGAACGGAATTGTCCCTTAAAACCCATCCATGCAAATTCTCTGGCTACATGGAACCGAGGGGTAAAAGCATATGTTGTTGCAGAAGAGAACCCCTCGAAGTTTTAGAAATCCGCTTATTAGTAATGAAGGTACATAAAAGTTTTTTTTAATTTTCTTAAAGCTGATTTCTGCAAAAATAATAATAATAATAATATGAGAAAATTTTAATTTTATGTCTAACTAAAATTTATGCACTATATAAATTTATTATTTAATTTAATATAGCATTACGTAGTTGATTATCTTTTACTTAAATAATACTTTAGCAACATATTAATAAAAATATGATTCAAGTAAAAGTAAATGATACAATCAACATATTAATATTTTAGCTCAATTCAGGGATATATATTAACACAAGGAAGAATCGGACCTTTTAATTTGAATCTAGGCTTTTATTCACACTCGATTGGTGCTTACGGTAGATCTGGTGGATCTTACAAATTATTTTCTTCCCATCCTAGATTCAGTGTCGTTGGATGAATGGATAAGATCCGGATCTCCTAATGAGCCGTTGACGTTGTTGCTTTAGCTTCAACAAAAGGGGAAAAGCAGTGTTGTTGCCTAGTTTATTAAATATTAAATAGCAAAGGAACTATTGACTATTACAATGGTCTAAAAAGAGGGATGGAACAAAGTTAATTATTTTGTCACGAGGTGGCCAACGTGAAACATGGCAGCGCCTTTCAAACGCTCTTCGGTTTTATGGATTGTTCAAGCTCATGGATTTAATGATCAAGTCATAAGAATGATGTTTTCGGATGGTCAAAAATCTAAAGGTATAGAAAGGCATCAGCCCTTCCTGCTCGGAAAAAGTCGTCGGATCAAATGCCATGGACTTTCCAAGTTTCCCTGCAGAACCGGGCCAACCCAAAATTCAAGCTAGTGGGCTAAGGGTAGGTATTCTCATGTTTAATCTATAATTAAATTGAATTCTTATATTTGAAATAAATAAAAATTAAATTGAATATTATTTTCCTAATTAACCTACTTAATAATAATTGGAAATAGTAATTTAAGAAATGTAATGTTAATTATGTTAAATCACATTTAATTATATAACCATAACTATATTTAAATATATATTAAATAATAAATATATATTATTATAATAAAATTAATTATACTATTAACATAAATTATTTATAAATAATTATATTATTATAAATTCATATTATAATTGCATTAATATTAATGATATTATAATTGTATACGATATTAAATATTAACTAATATTTTTTATTTAATATTATATTATTATGATGATATTATATTATATTATATTTAATACTTAACATTATTCAATGATATTAATATTATGTATTGGTATAATAATAATTGTATAAGTTATTCTGTTATATATTTATCATAATGTTATAGAATCAAAATATATCATAATATACAAATATATTATAATTATACACTATAAATTTTGTGTTATAATAATATTGTAGTATTATTAATATAATAATAATTTATTGTAATATATTAAAAACAACATTATTTTTCATCCAACATTATTAATAGTTAGTGGGGCAATTTTATCAAAAAAGTTTATTTTCTCTATTCAATAGAATTCATTTAAAAATCTCATCAAAATTGATAGAATTTAAAATAAGAGTAAGCAATTTTTTCATGATTTAATAGTTCAAATTTTAATATTTTTTAAAAATATTTGAATAGATGGCCCAACTCGTCGAAGAAGCCGATGGAACTCGGCTTCAGCCCGTTGAACCATGTTTTGGCGGACTCCCTGAGAGTAGAGGGAAAGGTCCAGCACAAGATCGCATCTAACGCTCTATGGAACATCATGATGGATCGAAAGCTGCTCAGGTGGTCGTCCGGTTTAGTGGATCTGTGATAGAGATCGATGGTGGGGAGTTTGACATGAGGAGGGATCACCTCTTGCATAATTTTCTCGGTGAAGGGCATACCTGCTCCACCTTTGGTTGAGGTTGAGGCGTCTGCTTGACGACATCTGATTCCTAGCGCACCTCTTGTGGCTTCCCTTGAAGTTGCTGATGCACCTTATTATCCCGAACAGTAGGGGAAGGGGATTGCAGCCGTGGCATCGAGTCATGGCGAGAAAACTCTAGGGACATGGAACGAGCCCGATAGAATCTGAGTAGATCCCTGCCCTTTTGTAGTGGCGATCCACCTCTTCACGTCCGATCTGTCGGGGAAGGCTCATGGCCTCGAGTGAGTTGGGGAAAGGGGCCGCCGGCGGAACAAGGGCAATGACTCCATCAGGGAGCCGTTGGGTTGGTGGAACTGAAGGAGGAGGGATTCCATGAAGTCCTTGCACCAATTGAGTCAGAGCTTGGACCTGTTGGACCAACATTGTAAATTGATCTTGGGTGACCGGATCTATCGACGGTGGGGGAGTTTCGATCGGTGGTGGCTGTGAGGGCGCCACATTATTTGCTGGATCAGGCTTTTGGGAGGCGGCCTGATCAGGAGCACTAAGGTTGCTCTTTTGTGGTTGGCTTTGAGAGATTGTCCCTCTTATCAGGAACCTTGTCTCTTTGATTTCAAGTTTAACGGGACTTAAGGCCCTTCCTCTAGCACCAATCTGTTGCTACAAATTTCGTTCTTCAACTTGGGGGCAGCACACGTCTGGATCCGGATAGGGATCTTCCGTCTGCAAGGCAGTCTTCACATAGGAAGCGCTAGGAGTGGTCCCTGTGGAAGATCCTTTGACGATCAAGTCAGTGGTGATTCTCAGCAAACATATGAGATGAGAAGGCTCCAGCAGAAGGATCTTTCAGAGATGACCTTCCAAGAGCGATGAACTATGCTAGAGTTCTTAGAGTTAGTTTTTGCATTCATGAAAGGATCTTGGGACATGGTATTTATAGAATGCTGATAATAATGGCGGGTTGTCACCTGATTTTTTGGGCATATCTTAGGAAGTTAAGAGCCGATATGATTCGAATTTGATTAGTTACAGGACTGTTAGGATTCGAATCTTGGCAGTTAAAAAGATTGATGGCTAATTAGCGCTCCACGATTCAGTTATTCACGGGCATTAGGCCATATTTAGTTTCTGTTTCCTTTTAAGGGTGTTGGGAGCCGAGGTGATTGGAATCCCGCCAGTTAATCAAAAATTTGAAATTTTATTGATTACAGTCGGAGGGTCATGTTTGGCTCCTTGTTCCCATTTTAGAAAGATTATTATCAGATTCGTGTGATTGGGGTGATTTATCTTCCGTAATCCTTGGCGTGGCCTAAGGCAATGAGGGTGCTTGAGTCAAAAAGTTTCTTGTTCTTATCGAGGTATGCAGATTAGCTTGGTCCTACATAGTTATAGAGACAACTTGGTCCTGCCAAGATACAAAGATAGCTCGGTCCTATCGAGGTATGAAGATAGTCCGGTCCTGCCGAGGTACGAAGATAGCCCAGTCCCGCCGATGTATGGAGATAGCTCAATTCTGCCAAGGTATGGAGATAGCTCGGTCCTGTCGAGGTCAGTTACATTTTGTCTTTTTTCGGATATGGATGTTGGTGGGTCAAAAGTCAAAAATGACCCTTTTCTTTTGCCACGTGCACTAATACCGATGCGGTGACGATCTTACCCTGCATCACATGCCCCCCACTCCCTAATCCGAAGAGTAGGTTCAGGCATATAGAGTAGAGTTTCAGATGGCTCGATTCGGTGAAGGGATTTGAATTTGTAGAGGCGCATCATGATGGCTTAATAAATGCTATATCGTTGTTCCATCATTTCTTTTAGGCGGATGAAGCAGAACCCTTCGTTCTCTGTGAACGATGATTGATGAAATGACACGTGGCAAGCTCTTGCGCTCGCAGTGTACGGGTTGATAGTCTGGATGTCTGGGTATCTCGCTGGCCATATTCTGTCTTTCTGTTGAGGCAGTTTAAAAGGAGTTAGGCGGCACTTTCCCTGTTGTGCTTTCTTCTTGTTTCTTCCTTTAGAAGCTCCTCTCTCAGAAACCCTACGCTTCTTGTGAGGGTCTCCTTTGCTCATCCCGAGGACATGGAGCACCCGGGTGATTTCGCTTTCACGATGACCTCGAAGTATTTGGAGAAGATCCATCAGAGGTATTGGATCCCTCAAAACATCCGGTTATGGGTGCAGAAGCCTAAATAGAAGGTTACGAAGTAGTTAGAATTCGGGGCCTTCTTTTATGAAGAGAGTTTGCGAGTGGGTCTTCGGTTTTCTCTTCATCCATTGATGAAGAAAATAATGAGGTTTTATGGCATTTGCCCGATGATGGTGGCTCCAAATAGCTGGTGTCACAATATTGGGTTCATCTCCATGTGTGCCCTTGTTGGAGTGATGGCAATGCTTCCGTTGTTTTGGGTATGCTACAGCCTCATCTTTGGAAAGAGTTTAGAGTGGCCCTTCATCGGACCCTAGAGATCATTCAAGATGATGTTGGACATCCCATCTTTCATAAAAAGATGAAAATCTAGATTCTTCCTTGCCGAATGGGATGACGAGTTTGACTTTCCCTGGGTATGGTCAAATTACTTTGCGAATTCAAACAAGCGTCCAACATTAACGACACGAGGGGAAGAAGACCTCAAGTTTCTTCGTGGTAGCGAAGTGCTATCAATCGACGTTCTCCTGGCCAATGATGCCCTCTTCAATGCTGGGCTTAGCCTTCTTGATCCTTAAGGTGAGTTTTATTTTCATTTATTTCCTTTGTTGAACAGATCATAATGATCCTTGATTTACTGAATTTTTCCACTGCATTTGCAACCTAAAGGTCGAGGTTTGGAGCCTAGCTAAGGGATGTGTTGAGCAAGCATCCTAGGAAGCATGGTTCCAAGGAAAGGCGCAAGTTTGAGAAGAAACCTCGTCTCTTTGGGTCGAACATAAGGGAGGTAAAGAAGGTTAAGATTGGTCAACAATTTTCTACGCTGACGAAAAGGGAAAATGAAGTGTTGGCGATGCAGGAGAAGAAAAAGTCAGTTCCACCGGAGGAGAGACTGGTGGCCAAAGAAAGTTTGGGAGAGGAGGCCGATAGAGCTCCCAGTTCATAGATAATGGTGGTGTTGGATGACTGATGGAACACCACTACCTAGTCATGAGATTCCTCTGTCCGAGGACAAGGAGCTTCCTTCCAAGAGGATTGGAGCTTAGAGACTCCACCAACTCATGGAGGAGAACTTTTGGTTCAAGGATCTCCTGTTGAGAAGACAAGGAAGGTCAAAGGAGATACTGAGGTACACGAGGAGCCTCCTATTGAAGAATTCCCCTCAGAAGAGTAGAGAGAGGCTGGAGGAGATGCTGAGGTGCGGGGGGAGCCTCCTGTTGAAGATTTTTCCCTAGAAGAGCTGAGAGAGGTCAGACAAGCATATGTGGATCAGGAAGAGTTCTCGGATGAGGAGGCTGACTAAACCAAGGTTCCTTAGGCCGAGGCGTTGGCTAAAGGGGTCAATTAGGCCAAAGCTTCTCAGGTCAAGATTTTGATTGAAGAGGCTAAGCGAGTCGAAGCTCCTCGGGCCGAGGCTCTTCAGATCAATTCATCAGCTGTTAACTTGCTTGTGTTTGATCCTAATACGGAAGAGACGTTGGCCGTTATGATTCGGTCCGCCCTTAGTGGAGGGGAAAGCTCTTTGGCAATGGGGCCTGGCGAAGAGGATCTTGTTGCTGTAGCATTCGGGAAATTAGGCGTACCGAGGGATATTGAGCTCTTACCCAAGATTACCAACTATCCCCTTACAAAGATTGCAATGGCCTATGCTTCTCGGATAAGTTGAAACATCAAAGTGTCCTATTCTTATTGATTTATTTAGCCGAAACTCATTAGTAAGGCTTTACTGTGGAATGGCATTTTAATAAGGGCATTGTGCTATTGCCTAAACTTGATTATGAGAGCCTACACCCAAACCAGGAACGAAGTCGCTGACCTTCGAGAGAAAGTGGTGTTTGCTGAAGAGACTTATAGGGCCCTGACGTCAACCCAAAAATGCCGGAGAAATCAACAAGAGCGGGACAAGCCGCTCGAGAAAGAACATCGAAATATCGGGCTGAAATTGATGAGCTTAGGGGAGCTCGTGATTAGCCAATAAAGCTCGGTCGAAGCTGTTGCAGTGCTGAACCAAGTTTGCCAAAGAAATAGAGGCTTTGAATAAGTGTTTCGCCGAGGAGAAGAATGGCTTAAATAAGTGATTCGCCGAAGAAAGGGGCAACTTAAATAAGAGACTTTCCAAGGAAAGTGACAAGTCAAGATGGCATCAAGACCAGATTGCCAAACTTAAGGTTGATCTGGCTCGGGCTGAAAAGGAGGCCAAAGACAGATAGCGAAAGATCGATGAAACCATGCTGATGTTGCATCGATATGATAAGGAAAGAATGAATGCTTTTAAGTGAATCAAACAAATAAAAGTAGAGAAGGCTCAGCGGGATGAAGAGGTATGGTTCGGCGAGTTCTCCTGCTTTCATCTCTTTTTGCTTTATTTCTAGCATCATTAATCCGGCCGACCTTGTTCTTTTTTTTAGGTGAACAAGATTATGGCTGAAGCTAATGATAAAATAAGGGTTTTAAGTCAGGAGTTGGCCTCGAGTCACCAAAAGTGTTTCGAGCTCTGCGATCAAGCGGTCGAAGCTAATAGGCAGGTCGCTTTGACAGTGGAGAGATACAAGAATTTTGCACCAATTTATGAAGGAATGAATGGTGGCTTGTGCGCAGGCGTATCAAATTGGAGGGAAGGAAGCACGAGTGAGGGTATCTCAGGAGTATCCAGATCTGGAGCTCTCCTTTTTAGCAGCCAAAAATTACTGTGGCCGTACACCGAGGGCCGAATTGTTGACAACGATTCAAACATCTGCCGAAACCGAGTATGAGAAGATACCGGATATTGACTTTGACATGGTTTCGGACACAAACATAGTTGAGGACCCAGCAACGACCACTCAAAAGGGAGAAGTCCCTCAGCCTACTATCGAGGAACTGAAGCTCCGCTGCCGGCATCGTTCAAAGTAGGTGAATTAAGCCAACCTCCTTTGATTATTCCCGAAATTGTTCCTGAGGCCGAGCCTGAAAGTTAGGCATCTTAATTTCTTGTATTCTCCTTTTTCTTTTGTAATTGGAAAGACTTTGTAATCATTCATGCCTTGTAATGCCAATCTTTATGAATGAAATTCTGTTTCTCTTATTGTTCCTCATTGTTTGAATGTTGCATACTTAATGGTTCTTTTAGTACGCTCTGATCCGTCAGGTTCGGACGTCCAAACTTAGTTTTCATTGAGTTGCACAGATAGATCAGCTCTGTTAGAGTTAAAAAGCCTTCAACTACTTTTACCAATGCTTGGAAGCAACTCGACAGCAAACTGATAACTCGGTCTAACCAAGGTTAAAGAGATGGCTCGGTCTTGCCGAGATGGAGGAAGTCACTCAGCCCTGCCGAGGTGAGAGAAATCGCTCAGTCTTGTCAAGGTAAGAGACATTGCTCGGCTTTGCCAAGGTAAAAGAGATCGCTCAGCCTTGCTGAGACTCATCTATAGCTCGATTTTTCCCAAGCTTTAATAATATTTTGTTTCTTCTAAGATTTTACTTCGCAATTAATGTGCTCCCTTAGAATAAGGCAGGGCTTATCTTCTGCGTACATCAAATGACCAATTGTTGTCAGATCACGCACCCTTCGTAGCCAATTTTTGACTATTGTTCATACTTTGGGTATCGAAAATGGCTCTTTGCATTTAAGTCACCTGAGCTGAGATTGAGGAAAGATCTTTTACTGTTTCTCGCAGTGCGAGGGGGGACTCTTTGTATGTCCGGCGAGGTTGATCGGGATGGTGACACATGGTCAATCCATCGATTTCGAAAGTGCTTCTCCTATTGGACGAAAAGAAACCCTTTAGATTCTATCCAGAAAAGAGCGGATGAACGACATGTGGCCCTAATGGGGGCTGAGGTATGGCGATTAACACACTTTGAATTTGGGACTTCTCTTCATTAATGGCGACTGTTCCCTTTCGACGGCTATAAAAAGGGAGAATCTAGAGGTTCTGAGTATGGCCGAAGAGTTCCTTTTTGCTGAGCATAAGGGATAAAAAGCTTGTGAGGGTTTAACCCATGTTAAGATTAGAGGACGAAGGGTTGGCCTTTCTGTTTGAGATTTGTCTTGAGCTTGATGGTTCAGATGAAGAAGTTATTGAAAAGCAAGCCATTTTCAGAGGGCCAAGGAGCATACCTTCCAAAAACCGCAAATCCACGGACATGGTGCTATCAAAGATGGCCCAGAGACCTTCTTCTCGATGTTCAAGTGTGAAAAATAAGAAGGAGAAGAAGGGAAGAGTTGTGGAGGTCATTTGTAAAGCGCAAGGGAGGATGTATAGAGGTCATACGTGAAGTGCATAGAGGCATTTCTGCTTGATCTTATACATCCATTGTGGAACTATAGAGGACATAGTGCAAATGCGACAAGGAGCGTTTTTGCTAGGCCTCTTCTTCCTGAGGCTTTTCATCAACCATGGTAGCAGCTGATCCATCCGAGGAAATGCTTGAAGATCCATTAGGTGGTTTCTTAGAGGATGGGAAGCTGAAGGTAAATTTCTTAATGTTGCTTCTTTTTTCATATCTTTGCTCGATGTCTTGGAGATCACAATTCAGCGGAGTTCGCATTCTGGAGCAGAAGCATTGCTGATGCGACGTTTGTAGCTGGACCTTCTAGAAATTCCTTGTATTTTCTGTGCTGTAATGTACTTGTAATATCTTGCAATGAGCTATAATATTTGAAATAAATAAAAATTTTTCTCTTCAGTATTTCCTAAATTGCTCTTTTTTTTTGAATGGTTGCATTTGTCACAATGCATCAATTTTTTGGCCCTTTTCGAGGCATAGACTATGCTTAGGTGCGTTAAGAATAGATTTCTCGATTTGACCGAAGCATAGGAAAGGTTCAGACTTACCAAGATACAAAAATTCCAATGATATAGGGAAGGCTCGGACCTGCCGAGATACAAGAACTTCTAACGATGTAGAAAAGAAGGCTCGGACCTACCGAGACATGAGAATATCCAATAATGCATTTCTTTGCTTAGAAGAGTAAACACTTAGTTTTTTCGAGATTCAAATTGATATACTTGATTGAACGAGATTCGTAAACCATTAGGAGAGATAAGAACTTAGCTTTTGCCAGGTTTCAGGTAGTTTCATTCAGCCCTGCCGATGTTTATAAGTTGTTAGGCTATGTTGAATCCTTAAGAATGGAGTGTTTAACTCTTTTCAGATTGTAGGAAGACATGGGCGGCCTTATCGACATTCGTAGAGCATTTTGGTCATATCGTAGTTTGGACAATTCTCACTTGGCTTGCCAATGTTTTGGGGAAAATTACTCAGCCATTTTAAAACATGGAGAGAGTTTGACTTGAGCTAGCCAAAGTAAGGAGATTATTGCTCGGCCCTACCGAGGTTCGAAGAGAATTTTACTTGGGCCCGTCAAGGTACAAGATTATTGCTTGGCCCTGCCGAGGTTCTGAGAGAATTTTACTTGGCCCTATCAAGGTACGGAGATTGTTGCTTGGCCCTGCTGAGGTTCAGAGAGAATTTTATTTGGCCCTGCCAAGGTACGAAGATTGTTGCTCGGCCCTACCGAGGTTTGGAGAGAATTTTACTTGGCCCTACCAAAGTATGGAGATTGTTGCTCAGCCCTACCAAGGTTCAAAAAAAATTTTACTTAGTCCTACCAAGGTACGAAGATTGTTGCTCGGCCTTGCCGAGGTTCAGAGAAAATTTTATTTGGCCTTGCTAAGGTACGAAGATTGTTGCTCGGCCCTGCCGAGGTTCGAAGAAAATTTTACTTGGCCCTGCCAAGGTTCGGAGATAGGGACCCATGGGTCGATGATTGGGCATAACCCACCTTTCAATAGTAACTTGGAGAAATGATCAGAGATGAGACATTTATACTCAAGTGTAGAGTTTTATTATAACGAGCAAAAAGGCTCGGGTTAGATACATTTTACTGATGGTATATTTGGAGATTATCAGCATTTCATGTTTGGGGAATGGCTCTTCCATCTAGATCTTGAAGCTTGTAAGTACCCAGTCTAATGACTTATGCAATTTGGTAAGGGCCTTCATAGTTTGAGGATACTTTTCTTGTTCCAATGGTTTAGAAACTGACATTTTGCGAAGCATCAGGTTGCCGGAAAGAAATAACTTCCCTTTAACTCAAGAAGAATGATAAGGAGCCACCATTGTTGATAGGCAGCCATTCAGATCTAAGGTTTTTCTCTAACTTCTTCATCAAGTCGAGATTGGCTCGGAGTTATTTGTTGTTTAACTCCTTCGAGTAGCTTTCCACTCGTGGCGAAGGTAAGCCCACTTCCACGGGAATTATGGCTTCAGTGCCAAAGGCCATTTGAAATGGAGTTTCACCAGTGGGGATCCTCTGGATGGTCCGATAGGACCATAGGACATGATGGAGTTCATCTGCCTATCTGCCTCGTGCTCTGCCGAGCTGAGCTTTGATTTCTTGTAGTAGGGTTCGGTTTGTAACCTTCACTTCACCATTGGCTTGAGGGTGTCCAACTGATGTGAGCCGATGGTTGATGCCATGGTCTTCACAAAATTTTTGAATCTTTGGGTTGTCAATTATCGGCTATTATCGATGATTATAGTGTGTGGAAGGTTGAACCGATAATAATTGGCCTCCAAACGAAGTCTTTGGCTCGGGCTTCAGTTATCTAAGCAACTGCCTCGGTCTCAACCCACTTGGTGAAGTAATTGATCGCCACAAACAAGAATTTTCTCTGCACAGTAGCGGGTGGAAAGGGACCGATGATGTCCATCCCCCACTTGGCAAAAGGCCAAGTGGATAATATTAGTATCAGATGAGTAGAATGGAGCCTCTGAATATTGGAGTGCCACTGACACGAATCACAGGCTCGAACGAAATCATCAGAATCCTTCTACATGGTTGGCCAGTAGTACCCTTGGCATAGCACTTTGTGACATAGAGCTCGGTTACTCAGATGATTGCCATAGATTCCTTCATGAACCTCCCGCAAAGCATAGTTGGCCTTCGATGGTCAGAGGCATTTAAGTAATGGCATGGAGAAGGAGCGCTTGTATAACTGATCATCAAGCAATATATAGTGGGATGCTTGCATCTTTAATATTCTTGCCTCCTTTCTATCTGATAGAAGTGATCCATCTTTAAGGTACTTTAGGATCGGGTCAAACCTGGATGGCTCAGCCTCAACCTACATGATTTGGTCGGTGTCAGCAATGCTAGGCTTTTTAAGAATTTCTAGGTGAAATTTTCGCTCGAGATCCATTAAATTCGTGGTGGCCAAGCAGGAGAGAAGGTTGGCATGCGTATTCTCAATCCTTGGAACCTAAATAACTTCAAATTTAGAAAAGTTGAAGGACAAGTTGCGCACCTTTTGAAGATACCGAACCATGTTCAGCTCTCGAGTTTTAAATTCCCCTTGCACATGGCCAGCAACTAGTTAAGAGTCGATGTAGACATTCGGCCTCCTGACTTTAGGTCGTGGGTGATTCAAAGTCCGACAAGCAGAGTCTTGTACTCACTTCATTATTGGAGACAGAAAAAGAGAAGCATATGTCGTACTCGAAGGTTGTTCCTTCTGGGCTAGTGAGGACTAAGCTTGCTCCGAAACCGCTAATGCTAGAGGACCCGTCCACATGAAGCAGTCACAAAGCCTCGGACTTTGGTTGCTCAGATATCTCCAAAGTTGAGCCATCCTTCGGTATTGTACATTCAAGAAGAAAGTCTACTAGAACTTGTGCCTTGATGGTTGGGTGAGGCTGATACTGGATATCGTGTTCGCTCAGCTCAACAGCCCATTTGGTCATCCTTCCTGATACTTTCGGATGATGAAGGACTAACTTAATAGTTTGATCGGTTAGGACCATCACAACATTTTCTTGGAAGTAAGGTCGTAACTTTTGGACTGATGTTATCAAAGTCAACACCATCTTTTTGATCCGAGTGTATTTCATTTCGGCATCCCGGAGTAATTTGTTGACAAAGTAGATCGACTTTTGGACTCTGTTTTCCTTTCGGATTAGCACAGACCCAACGACATTCTCTAAAACTGCCAAATATAGATACAGAGCTTCTCCGAGCTTTGGGCTACTGAGGAGCGGCGATGCGTCAGGTATCTTTTGAGGTCCTCAAAGGATTTATGGCAATCTGAAGTTTATTGGAAGTTCTTAGCTGACCGAAACACTTTGAAAAAGGGGAGGCACCTCTCGGCAAATCGAGCAACGAAACGATTGAGGGCAGCTATCCTTCCAGTGAGGCGTTCACCTCTTTGACCGACAGGGGGCGCCATTTCTTGAAAAGCTTGAATCTTCTGGGGATTCGCCTCAATGCCTCTCTAAAAGACCATGAAGCCTAGGAACTTCCTGGAGTTAACCCCGAAGGCACACTTGGTCGGATTCAGTTTTATCTGATACTTTCTGAGTGTTGCAAAACTTTATGTGAGATCATCGATGTGCTAGAATGTTTCTTTGCTTTTAACCAGCATATCATTGACATAGACCTCTATATTTTGACCTATATGTTCTTTGAAGACTTTGTTGAATATCCTTTGATAGGTTGCTCCAGCATTCTTTAAATCAAAGGGCATGACTCGGTAGCAGTATATACCTCGATCAGTGATAAAGGTTATCTTCTCTTCATCCTCAAGTGCCATCCGAATCTGGTTGAAGCCTGAGTAGGCATTCATGAAGGTTAGCATCTGGTGGCCTATGGTGGCATCCACAAGTTGATCGATCCTTGGCAAAGGGAAGCTATCCTTTGGGCAGACCTTATTGAGGTCCATGAAGTCGATGCAAATTCTTCATTTGCCATTCGACTTCTTCATCACAACAACATTAACTAGCCAGTTAGGATAATTTACCTTCCAAATAAAGTTTGCCTTAAGGAGCTTGTCAACTTTTTCCTTGATGGCCTTTTGTCGTTCGGGGGTGAAGCTTCTTTTCTTTTGCTTGACTCGCCAGAATGCCTCATCCACGTTGTGGCGATGGACGAGAACGTCTAAGCTAATTCCTGGTATATTCGAGGCTGACCATGCACAGACATTAGCATTCCTTCGAAGGAACTCGATCAGGTCTTGCCAAGGCTTGCCTTCCTGTTGGGATCCGATGTTTATGGTTCGGTTGGGATGAGCCTCGTCAAGCAATACTTCTTCAAGCTCTTCGATTGGTTCTCTCCATTACTTGGCGAAGTCTTCCCAAGCGTCAAGCCCGTCGACCTCGGGTGTTTTAGATTGAAGGTCGGTGATCAAAAAGTACCGAGCCTTGGCCTGGTTTCATAGAACTATTCCTACTCCCCATTCTGTGAGAAACTTCATGACAAGATGAGGAATAGATTACAGCCCTAAGGGACATCTGTCCGGATCTGCCGATGATTGCATTGTACGACGACCAAAGTTTGATCATTATGAAATCTGTAAGTATGGTTGCCATATAAGGCCATGTGCTGGCTTGGACCGTTAAAGTAATGACTCCTTCAGGAGAAATAGTATCGCCGGTGAACCCCATCAAGGTAGAGTCCATAGCTTGGAGGTCTTTCATTCGTAGCTTCATCTTCACAAAGGCATCAAAATATAAAACATTAACTGAGCTTCCACTATCAACTAAAGCCCGATGTACATCATACTTGTTCATGTTAAGAGATACAACTAAACATCATCGTGTGGATATTGCATCCCTTGGAGATCTTTGTCTGAAAAAGAAAGCCCTTCGAATTGGATCTTCTTTGATGGATTTTCTTCCTCGCCCATCTGAAATTGGGAGGATCTGACCATGTCGATCATGTTGACACTGCCAGCAGTAGGCGAATTCGGCAGAGGTGGCTGTCGAGGCTCGGGTTGGTGATCTTCTTTGTTGTTTGACTCGGGAGGTCTTTTGAATCGATTAAGCCTCCCTCAGCAGATGAGTTGCTCAATCTCATTCCAAAACTACCAACATTCCTCAATATCATGTTCGTAGTCTCAATGATACTGGCAGTACTTGATCATATCTCTTCGAACAATGTTTTCTCAGAGGGGCATTGGCTGAGGGAGTTGCCATTCAATCTTCATCAGGATTTGTGCCCTCGGTGTAGTAAGTGGGGTGAATTGATTGAACCTCCATGCTAGGCTTCTGATACGATCTCTTGGTTGCGGAGGAGGAACTTTTTGGTGGCAAGGCGGGCTTGCAGGGCCAAGAGGCTGGTTCTTCTCTGAGCCTTTCTTCTCCTTTTTCTTGGACAGCTTGGCTCGGGCTGACATTCTTGACTCCTCGACCCTAGCATATTTGTTTGCCAGAGCCATCATATTAGAGAGGTTCTTCGGATAGTTGACCTCCATGGCTAAGTAGAAGTCCTCTTCCTTCAATACTCAACCAGCTAGGGCATACATAGCTATCTCATGGTTGAGATGATCTACTTCCAACATGGTCGTGTTAAAATGGTTGAGAAACTTCTCAGTGACTCCCCCTCTCACTGCTTCACTTCAGAGAGGGAGTTGGATCTTCTTCGATGGCGATGGCTGCTGACGATCTGGCTGATGAATAGATGGCCCAACTCATCGAAGGAGTGGATGAAACTCGGCTTCAGCCCGTTGAACCACGTTCTGGTGAACTCCCTGAGAGTAAAGGGAAAGGCCCAGTACAAGATCTTATCTGACGCTCCGTGAAACATCATGATGGATCGAAAGCTGCTCAGATGGTCGTCCAGTTTAGTGGATCTATGATATGACTCGATGGTGGGGAGTTTGACATGAGGAGGGATCACCTTCCATATAATTTTCTCGGTGAAAGGAATACCCTACTCCACTTTTGGTTGATGTTGAGGCATCTGCTTGATGACATATGGTTCCTGGGCCACCTCTCGGGGCTTCCCTTGAAGTTGCTGATGCACCTTATTGTCCCGAACAGTAGAAGAAGGGGATTGCAGCCATGGCATCGAGTCATGGCGGAAAAACTCTAGGGACATGGAACGAGCCCGACAGAATCTAGGTAGATCCCTGCCCTTTTGTAGTGGTGATTCCACCTCTTCATATCCGATCCATCGGGGAAGGCCCATGGTCTCGAGTGAGTTGAGGAAAGGGGCCGTCAGCGGACAAGGGCAATGACTCCATCAAGGAGCCATTGGGTTGGCGGAACTAAAGGAGGAGGGATTCCATGAAGTCCTTGCACCAATTGAGTCAGAGCTGGACCTGTTGGACCAACATTTCAAACTATTCTTCGGTGATCGGATCTATCGATGGTGGGGGAGTTTCGATCGGTAGTGGCTGTGAGGGTGCCACATTATTTGCTGGATCATGCTTTTGGAAGGCGCCCTAATTAGGAGTATCTGAGGTTGCTCTTTTGTGGTTGGCCATTGAGAGATTGTCCCTCTTATCAGAAACCTTGTCTCTTTGATTTTAAGTTTAACGAAACTTGAGGCCCTTCCTTTAGTGCCAATCTGTTGCTGCGGAATTTTGTTCTTTATCTTGGGGATGTCGCATATCTGGATCCGGGTGGCAATCTTCCGTCTGATAGGACCTGCAAAATAATCTCCATGCAGGAAGCACTGGGGGTGGTCCCTGCAAAAGACCCTCCGATGCTCAAGTCAGTGGTGATTCTTAGCAAACAGATGAGAGGAAAAGGCTTCAGTAGAAGGATCTTTCAGAGATGAATTTTCAAGAGTGATGAACTCTACTAGAGTTCTTAGAGTTAGTTTTTGCATACTCGAAAGGATCTTGGGACATGGTATTTATAAACTGTTGGTAATGATGGCGGGTTGTCATCTTATTTCTTAGGTATATCTTAGGAAAGTAAGAGCCAGTATGATTCAAATTTGATTAGTTAAAGGGCCGTTAGGATTCGAATCTTGGCGGTTAAAAGGATTGATGGCTGATTAGTGCCCCACGATTCAATTATTTATGGGCATTAGGCCATATTTAGTTTCCGTTTCCTTTTTAGGGTGTTGGGAGCCAAGGTAATTGGAATCCCGCTAGTTAATCGAGGATTTAAAATTTCATTGGTTACGGTCAGACGGTCATGTTTGGCTTCTCATTCCCATTTTAAAAAGATTGTTATGATATTCGTATGATCGGAGTGATTTATCTTCCGCAATCCTTGGCATGGCCTAAGGCAATGAGGGTGCCTGAGTTGAAAAGTTTCTCATTCTTATCGATGTATGGAGATTAGCTCGGTCCTACCGAGTTATGGAGACAA
This sequence comes from Calamus simplicifolius, assembly GCA_900491605.1. NCBI lineage: Eukaryota > Viridiplantae > Streptophyta > Magnoliopsida > Arecales > Arecaceae > Calamus > Calamus simplicifolius. Next base: position 607,852 of record UESW01004247.1, read on the forward strand.
CTGTCCTATCGAGGTACGGAGAAGCTTGGTACTGCTGATGTACGGAGACAGTCCAATCCTAACAAGATACGGAAATAGCTCGGTTCTACTGAGGTACGAAGATAGCTCGGATCTGCCAAGGTATGGAGACAGCTCGATCTTGCCGAGGTTCAATTATATTTTATCTTTTCTCGGATATGGATGTTGGTGGGTCAGAAGTCAAAAATGACCCTTTTTTTGCCACGTGTACTAATACTAATGCAGTGACGATCTTACCCTGCATCAGTTTGGTATTTGAATGGATTACTGAGCGAGGAGTTGGAGGCGAGATTGAGAAAGCTCGCCGAAATGGTGGAGAGGAGAGAGTACGATGAGCTTGTGAAGGACATCACGCCAAAGTAGAAGACCATGGAGCCTTTCTCTTCGTACAAATATCAGCTAGGGTTTGGTAAAGATCTTTCTTTTTTATCCTCTTTTTTTTCTTCTTGGGAATAGAGATAACAGCCGTGTGGTTTCTTGAAATGTTAGTTGACTTACGAAATGAGATTAAAAATGTTACACCACAGGAGGTGGGCGTCAAAACCTAAATCCTACATTCTCTTCATAAGTTTAGAGTTGTGCGGTTTATATTTGTCCATCATCATTCATTTATTATGGTTTCACAAAGACATAATCCTTACCCTCTTTTAATAGACACCAGAAGATCATGTGACCCATATTTTTGAAGATTGGTTGAATTTTGGTACCGGGATTCCGTCTGAAATGACTTGGTATGGAGCCCAGAGGCCAGAAGCTGCATTTTTTAAATCCAAGGAACCTTCGAGCATAAGCACATTGAAACACCAAACTCTTTGACATTGTCATCCTCAGTAGGATATTTGTAGAATCCTTGAACTTAGGCAACAAGCCATCCAACTAAGTTCTTAAATTTTTAGTTGGAGCATATCATGTTTTTTGAATGTTCAAATTTGTGGATATATAAAACACGCTTATTTATCAATTTTATCATGCCATGCATACATTTATCATGCCATGCCAAATAAAAGTCTTATATTATTTTTTATTTATTTTATTTCAGAAAGAATTTACTTGGGATCCAGAGCTTGAGAGTGTAATCAAGCGTAGATGGTTACAACAAGCTGCTACATGTTATAGTGACACTTTGAGCAAGTATAGAGCATCTGGCAGTAAACCATCACGAGTTTCAGAACATGTTTGGGATTGTTGGCAGAAAGAATGGTCTACTCTTGAGTTCAGCAGCGATCTACTATTGCCTCAAAGAACAGACTTAGTGAGACGGGCGGCTCAGGTTCAGATCCCTCATGACATACAGGGAGTTCTATATCCATGGTGAAGCGTAGCATACGAATGGTATATTGATCATGATAAATTCATTTGAATTTATTCTTTATTAATATATTAAGGTTATGAAATGTATGTTAATGTCTTTATTTTTATTTACATATGTATTATATGCTTATAATATTGTAGTTAATATATTTTCTTTATTTTTTTCTATGATCAGGCAAAAGAGTTAGGACGTGAACCAAATCCTATAGAACTTTTTGAGGCTACACACACTAAAAAACTGCCTCAGGAATTGAGTATGTGGATCAGCGGTCTAAGGCTGTCGCAGTAAGTATTTACCAAACTTAATAATTCTTGATATTAAAAATTTATTTGTTCGCTTTTCGATTAATCTCATGTAATTTATATTTTTTCATGCTTAAATTTGTATTGTAGGATCGAGTGCAGGTCCTTAGAGAGACTGCTTCTCAACCAGTGGAGGGATCCAATGAGCCATGTGAGCCAGATTTGAGGCAGATATTTTTAGAAGCAGCTGGTGGCCAAAAAAAATAGCGCGTATATGGGATGGGGACCAAGGCATCACATTTCTATGCTGGTACCTCCTTTCATTCCACTGGCACATCACGGGATATTACTGTAGAGCAGTTGCGTGCTACTATTAAGCAAGAAATGTAGGAGGAGGTTCAGATTATGCTGGAGTCACAAAGACAACAGATGCGAGAAGAATTTCGACTCGAGATGCGACAACTTATAGCAGAGCTTACTCGTTCTGATCATATTTCAGCTCCAGCTCCATCGAGAGATCCACCTCATTCTGATAGCATGTAGAATCATATTTTGATTACTGAATTTTATGGATATTAATCATGTTTTGAAGTTTATTGTTAAAAATTGTTTGTAAGATATTTTAATATATATTTCATGGCTTCTTTTTAAAAATATTTGTATTTCAATAAATTAAATTTTAAATTTACAAAAATAAAATAAAATAAAATGTTTAAAATTATTAAAATAAATAATAATAAATTTACAAATCCATCTCTAATCCGTTGCTACTTAGTGACGGCATATATCCCTCGCTAATTAACTACAGATGAAATCCGTTGCTAATCCATCGCTAATTAGCGATGGCATTATATCCCTCGCTAATTAGCTACGGATGACAAATCCGTCGCTAATCCGTTGCTACTTAGCGATGGAATTATATCCCTCGCTAATTAGCAAGGGAAATTGTTCGGTCGCTAATTTTAACGATGGATTTCAATTCCTTCGCTAAATATTTGCGAGAAGTATTCTGAGACGAATTTTATCCGTCGCAATTCCGTCGCTATATAAGATTAGCGACGGAATTCATACTTTTAGCGACGAAAAAATTCATCGCTAAATTTATTTTTTCTTGTAGTGCTTGAAGTCACCCTTTGAATTAGTTCTAGCACAGAGCAACTCTGAGGTAGTTGTGTCACCCTTTTAAATTAGTTCCTTCTTTTTTTTCTTGATTTCTGCTTCTTTTTGAGGAAATTTTCAGCAGAAACTCTATAAAGTAAGTCCATAAGTTGGGAGTTATAAGTTGCTTTAGCTTATGCAGCCAGTGGGCGGCTCTGGAAGTTCCTTTTACCTTAGAAAAGGGAAGAGGCAATGTTTGATAGGGAACCATATTGATCTCTGAGATGTAAATGGAAGCCACAAAAATAAATGAAACATTGCTCCCATCAGTCTAGTGAATTCTAAATTCACCATATGGTTTCTAGTGGCCAATTTCACCAGTGTCCTCAAAGTTGCAGAAACCTCAAGAAGGATGTTCCAGTTTGGACAAAAGATGTCTTGGGGTCATTTAAGTTATTTCTTTTTTGTTATTTTTGTGTCAATTTGTCGTAGTCTCATCAGCACAACATATCATGTATATGGATGTCTTACAAGAGAAAAAAATTATTCAGGTGCATATTTTAGTGGACTTGTTGGTGTTTGCTTAGGTATTTGGAGGCCCATTTAATGCCCAACAACACCATCAACTGCCCATAACAACAATATACGAAGGCTATGACTATTTTTAAGTTTCTCAGCATTGTCTAATCCATAGTCTGTCCTCTTCTTCTTAAAGGTGATCATGTAGTGATGTGTTGAGGGGTTATTGTTCAGAGTTGTGATAGATTCTTCTTACAATTCAGCATTATCAGGAAATTTTTTAAGGAAAAAAAAAGCTTGAACTCAACCAAAACTGTGGCCCAAAGCCCAGGCCATAAACAATTGTCAAAACATGCAGTGAAAGTTTGTAAAAATGATCCTACGTGGAGGTATTAAGGGTTTGTCAGTTCTAACCATGGTTATTGATGGGAGTCTAAATTAATTCTTTGCAAACATATTATGAAGATTCCACAAATATGACGTAGACTGATGTATTAAATGTTTGTTGGTTCCATTTATGATTATTCATGGGAGTTTTGGTTAATTCTTCTCAGTAATTATCAGGATTTTAGAAAAATAAAAGCAAACTTCAGTTCAGCTGAAACTCATCTCAAACCCAGATTATAAAATATTGGCATTCTCTTTAGAGTAAGTGATTGCTATCTATCAAAGTAATCCAAGCCTGAAATGTGCCAACCTGTTCTTCAAATACAAGAAGTTATTCGAAAATGTTAAGAGGATCTCTGGAGTTCGAACATAGCTTTTATATTAGAGTGAATCATGAGATAAGGTTCACACAACAGGGCCACAGGTGCGTGTGGTTTGCTAGATGCTGGTCTCCTACCAACCTATCTTTACATGTCCTTGCACAGATTTTATAGCTGTACCTGGAATCAGTTTTGGTCTGAAACCTTAGGTCTGATCTCTAAGCAATTTCTGCATTGGTCTTACAAGAATGGTCCCACCCAATTAGACTTCATTCCCTCAATACAAATTAATTTTATGTGAAGTATGTGGCCTATAAAATTCAAGCTGTGCTTTACTCTGGCCCTAACCTGAATCTAGCCTGACCGAACTGTTTTGCAAGTGCAAAAAAACATAATTGGCACCAAAAATTAGAAACAAATTGAGTTATATGAAGAATGATATGATGGATTCCTACATTCACAGCCTGCCAAAACAATTTGCAAGGAGATGGAATTTGATTGGCCTTTTCCAGATAAATTTATTGTGATGCATGCTTCTTGTTTGACGCATTCCCCAGATTGATATATCAAGCATTAAATGCAAACAATCCTATTCTTTCTCAGGTCTGCGTGTTGTGCTGATAACATTTACAGTGTACTTGGTTGGATTTGCTGCTTCCAGAGTCCTGTTCAATCATAGTTTTGTGATGGTAACTACTGAAGCCACTTCATTATTTTAACCATGCGGTTCTACTCTAGTAATAGCTTGCCAAAGGTTTTCAAAGGAAATGCATATTTTGAGGCAAACGTGTAACCATTGTAGTACTGACAAACTTTGCAGAACACTGCTGGAGGGATCTTTGGATTGGTCTGTGATATGCTACTTGAAACAGTTCCGTTTATAATTAGAACTTCAAAACAATATTTGGTCTCTTCCAGGTCAATGCTGAACTGTAAAAATAGCAGTAGTTTTTGTTTGCACTTATCTGGAGGATCTGATGGGCATGCATTATTGTTGTCTTTAGTACACTTATTAGATCGTTGCATTGTTTTCTTGTATATTTTAAGGAGAGGTCTCTAAACCATTGTTTTTGACATCTGCTGTGGTTGAGAATTGCACATTGTATGATACAACAGGAAAACAACTTCGACCAAAGATTATCAAGCAATTAGTTTTGCCCTCACAAAACTGCTCATAGTTTGTTCATGCCAAGTGAAAATTAATTTTAATCATCTGAGATTGTTTTCCTGTGATGCCTTTTACGACATAGAAAGTGATGGATGGTCATGCAGTGTGAAGCAAACCAACTGTTCCTAGGTTTTCAGCTTCCTCTTTTATAAAGAATCCACCTTGGGGAGTGTTTTTGTGTGCTGGCTGTCACAAAATAAAATTAGATTTTGTGATGGATCATCTTCTCAGGAAAAACAATCCCATCGACTGTGTCTTGACCATGATTCATAGAGCATGCTCGTTGGCAACTAGTTTTTGCTGGGTATATACCATCTATAGGCTTTGTTCGGCCCAGCACATATCCAAAGCCTACCATTTATCACATCTCACCATATGGTTCAAAGCCATCTCTTCCCAGAAGGACCCTGGTTGTCATCTTCTAACTGGAAGTGACCACAACCACACTTCTATATCTTGTATCTCTTCCATGTCCCTGGAGAAGGCCATCGGGTCTTACATCAACCAGGAGCAAATGCCCTTCTTTTCTATCTCTTTTATATCCCAACTACGTCACATTTAGTTCACATCCTTATATTCTTTAATTTTTGCTCGTTTTCACTGCATAATAATTAAATTATATATATAATTATCTTCTTATTAAACATATTAAAAATAATTAAAAAATAATATAATGACCAAAGTGTTCCACGATAGATCAATAAGGATTAAATTTTATAATTTGATCTACTGGATCCGGTGTCTCCCTAAGTCCCTAGAAGAGGCCACTGACCCTTTAACATCAATCCGGAGCCAATGCCATTTGCTCTAGTAGCGGTGGAGTTAAGAGGGCAAGGAGAGAGGGGAAAATTTCTTTAAAAAAATTAAAAATATATATATAAAAGGACTTGCGATGGTTGCCACTAGGGGTACAATTCGGGCTCATGAAACTCGGTTTCTTTGAACCCTAACCCTAACCCTATTTGTAAAATGTCAACCCTAACCTAATCCTAACCTATTTGTAAAACCTCAACCATAACCCTATTTTTACAAATCGGATTCGGGTTGAGTTTCGGGTTGGAATTCGGATTGATAGAAAAAAAAATAACAATCTGAAACAAAAAAGCTTAACATTGCACAAAATAAACTAAAGTTTGAAACAAATAAGCTTTACATTGTACAAACAAGCTGAAGTTTGAAACAAACAAGCTTCACATTTCAAATTACATGTCTAAAAATATACATCTTTTACATAAGACTAAACAAAAAAAAGTACATTCTTAAACTAAAACATATCCAAAGTAATCCAAATGTTGCATAACATTTCAGTAGCCACCATATGCATTGATCAAGTCACCTTTATCCTTCGAAAGCAGAAATATTGAGACGATATAAAGAGCCAGTTAGAAGACCACATAAGTCTGGTATGAGAAATCTTTTCCAAGTAGCAAGACTGCATTCGCCATCCAAAGCTCTCTGATTTTTTATCCATCACCCCTTTCCCAGATGTTTTAGTTTTTTGCTCATCACATCTTCCAGATGCTTTCATAAAATTTTGGCAAACTTCATATTAGAAGTTACAAATGTCTCAAAGAAGATAATTAAAAAAAATAAAGATACTAGTTTGGCCTACCAACATTACATGATAAAATGCAATGGTTAAAAGTATATTGCTCATTTTAAAAAGTAATGAAGGTTCTGGTGGAATGTTCATACCAAGAATCATCACTTCCATAAAACTATTGTCAGCTCTACATACTTTAAACCTAACAAACAAGGCTAAATCATCACTTCCACAATACTAGTGGGCCTGCTTCTGGCTTTACGGGTTCGGTTTTCTCGGGTTGGATTGATTGCAACCCTAATCCGGCACAGGTTACAAATCGATTCGGTTTTAATCCAAATCTTCAAATTCGAATTAAGTAAACTAAAGTTTGAATATTACTGCAAATCTAATTTTATGAGCTAGATTCCAATTGAATCCGACCAAATTGCACCACCGGGCATGGGTTTTCATTTCCCTTCGGTTCGCTCGGCCCGTGAGCCGCCGGCTTGCGATATATTATATCGGCCGACTTCGTGGGACGCGCTCGAGAAGATAGCGCGAATCCACGGGAAAGCAAGAGCTCGCGGCTTTCAGGCACTTCCGTTCGTTATTGCCACGTGCGCTTGACGGTGGAGCTTTTTTACGCAATCCATATTTTTGACATCAGTTATATGTTTAAGAATACGAATTAAATATTTTATAAAAATAATCTTAAATAAAAAACAATCTAAATATCATTTTTTAAAAATAAATTTTTAAAACTTAATCAGTATTTTAAAAATATCTATGTGTTACTTATAAAAATAATATATTCTAAAAATTTTAAAAGCGACCGTTCAAATGCTGTTTATTTTGTACTTAATGTTTCTTTCTTTTGTTTCTTCTCTTTCGGCATTCTTTCGGAGAAGAAACGCCGAGGAAAAAAAAAAAAAATTGAAAGAAAAGAAAGCATTGCTAAATTCGCTGAATCGCTGTAAAAATTAGTTTTAAAATTTTAAAAGCAACATTAAAATATTATTTTTATAATCGCTCTTTACTTAAAAACAATGTTTGAAATAGCGGCTTAAAAATAATATTTAAATATATTTTTATTTTAATATTATTTTTGTATTTGTATTTTAAAAACATGCAACCGGTGTCAAAAGAAACCGATTGCGGAGTCGAGAGAGCTCCTGGACGGTGTGTCACGTGAACGCTGCCTCTCCTTAGTGGTGGACGTACGTTCTGTTTGCTTCTTTCCTTTCACTTTCAGTCTCCGGGGACGAAGCGGCTCCCACGGCAGCGCAAAAAGCCAAGTAAAATAATAAAGTCTGCCCCCACAAACTTTCACCCAAAATTCGTTTCGATCCTCGCCCTTCTCGAAGTTGCGCTCTATTTCATTCACTTTTATTATTTATTTTATTTATTTTTTATAATATAAACGAATGGTAGTAATATGAATCAATCCAGATAAGTCAAAAAAAAAAAAAAAAAATAGAACAGAATGAAGCAGGAATTATTTTGCTTCCAAAATCAAAACCCAGGTTGAATATTAACAAAATTGTTACCATATCATTTTTCTGATCAATATATATATATATATATATCATAATTATAGTATTTAATTTTATATAACAAAAATAATAAAAATATAATATTTTTTATTATAAAAAAATTAAAGTATAATCATTAAAAATTTTAAAGATCAAATTAAATAAAAGTCTTAAGAATCAAAAGCAAAGTTGTCAATTTCGTTTCGAATTATGTTTCGGTTTAGCTTATGAAAAAAATATTTCGTATCGGATCGTTTCGGTGCTTCGTTATATATATATATATATATATAATTTAATCATAATTCATATTATTTATAAATAATAATAACAATATAAAAATAAAGAGTTTGAGTTTTTAAGAGATACGGCCATGAGGGTAGAATAACTAGGATTTTTTGTGATATATATATATATATATATATATATATTTAAAATGGTTATGAAAGGTTTAATAATTCCTAAATTGGTCTTCGAAACATTGGTCGAAACATACTGAAACAGTCGAAAACGCCAAACGCACTGAAATGACCGAAAAATCTTTCAAAGCGAAACGTAGTGCTTATCTTTTCGGATAAGTTACCGAAACAAAACGTCGACGAAACGAAACGAAATTGACAACTTTGATCAAAAGTATATTCTAATGTATGCATGAACTGCAAACATAGAATTCAGTAAATATAAGAGAAAGGAAAGGTTGGCTTGGCTTGGGATCCTCTGTGTATCGAGGAACCAACTCATCTTCTCCGATGATGTTACCTCTCCACATCGGCTTGTTAGGAGGATCAGATCTTTGTCTGCGGAATATGCCCAAGCTTTTCATGATGTTGGTCTTGACTCCTCTGGCCTCTGGGGTTCCCCTGCTGCTTCGGCAGCGAACCGGCATACGGTTTTCATTTCCTGGGAGCCCCCCATCAGGGTTTGTCAAAATCAACTTCGATGGAGTGTCCGTGGAAGAGCTGCTGGTTCTGCGTTTATCATCGTGGACCTCAGGGTGATATGCTGGCTGCGGGTGGCTTTGGCACCCTTGATTCCTCTGTCCCTATGACAGAACTTTATGCAGCATGGGTAGGTATTTCTTATGCCTCTCAGCACTTCATGCTCATCGTCTCATTATCGAGGGTGATTCGATGACGGTTATTCGATGGCTGAGAAAGGAGAATATTTTTGACGGCCCCAGTATTCCTATTCTCAGGGACATGGTCTATCTTACAGAGAGTTGGTTTTGTCCGGATTCGACATATCTACCGTGAAGCCAACTCGGCGGCCGACTGGATAGCAGTTTTTGTGGCTCAGCACGCTGGTGGTTGGATTTGGCGGTGGATGACCCCTGCCCCTCTGTCTTACAGCAAATTTTGTATTCTGACCTATCTGGGATAATTTGTACTAGACTAGTATGATTATCCGCTTGTACAAAAAAAAAAAAAAAAAAAACAAATGTCACGGAAATTTTCTAGCGTAAGCAAATGGTAGATTTTAGTTGGCTGAAGAATTAAATCAAAGTTAAGAAGACTCTTACTTCATTTAAAACTAACATTCATGGTGAATTCAGTGCAGGCCTAGAAATGCAGGAAGAAAAATATCAATATTGATGTGATTTTGCGATAAAAAAAACGATAATATTGATGTGATTTTGTTTCGGCCTATCAAAACCCTATCATGCATCCAATTCATAAACATCCATTGGGCTTTTGAGATGTCAGAGATTGCTCTCTCTCTCTCTCTCTCTCTCTCTCTCTCTCTCTCTCTTTCTGGGGAAAAAAAAAAAAAAAAAAAAAGGCAGGCAGGATGAGCTTCTTGTAATTTAGTATAATTGTTAGTCTTGCTAGTGATGAATAATCTGCCAGTGAAAAGAACTTGCACAAAGGTCCATGTGACTTGACTGATTTATTTTAATTATTAAATCGGTTCCCAGTGGATTCTTCTGCGAGAAGAGGCTTTGATGTCATATTTTGATATCAAACGTGGGTCCAACCAGTTGGATTGCGAATAAAGTCTGCATCAAACTATCAACGGTCGAGGTTGCATGAACCCAGAAAGCTCCAAACGGAGTTGCTGGCTTAGTCCATTCGTTGGGGACGACCGTCGGCCTCCCAGATGAGACGGCCAACCTTCTGTCATGTTGAAGTTAATCCAGCGGCGCCCTATCAAACAAAGCGTCGATGGCCCCGCCATTCTGAGGCCCGAGGGCGCTGTCCTATATGAGACAATGACTTCAACGTTGTGGAAGCCTAGCTTTCGTTTCTAAGGTCGTATTCATTCCATAATTAATTATTATCTAGAACAGCATCAAATAAGGTGAGATCTAATGAAGTGCATTCAATCCAAAAAAACGTACGGCTTGGACGAGTAATAAAAAAAAAAAAAAAAAAAAGAGAAAAATTTGGCCTTAACACTTTTGCTGAAGGGAAGATGATAAGATTGTTCTGCCTTTTTAACATATGATGGTTTGTACGAAAATGATGGATTAATCCCGCTTAGATCCTCTAAAACTTAGCATACTTGCTTTTCTTTGTTCTAAATTAAAAGGTTTATAATTAGTTCTTTAATTATAATTTAATTTTTACTTTATCATTATCATTTAAATAGACGTTAAAGTTAAGATATATGATTATCATGTCGCATCATGATCTTAAAATAATAAATATCAGTTCTGTATCAATTAAAACTTATCTAAGGATCACTAGAGAGTGGTCACGTGTTAGTCACATGACTATTTTCTGTTAATTTTAAAGATTATTTAAATGATAATGATGAAGCGTAAATCAAATTATTACTAGAAGGTTAATTATGAATTTAGAAGAAAGTGCAAATATACTCATAATTTAAAAGAATTAAATGAAATTAACTCAAAAATGGTTATAAATTTCAACATACATGGTTGCTACATTTTTCTTAAGCAATATGGAGCATTTGAATTAATTCTGAATTTTCTCTAAGAGCAAGTCGTCTTAAATAATAAAGATCAACCATACTGTATTATACCATACTATATATACTGATAAAATATTAACATAATATTAAAAATTAATTTAATATGAATTAAATCGGTTTGAATCCAAGAGAATCATTTTGTACCATTTGGTACCAAATGTACATACCATTTAATTTTGAGTGATCAATGCACTCTATTCCAATACTGATCAGCGCAAATCATATCGAAGAAAACGATAATGTATTATTAATACTGTTCTTGATGCCGGTGTGAAACAATGTAGATAATTAGACTTGCCAACCAATTGATGCAACAGTTACTGATATGTATTTTAGCATCATGTATTATTAACTTGGCTGAATATATTAGACTTGCATGTAACCTTGATGGCTTCTCCCCGAAGGTCAAGGCACGTACGTACGTCTTGGGAGAAGAGTTCGATCTAGACTAGTTCTCCCCCAAGCTATTTTGCAACAATTAATGTGATGCATCAAGCATTCGGCCCTCCTATGATGTAATGTAGCATTACAGAATCACCTGGGCGAAGCAACATGGTGATGTAGTCCTGGTTGGACTTAGCTAGGAGGAATCTTGCACCATCCCGCCGGTTGGATGGTAGTAGCACTAGCGAGGAAAATGCTTGCCAAGGCCCAAACAACGGGTCCCACGCCCCCGATGGGCAGCCATCCCTCCTCTCATTAGCCGTCATGTTTTGGATGCCAGAAATGCGACAGCGATTAATTTATTGCTTTTGTTTCTAACGCTCGACAGCTTTACTAATAATTGTATATGAGAGACCTTGGCGAGGAGGAGAGAGAAAGCAGAGAAGGGAGGTGGAGCCTTGAGTTTGTGGCCAAAATTTATGTCCCCAATATTCGATAGCGGAGACGACCGATTCGGCCTTTGTCCGTTCATTAATCATCGGGACCAGTGGATTGAGATACCATGGAGCGCCACCGTACAGACTACCAAGTCACCACCGGTTTAGTCTCCCGTTGGACGGTTTGGTTTAGCAGCTGTCATTTTTTTTTTAGCACCCACTTTTTTTTAAAAAAAAATTTATAAACAAATGATCACACTTATTGAGTATGAATCAGCTTAGATAAATAAAAAAATAAAATTTAATCAAGTAAAAAAAATAAAAATTATTCTGCTTTCAAATCTAAACCTTGAAATGATAAGCTATTAAGGCCGCAATCCAGTTAGTCGCAGAGTTAACTTTTCGATAAATACGAACAACCACTTTTGAATAGTACTCGATTATAGTTTTGAGTGCATGGATTAATTGTATATTATATGTCCATTTTTTTATTTTTTTTAAAAAATAGTTAATCTTTCATGATAAGTAGAGAAAACAAATACACAAGGTATGCGTTTCACATCTATAAAATTGTACCTAAATTCTGTTTTTTTAAACTTATTAGACTTTGTCCATTGTATTAACCTTTGAAATATCATGGAGTGTCCAACGTATCGACTACCAAGTCATCGGTTTTAGTCTCATATTGCACACTTTGATTTTAGTAGCATACTACAAGAATATTTGATTTTAGCAATACCAATTAGCGACGTCAAAAACTTCATCGCTAAATAGCAATAAAAAAATTTAGCGATAACTTAGCAACGAATTAACGACGATTAATATTAGCGATGCAAATCTCATCGCTAACTAGTCGCTAACTAGCGATGAATACCCGCTAATTAGCGACGCACATCTGCGTTTTAGCAACGCCCATGGGCGTCACTAATTAGCAACGAAAAAAGAGCGTCGCTAATCAACGATGCATGCATCACTGGCGCGCGCATTGCAGATGACGCGCATGCGCTAGATTAGCGACGCGCGATGCTCAGTGGGCATCGCTGGTGTGTGCGCTGGTTTAGCGATATGTGCGCTGCATCGCTAAACCGATGTGCGCGCCCAGCCGCCCACAATCGTGCGGGCTTGCCCGTGTGCGTGTTGAGTGCACCGCTTTCCGCTCTCCTGCGTGGTCACGCGGGGGCACCCGCCCATCCAACCGCACGGCGGGCACACTAGCGATGGTGTGGTCACATTACTGCATGGCTAGACTTTTGGCACAAGTTGTTAGTTGTTATACAATATTTGTCACTGAACTAGTCATGGGTAACACAAAGGTTATCTTCGATGTGGAGACATCTAGTTCCAGTGAGAGCTTTGATAGACTAGTCATTGAAGCTTTACTCCAACAGACCTGAGGATCTATAGATGCAGCCCAAGTCAAATTATAGTCATATTTTTTCATATTGTTTCACAAACCTATTCCTCTATATTATTTATATGTTTTATTTCCAATGGTTGAAGAAGCCATTGGCTTTTTACATTCAAATGCTGTACTGACTTAAAGACTATTCAAATAGACCTGGGATGTATGGGACCTTATAGAAGCATCTTCATTGATCACTTGCACAAAAAAATTATTTACTTTTAAGTAGCGCTCGGAATGCTTTTAGTCTAAGCAAGCCTATTTTTCTAATTTTTAGGCAAATCTAGATTTATGCTTGACGGCAGGTATCAAGATACTTTCTTTGGATGCCTACAATTCAATTGAAATGATTTTGGGCCGCCACGCAAGGGTGCACGGCGCGCGCCGATGTTGGGCTGCCTAGTGCAAGATGCCAGTGCCCGTTGAATCGTGCACCGCTAGCGCATGGGACTTTGCGACGTGTGCGAGCGCGTTACTGCATGGCCATGCACCTAGCGATGCAGCGGTCTAGCTGCCCGCATGCTTGAAATGCATAGGCGCATGGCCGCTTGCACACCGCCCACGCACGGTCGGTCGCGGTTGGGTGAGCGAGGGCCTTTCCGACGCTTGCGGTGTTGCACGCATCAAACACGGTCGTCCCTCGCGCAGCCGCCTGCACACACCCGAGAGTGCCCGCACCAGCAACGCACCCATCAGCGTCGCTAGCGTGTGGGCCTTTGCAACGTGCATAGGCATGTCATTGTGCGGTCTTCCCGATGGGCGGCGGGTGCATCGCAGCGCGGCCGCAAACCCAGCAATGCACCCGCATGCGATTACCACACCCCATTTGCGATGCTCGTGCATCGCTAATCCGATGCACATGGCCTTCTTTTGGGCGCGCGGCCTCTTGGTGCCAGATCAACTCGCCCCTTTGATGGTCCCCCCTTGGCCCTAGTCCCCCCCCCCCCCCCCCCCCCCCCCCCCCCCGACCAACCTTGGCCCCCTAATTCATCACAATTTTTTAAGTGTCAAGATGCTAATTTCTTGTTTATTGCTATTGTTGAGAATTGTATTATAAAGCCAATCATTTGATGATTGTGCTAATGTAAATTACATATAAATTGATATATTAATAAAAGTTATTTGGCAGTTTATTTATTACAAAAATCTTCTTAAAACTTCTAATAGTAATAAAGCCCTTAGGATCTTCTTTTACAATAAATGAGGATTTATCTTTGAAGATCCTCAATAGAGTTCACGATCAAATGATATATTATGACAGGGCCATAGTACTATCAATTATAGGACGTTGTATATCATATTTGTTGGTTGTCCTCTTAACCAAGAGTGTAGAGACACTGGTATGACATACAGGTAAAAGTGTAGGAGTACATTTCATTGAACGTGACTTATTTCCGGATACTCTGCTGTCAAGAGTTAATCCGAGAAGATATAGGTAAAAGTATCCTTCAGACCTAAAGATCACAACCAGTGACTTGCAAGCAACTCATTGTACTTAGGTGCCAGACTACCTAGATTTCTAATCCAGCTACGAAAGGTTACTGGGTGCAGTCAAGTACTTATGGTAGTTAGTTGTGGATCAAGATGGAATTTGACCTATCCCGTTAAAAGGAGAAATGCTTTGTTTCAATTTAGCAAGACCTTGGCCAAGGCACTTCATGTGAAGGTCACATGATCACTAAAGTTGAAATTACTATATGGATGTGCTGTTTAAAGTTGACAGGCTCTTAAGCCATCCTTAGCATTTGTGGTCAAAAGGATGAATTATACGGTAACTGTTTCTTAGGGTTCTTGGAGTTTGCTTGGCAACTCTTCGACCTATCCGGACGTCGGGTTCCATTGCTAGATGGGCACATCGATTAGTATAGAAAGTTATTCTATGCTATCGGCTTAGGTTCGAACCTAGAGAGTCACACACATAGATGTTTCATAGGATGATCTATTTGCTGATCAACGATTGAAATCGTATATGATTTAATTAATCAATTTGATTGATTGAATTATCTCAATTGGGTTAAGTACAAATGAATAAGATTCAATTTGGTTTAAGTCTATTAGAAGGACTAGTCAATTTTAAATATTAATTTGAAATTAGACTTGATTTGGATTTAAATAGATTCAGGACTAGACAAATTTGATTTGGGCTAGGACCATGATCTATGTAGTTTAGTCCAATAATTCAAATCAACTTAAACCAAAACCCAAACCCAAACCCCTCGCAAAAGGTTCTCATATGATGGTATAACTTGATTAATTATTATGTAGAATTTAATATATTAATTTAATCTTCTTCAAACCATTTCCGTTGAAATTCTAAGTGTTAGAATTCATATGGTTTCATGTGGAATTAATGTACCTCTTTGAATTAACCAATGATGAAATTCTAAGTGTTAGAATTCACATCTCTTTGGTTTTCACCGAACATCGGAATTAACCAAATGTTGTGTCTTTTTAGTTTTCATCGAACGTCGGAATTAACCAAACACTGCGTCTCTTTGGTTTTCACCGAACAGCAGAATTCTAAGTGTTAGAATTCAATGGGCTAAAGGCTATATTGAGCTTATAAATTATAGGACATTCTTCACCAGATCATAGAACACAACACACGATATATCGTGGATTGAAATTCTAAAGAGTTAGAACACAAAATCCTGGTGTGATTCTGGTGTTAGCAAAAGTTTGATGGATCTTGGAGGAAGATTCAAGTGGGAGGATTCAAGATCAGCAAAGTTATTTTTTCGCAAGCTAGTACTTTCGGAAATCCAATCATTTGGGGCTTCGCGTGGATGATACTAGAGGCCGGACAATTGAATGGCTACAGAGTACAAAGGATTTACCTACTATTCTTAAGGTAAGTGATTTGATCTCTAGATCTTAAGGCAGGCTTCAAGACGAGTAGTATAACTTCTCATCTTGAAGATCAAGATATGATCTTGATGTTTTTATTTATATGCATAATTTAGATCAAACGATCCTATAGTATAAGGCAAAGATATGATCTTGATGCATGTTAGATAGATTAATATGTAATCTTTAAGTTTTTGCATTGATAATTGTTATCAAATTTTAAAATACGCATGCCTCGAAGATTGTTTCTCCCTACAGTTACCTGTTTTGAAAAGATCTCCATATGTTATCAATTGTTTTTAGAAATAGTTTGTTTCCCTATTTTTGACAGCATGCATATGAGTTAGGAGTCTTTGCATCTACTTATACATGTTGTGCTTGTGTATATTTTGACAGCATGCCTCATGATTTTATATACATTATTTTGTTGACATTTTTTGATTATAAATGTATATGACCTATGATATATGATGCGGAGACCAAACCTATGATATTTTTTGTTGACATTTTTAAGTGCTAGGGATGCTAATTTTTTGTTTATTGCTATCTGTTTTGAAAAGATTTGCATATGTTATCCAGTGTTTTTAAAAATAGTTTGTTTCCCTATTTTTGCAAGCTAGAACTACAAATAACTTACACTATTTGCTTAGGTTCCTAGAAAGTACACGGTTACCTTTGCCATGCCATGCAATGAAATTTAGTAGATATTACAATATGTTATATTAGTGTTAGTTATATGCAATGTTATATATGTTGTTGATTATATAAGTTAATTATTTTTTATTAATATATTGTATAATCTTTAAAAAAAATTTGTAACCTTCGATTATTAGGAATAGTGCCATCGAAATCAGATATGTTTGTCCTTGAATATTAATACCAATATTGTTGATCCAATGTTTGTTTTAAAATATATTTTTTTAGGTCATACGTAATTATTTAAAAATAAATGTTGATCACTCATGGATGTATTAGAGGTTTAAGAATAATTTTTTAAATCCTGAATTTGTTAATAAAGTAGAAGAATTTATTATATTTGCATGTAGTTAACAAGAGTGGATGGATGGATCCAGAATAAGATGTTTGTGTAATATGAGAAAGTATCAGAATAAAGCTTATAGGGATGTTGAAACAGTTAAAATTTATCTTTATAAAAAGCGATACTACCATGGAGAAACCGAGTCTAAGGGAGAATCAAGTAATCATGGGCAGATATAGTTTATGAAACAATAGAGAATTATAATGTGGTATTAGAAATTATTATATGGCATCTGAGAATTATAATCAATATGACAACTTAAATTAATATGAAGAAATGGAGATGGATGCAGGGGTTTTGGGCTTCAATCAAGGCACCTTTTTGGAAGAACCAAATCTTTGAAAAGCCAACATTTCTATGACATGCTAGGTGCTGCAAATGAATACTATGGCCTTGGTGTGAAAATCATTCACAATTGTCTGTAATAGCTCGGTTGTTGAACATTAAAGCTGAACATCACTTGTTTGAAGCAGCATTTGATTCGGTTGTCGGATTAATGAAAGAGGTTCTTCCATGATATCTCCTCCAGACAGGACTATGAGGGGTCACGGACAATCCATAGCCCGAAGGCGATCTATTGGCATGAGCGATGACTCTCATGATACAGCACAAGATAGCTCCTTCGGATTGAAGTACCATATCCAAGAGACATCTATCGAGGAGATGCTAAGATCATCTGTCGGGCCATCATCGAGCGATGGTTCTTCCTCCACCGAGAGGAGGCTTCTATTGGTTGATGGCCAGTAAGTGTATTTCTATCATCATATAAATTTGTTCATACAATTGCTATGTTATTAAATTATATCTTATATTTTACTATACTTGCATAGATTTGTAGAGATACATATTGTCTCAAGGCGCATCATCGATATGTTTAAGAGGCTTGCAGGCTCAGAGGGGTACTGTTGAGAGTGCCTTAGTAAGGAGGTGAGGGAGTTCTACTGGACTGAGTTTTAGGTATGTATTTTATATTTGCATGATGTTTAATTGCATTTATAATGTTATATTATTAACATTTATCTGTCTAATTTATTTATTACAATATGCATATTCATAATTGTTCTGCTTATAGAAAGAATTTGAATGGGATCCAGCCTTTACTCCTTCAATTAGAATAGCTTGGACTTCACTTGCTCGCCTCCGATACTTTGATAATTTATGGCACTGGCGGAGGGCATCGAAACGCCCCGCTCATATCTTTAATTATATATGGGATGCAAAGCAGCAGCAGTGGACGAATCCCTAGTGGCAGAGAAGGTGGGCAACAGCTAGCTTGAACCAATTTGAAAAGTGGTCTGAGCACTGGTCTTTCCTATCACACAGTTGGATCCATTTTGATTGAAGAGCATTGGTATCGTCTTGTAAGTATAAATTTATTAGTTCTGTATACTTATTAATGCTAAATCTTTTAAAATGAGTATAACTACAAATCTGAAACGTTATTTTTCAGAGGCTGAAGGAAGGCACCGATCTAGGGCATTAGCAGTTGTTCAAGGCGACCCACATTGAAAAAGATGGGTCTTGGGTCGACAGTCGCCTAGAGTATTGGAGTAAGTAAATCATTAAAAATATGATGTGTTGATTGATATATATCCTCCAAAATGTGTTGCATTATATTTGATATGTACTCCTTGTAGGCACGTATGAAGGAGCTATTATTGCAGACCACACAACCATTAAAGGCGGGAGGGTCCATGCCCGATCTTTTACCGCAAGAGAGCGGCCACATCTTCTTAGAGGCTATTGGCACACAACCAAACGATTGTAGAGTTTACGGTCTAGGAGCCAAAGCTTCTGCATTCTTTCCCCGACGCAGTTCCTCTTCTTCCAATCAGGGTGGCACCAACGATTACAAGCAGATTAAGCGTTCCATCGTGGAATGTATGAGATCAAAAATGATGACAGAGATTGCGGACATCCAACGGGAATAGCAAGAGGAGCAAGTTCGCTATGAGCAGCAGTTAGAGGAGATGCGGCAACTGATCATGCGTATATCGTAGTCGATGCAGTTTCCCGCTTCACCTCCAGCTCCCGATGACCCTCCCTCCAGTTGATTGATTTTATATTTTGATATTTATTATATTTATGATGTATTAAACTCTTTTGTATTTGTATGATATTAGTTTCTATTATTAATATATTAATTTTGATATTTTATTTCTATTTTCAATGAATTATTCTGTTTATGAATGTGTCTCCTATTGAAATTAAATATTATTTAAGCAGATTAATTAAAATTAATAAAAGAAAATTTATAATTTTTTTAAAAAATTGAGATTAGCGATGCTAGTGCTGGCGTTGCTAATTAGCGATGCCAACATGCGACGCCAGTACTTGCATCGCTAAGGCATCACTAATTAGCTACGCCAGTCTTGCATTACTAAAATAGTCGCTAATTAACGATGAAAAATTTTGGCGTCGTTAATTTTCGCTGTGAATATTTTTAGCATCGCTAATATTTGGCATTGCTATGAGCAGCAGTTAAAGGAGATGCGGCAATTGATCATGCGTATGTTGCAGATGCAGTTTTTTGCTTCTCCTCTAGCTCCCGATGACCCTCCCTCCAATTGATTGATGTTTATATTTTGATATTATATTATATTTATGATGTATTAAACTCTTTTTGTATTTGTGTGATACTAGTTTCTATTGTTAATATATTAATTTTTGATATTTTATTTCTATTTTTAATGAATTATTCTATTTATGAATGTGTATTCTATTGAAATTAAATATTATTTAAGGAGGTTAATTAAAATTAATAAAATAAATTTTATAAATTTTTTTTAAAAAATTGAGATTAGCGATGCCAGTGCTGGCATTGCTAATTAGCGATGCCAACACGTGACGTCAGTACTGGCATCGCTAAGGCACCGCTAATTAGCTACACCAGTGCTTGCATCACTAAATAGTCGCTAATTAACGACAAAAATTTTTGGCATCGCTAATTTTTGCTGCAATGATCATTTTAACGATGAAATTTTTGGTATCATTGTTGCATCACTAATTGGATTAGTGATGAATTTTTGGGATTTAGCGATGCCAAAATGGCATCGCTAATTTGAAAAATTCTTGTAGTGGAAGTTAATTTTGAATGAAACTTAATTGCAGTTTCGCATACATGGATTGTATTATTTTACTCGTATGGATTGTATGCTTTATGTTCGTTTCTCTTCTTATCTTTTTTTTAAAAACTAATTAATCTTTTATCTAGACTCCATAAGATGATGATAGATAGAAAAAAATGAAAACACAAAGCATACATCCCACATCTATAAAATTGTATCAAAATTATGTTCTTTTAACTTACATTCACTATAAGAATTTTTTGTTTTAGCGATACTAATTTATGACACCAAAAATAATAGTCGCTAAATAGCGACGAAACAGCAACGCCAAACAAATCAACAATAAACTAACGATGGATTAACGATGAACAAAATTAGCAATGCAATTAGCATTGCTAATGTGTCGCTAATTATGGATGCGAGCGCGGGCGCCGCTGAACTAGTGAGCCGCGTGCTTGCACATCGCTCAACGATGCTCATGGCATCACCAGCGCGCGTCGCTCACAGACATCAAGAACTTGGTGCGCGGTCAGAAATGCACCGGTGCATTGCTAAGGCAGGTTGCAGGCACCGCCATGTGCGTCACTGCAGGAAGCAATGCTCTCGTGTGCATCACTGAGGTGCACGACCATACTAGCAATATGCCTGGGTGCTATTGAGGCAATGACGGAAGTGCGTGCCCACCTCAGTCCGTGCGCTCATTAGGCTCACCCTAATTTTGCCTTGCGCCCACCCCAACCTTTGCCCGATCCCCCCTGGGCACCGTTGGTCCCCCCTGCAGTCGATCGCCCTATCGGCGCCCCATGCCCGATCCCTCCTGGCTCCCCCCCCCCCCCCCCCCCCCCCGGCCCGAGTACCCCCCCAACCCCCCTTGCACGATTCCCCTAGGCCATCGTCGCCCCCGCTCAATCTTCCTGCCTCTATTGCCGTCGAGGTAAGAGGCATCATGTAATAATTTTGTAATATTAAAATATGTTATTTCTGTGTTAGTTATATGCAATTTTACATATTATTTATTAATTATATAAGTTAATTATTTTTTATTAATATGTTGTATAATATTGAAGAATATTAAAATATTTTTAGCATTCGATGTTCATGAATTATTATATGTTACTTAAATATTAATATCATTATTGCTAATCCAATGTTTTAATTGAAATATTTTTTTTAGGTCATAGAATTATTTAAACATGAATGTCGATCGCTCGTAGATGTATCAAAGGGTTAAGGATAATTTTCTTAATCCTGAATTTATAAATAGATTAGAGGAATTTGTTGCATTTGCATGTAGTCAACCAAAGTGGATGGAAGGGCTCAGAATTAGATGTCCATGTAATATGAAAAAGTGTTAGAATAAAGCTTATAGGGATGTTAAAACAGTTAAAATTTATTTTGTAAAAAGGGTTTTCTGCCCGGTTACCACAACTGGTACTATCGTGAAGAAATCGAGGTTAGGAAAGAATCAAGTAATCAAGGGGTAGATACATTTTATGAAATAGTAGAGAATTATAATGTTGTATCAGAAAATTATTACATGGCCGTTGAGAATTATAATCAATATGACAACTTAAATCAATATGTAGAAATAGTGATAGATGCAAAGGGTTTGGGCTTAAATTCAAGCCACTTTTATGAAAACCAAATCTGAAAAGCAAACATTTCTATAACATGCTAGGTGCTGCAAATGAATAATTATGGCCTGGGTGTGAAAACCACCAACAATATTTTTTTTCAAAATATATTTCATACGGTGATGAATGTTTCAGAAAAAATAAAAGATACTATTAAATCAAGAGAGAAACTTAATCAATACAATCGGCGTCTATAGGAATTTGAAAGCAATACTATATGATTGGTTGGAAGGATTAAAATTTCCTGATGGATATGCTTCAAACATAGGTAGGTGTGTTGACATGCATAAATTAAGGGTTTTTGACATGAAAAGCCATGATTTCTATATATTTTTATTTTCATATTAATTTGTTCTTACAATTGTTATGCTATTAAATTATATCTTATATTTTACTGAACTTGCATAGATTTGTAGAGAGACATGTAGTCTCAAGGCGCATTATAGATAGGTGTGTAGACGGAGGGCTACTATTTGGACCACGTCAGTTAGGAGGTGAGGGAGTTCTATTGGACAGAGTCTCAGGTATGTAACTATATTTATGTTTATGTAGATATAATTTCAAACTTGTTCATTTATATTAGCTAGTGGCGTTTATTATTATAAATATATTAAGATTATTTTAATTTCTTTTTTAGTTCTGATCTAGAATTATACATATAAGGTTAGTATACATTAATTGCATGGTGCTTAATTGCATTTATAATGTCATATTATCAACATATATATATATATATAATTTATTTATTATAATATTCATATTTACTATTATTCTATTTGCAGGAAGAATTTGAGTGGGACCTAGCCCTAACTTCTTTTGTTAAAAGGGCTTGGAATTCACTTGCTAGCTATCAATACTTTGATAATTTATCATTGGCAGAGAGCATTGAAATGCCCCATTCATATTTCTGATTCAATATGGAATGGTTGGTAGCAGAAGTGAGCGGATCCTGAGTGGCATAAGAAGACGATCATAGCTAGCTCAAACTGCCGATTCGAGAAAGGTAGTTTGGGCACTAATCTTTCCTGCCATACAGCGAGATCCATTTTAACTGAGGAGCATCAGCGTCATCTAGTAAGTATATAAATTTATTTATTTTTTATATGTATTAATGATATTTTTTTTAAATGAGCATAACTATAAATTTGTAACGTTATTTTAGAGGCTAAAGGAAGGTATTGATCCAAGGCACTGGCAGCTGTTCAAGGTGATCCACATGAAAAAGATGGGTCTTGAGTCGACAATCGATCCCAGCGTATTGGAGTACATAAATCATTAAAAATATGATGTTTTAATTCATATATTTTCTCTTATATGAGTTACATTATATTTGATATGTATTCCTTGCAGGCTCGTGTGGATGAGCTATTATCATACTACACAACCATTAGATGAGGGAGGGTCCATGGTCAACCATTCGCCGCACGAGAGTGGCCACATCTTTTTAGAGGCCGTTGGTGCACAGCCAAAAAATCGTAGAGTCTACTGTCTGGTTACCAAAGCTTCTACATTCTTCGATCAACGCGGTTCCGCTTCTTCCAATCAAGGTGACACCAGCAAGTATGAGGATATTGAGTGTTCCATCATAAAATATGTCAAATCTAAGATGATGACCGAGATCGCGGACATCCGGTAGAAGCAGCGAGAGGAGCACGTTCATTATGAACAGTAATAGCAGGAGATGCGCAGTTGGTTATGAGAATGTCATAGTCTATATAGTTCTCTGATCCACCTTCAGCTTCAAATAATACTCCTTCCAGTCAATCAGCATTGATATTTTTAGATATTTTCATATTTTTTGAGTATTATATTTATGTGCTACTTTTTTGGTATTTATGTGCTACTTGTTTGTATTATGGATATTTATATTTTATATTTTATATTTTTATTTTCATTGAAAGATTTTATTTGTGAATGTGTTTTTAGTTTTAATTTATTATTATTTTAGTAGATGATAAAAGCAATTAAATAATTATTAATTTTAAAATATAGAAAATAGCAATGCTAATTTGGTAGGGTTTTGCTATGCCTTAGCTACGCCTTAAATAGCGTAGCTAATTCTAATTAGCTAATTGGCTATGCCATTAAGATGTAACTAATGGTGTCACTAATTAGCGACAAACTACTTCAGTGTCACTAATTTCATTAGTGATGAACGTTTTAGCGATGAATTTTTGCGCATTGCTATTGGGTCGCTAAATAATTTAGTGATAACTTTTGGTTTGTTAGCAATGCCATAATAGTGTTGCTAATATGAAAAAATCTTATGAAGTTTGGACTTAGTCCATCATATTAAGCAGTGAAAGTTTGCATGGAAAGCATCAACAAAAAAAAAAGGATTAGAGGGAGAGAGAGAGGAATAGACCATGCGATTATGGCATGGCTCTTAAAAAGAGATGCATAGATTAATGTATAATTTAATATTTTTTTAAATTTATTATTTTTTAAAAAAAATTGTAAGCTTAAAATGAATTTTATGCCTACGTAGAACTTAAGTCTTAAACTATGCAAAATTTATCATAATATTTATAAGTTAAACAAATATAATTTCACATATAAGTATTACTTGAGCCCTATTTTATATTATAATGTTGATTCATCTTTTATATAAGCACGTGTAGCATTAGCTTTCAAAATGATCCAAAGTTGGGTCCCAAGGAAGGCTTGGGAAGGCTTGTGGTAGCCTTAAGATAAACCCATATAACTCAAAGAGTTATTGACAAATTTTAAGAGAGGGTTCTGTTAATTGTAAGCAAGTTTAGGAATTCGAATGAAAAAGAATCTTTGATAAAGAAATAATTCTTATAATTTTAAAGTTTTAATGAGAAACAATTCTTATAAACTTTAGATATTTTTCATAATAAACTTTTATGCCTTTCTTCCCTCGTAAAAGTAAGATAATGGATCAAATTATGTAAATATCTGCATTTATCCTTGTGTTTGTTTTGCCCTCCCTTTTATCCCCTATACCTTTTTGTCGTAATAGAATTAAACACCATGGCATGCATCCTGATTAACTTTTAATTGATTCACATTTCTTCTTTCCGTCGGTCTAAAGAGGGATTGAGTGTGTGTGCTTTAAGATTCGGATTTGTCTTCGTCTTCCTTTATCTCCTCTGCCTGCTATTGTTGCTCCCCATCGATCTTGTCCTGTAGATGGCTTCTTCAACTGCCCAGTCGCTGATGGGTCCTGATGCTTTGTTGAACGCTGGGCAGCCGTTGTTCCATGCCTGTGAGGGTCACTTCGAGTGGGTTTCCTCATCTCCATCTCCAGTGGTGATGGCTAAACTGGAGCGGCTCTTTCCCGACATCATCCAAGTGCCGGTGAAGTCCCTGGAGGAGGAGATTGAGAAGTGGAAGCACCATGCTATCCTTGCCCGTAGCCTTGCTCATTGGATCCCGCCGGAGGTCTTGGTGCGAGAATTCCATAGAGCTGGAGTGAGAGGCGATATTGAAGCTGTGGCAATGGCGCACATGCATTACATGTTTCGATTTGGTGATCCTCTTGCCTCTGACCTGATCCTTGGCAGACCTTGGGTGGTTAATGGCCAACCCGTTGTTTTGGCACCATGGCAGTCGGAGTTCATCCCGTCGGAATGTTCTCTTCTCCAAGCTCTGCTCTGGGTCAGACTGCCACTGCTCCCCATTGAATTTTTGACGGAGGATATCCTTGCTTTGATTCTCTCTGTGGCAAGGGAATTCCAGTTCTTGGATGAATCTACTGTGAATCGGAGTCGGGGTGGTTTTGCTCGAGTTTGTCTTCGGATTGATCTAAGCAAGCCGCTCCGCCCAGGTGCACGGATTAGAGGGGCCGGATCTCCATTCTGGCAGCCTTTCGTTTATGAGAATCTAGATGGAATATGCAGTGGGTGTGGATCTCTGCACTTCTTTGGGAACTGTGGTTTGGAGCTGAACTCCCCTTCCTCATCGTCGAGCCTTCGGTTTGGGCCATGGATGGCAGCGCTGAGGAGAAGGAAGCTTCCCCCTGGTTTAGGTTAGGCAACCACTCCCTCCCCTGTCATGAAGGATGATTGGAATGTTCCGAAGAAGGTGGCACGACAACATTCAGACTCTCCCAGGGCCCCTGTTTCAGGTCAAGCAACCCCTCCCTCTCCTATCTCGAAGGATGATTGGCTTGTTCCAAAGAAGGTGGAACGAAGGCAAGGTAATCGGGGGTCGTCCACTGCTATTGTTCCCCTGAGTCCTTCTCCTTCTTCTCGGAAGATTGATTCTGTGGTTAAAGAGGCCGTGTGCCGGTCTGGCTCTAATGTGCTGGTTGCTGTTACTGAATTTCCTATGTCAGCCATGCTGGATCCTCTAAAGACAATGACTCAGGTGCCAGTGCAACTTGACTCTACTGGCCCCTTGAGCTCATCTATGCAGTCCTTGAATGCAGCATGCCGGCCTGTGGCTTGCGTGCCGGTTGATATGGAAGGGGGATCCCAGGCTTCTAAATCTAGCTTAGTTGCTGTTCCAGTGTCCTCTGTGAACACAGGGAATAATGTCTCTAATCCTTTTGGGTTTGGGGGTCAGAGTTTGGGGACCCCTCACTCTCCAGCCCGAGGTGATGGCTTTTCGGGTCCATCGAAGCGGGTTCGGCCTGTTGAGCCTCTGTCGCAGCGGACTACCTCCAAAGCTTCTAAGGCCAAAGGTAAAGGCCCTATTAGGGGAAATGCTGAAGATTTTTTACCTTCTCGGCATCGTCCAATTCTCCTAGGAATTCAAAGGGCCTGATCGGATGAAGATTGCAGAAGGCCTATCGTAGGGACAGCCTGGCTCCGAGGTCTGCCATGGGGTGCCCCTGTTGGCTCCATTGGGTGGTCAGAACCACGAGGTGGCGGTTGCCCTCCTCAAGGAAGCCATACATAAAGATGATTTGGCAGAACCTATGGATTCATCTCGGGTAGATGAATGTAGTGGTCAAGGTCCTGAGGGTCCCCTATTGCTTAAGGATCACCTTGCTGAGCAGGTGATGGGAGGTACTGACGACCTCCCTCCCTCTTTAAATTCTAAATGAAGATTCTAGCTTGGAATGTTCGAGGGGCCCTGAAACCCTCGTTCCGATCCTCCTTTGGGAGGCTTCAGCAGTTACATGACTTTGACATCTGTATCTTGATAGAAACTCGGCTTTCTGGAGATAGTTTGGCTAGGCTTCGAAGACAAATTTCTAGACTGTGGGACTCTTATGACGTGGAGTCAATCGGTCTTTAGGCGGTATTTTGGTGTTATGAAGATCAGATAAAGTCAGAGTGGATGCCTTCCACAGTTGTGGCCAGCAGGTGGCTTTGATCGTTTCGGAAGGGACCTCTGCTCCTTGGCTTCTCTCAGGGGTTTATGCCAGCACCAACTTTAGAGCTCGTCGTGTGCTTTGGGATGAGATCCTCTTCCTTCTTGACCGGGGCTTTCCTTCTCTCCTTGTTGGTGACTTCAATGTATTCTGGGGGCCTCTAAGAAGAGAGGGGGCAGATAGGTTGTTAATTCTCCGGATATCGTTGAGTTCAGGGATTTTATCTCCTCGGTGGGTCTTTTGGATTTGGAATTTGTTGGATCCCAGTTTACCTGGTGCAATAACTGCTAGGGTTCTGCTAGAGTTTGGGAAAGGCTGGACAGGGCCTTGGCGTCTGCCAACTAGTTGTAGCTCTTTCCTTCTACTACTGTCACTCATTTGTCCAGGATTGGCTCTGATCATTGTCCTATCCTTATTTCTACTGATGTGACCCTTCAGCGGTCTAAACAATTTAAATTTGAGAAATTCTGGACTTTTTATTCCTCTGCTAGGCATATCATTTCTCAGGTTTGGTGGCTGCCAGTTAGGGGGAGTGCCTCTTACAAACTTTCTAGATGACTGCTTCTGGCAAGCCGCAGGCTATCTAGCTAGTACAGGAGGGAGGTCGGGGACATTTTGAGGCAAGTGGATCAGGCGAAGTCTATTATTTCTTCTCTGCAAACCAAGGAGGATCAGGAAGGATTTCTTCTTGACTCGGATCTATCCACCCGCAGATCTACTTTGGCCATTCACCATTCTCTTATGTTGCAGCAGGAGACCTATTGGCGGCAAAGGTCTCGTATTCAGTGGATTAAATAGGGGGATCGCAATACGAGGTTCTTTCATCAGGCTACTTTACGCTGGCGATCGGCTAATCGTATTAAGCATTTAGTTGATGATGAGGGTCACTTGGAGGAAAACCCTAGGGGATCAGGGATATGCTTTTTAGTTTCTTCTAGTCCAGGTGGACCGATTTGTCTGGCGATGGGTTCCCTGTTCCTCCTGTTCTATCCTCCTGCAAGGTATCTGATGTGGAGAATGATGCTTTTATCAGGCCTTCTCTACGGAAGATATCCACCTTGCTTTATGGGATCTGGGGCCTGATAAGGCCCTTGGCCCTAATGGGTTCCCTCCTCTATTTTTTCGTCATTATTGGATATTATTGGTCCGGATGTCGTCCTGGCTATTCAGACTATGTTTTAGTCTAATCATATGCCTTCTGATTGGAAGTAGACTCTTGTTACCCTGGTGCCCAAATGTCCTGACGCTTCCTCTCCCTAGCATTTCAGGCCAATCAGTCTATGTTCCACATTATATAAGATTTGTGCTCGGCTTTTGGTTGGTCAGATAGCTTCAGTGATCCCTCGTCTCATATCTCAGGAGCAGGGTGCTTTTCTCAGGGAGTGCAGCATCACAGATAATGCCCTGTTGGCTCAGGAGTTTATGCATGACCTCCAGAGAGCTGCTAGAAGTCAGTGCCTCATGGCTATTAAGCTCGATATGGAGAGAGCTTATGACAGACTGAGGCGGGATTTTCTACGTCGTACACTTCAGGAGTTTGGCTTCCATGAGCTTTTTATTTCTTGGGTGATGGAATGTATCCAGAGGCCATCCTTTTCTCTCCTGATAAATGGGGGTCGGACGGAGTTCTTTCACTCTGAGGTCGGTCTGAGATAGGGATGTCCTCTTTCACTATTTTTGTTCATTCTATCTGCTGATGCCTTATCCCGGAATCTTTCTGTGGCTATGTAGACTTTGGCGATCCACCCATATTCTGCTGGCCCCCTTGGTCCCTCGCTGTCCCACTTACTTTTCGCTGATGACTATCTCCTGCTGGGAAAGGCTTCTATCAGTAATGTCACTACTTTTGCGGCCATTCTTCACTCCTATTGCTGTACTTCGGGGTAGAGAGTTAATCTTACTAAATCTTCGATATGCTTTAGCCCGAGGACGTCCCCTACTCTGAAAAGGTCTATCTCTCGTGTGATGGGCATTCCTGCTCAGTCCGATTGCTTGTCCTATTTGGGGATTCTGATTACCGAGAGATGGCCACGATGCTTAGATTTCAGTTTTATTATTAGACGGATCCGTGATCGGTTGGATTGCTGGCAGGTTTCTGGGCTTTCTATGATGGCGAGGATTACTCTTATCCGCTCCGTGTTATCTTCGATGCCTAGCTATCTTTTGGCTAATACTGCTATTCCCCTGACCTGTTTGCGGAAAATTGAGAGATACTTTGGAATTTCTCTGGGCTTCGATGCAGGAGGGTCGGGGTGTTCATCTTGTTGATTGGGACATTGTTTGTCTGCCTACGGCTGAGGGTGGACTTGGGATCCAATCGCTGTTTGTTAGAAGATAGGCATTGATTGCCAGGCATGCCTCTTGGTTCTTGCTTGATCCTCAGTGTTTATGGGTTCTTTCATGCGTGCCAAGTATGGCAGCTGGATCCCGTCTAGTCCTACTCAGTCTAACCGGGGGCATTCCTTTTTCTGGAAAGAGGTCTGTCGTTATGCTCCGACTATTTTGCACAGTTCCTCATGGATGATTGGTGATGGAACTTCTGTAGATGTCACCCAGGACACATGGATTGTTGACCTTTCCTTATCTCACTGGCCGACTTTTGTGTCTTCTGATATTCCTGAGGGTATGCAGGTCAGTGGTTTTATCTCCCCAGATTACTCTGGATGGTTGTCCTCTCGGTTGTCCAGTTCTTTTGGGTATGAGCTCCGCCGGCGTATCCTCTTTATCCATCTCCCTTTGGGTGCTATTACTGATTCCAGGGTTTGGGGAAGATCTTGCTTGTCCCGTGCTCTCATGTGCGACCTCCTGTCTATTTTCAGGCCACACCCTCAGGTTTCATTGGAGTTGGATTGGGTTTGGCATCTTATTGTTCACCCTAGAGTGAGACTTTTTATCTGGAAAGTAGCTCGAGATATTCTTCCTACCTGCTCTCTTTTATCTGGGAGAGGGATGAGCATTCTGCCAACGTGCCCTGTGTGTGGTATTGAGGAGGAAACAACATATCATGCTATATTCTACTGCCCTAGGGCTAGCCAGATTTGGCAGATGTCTAGTACCTATCCTTGGTTGTCGGATTCTGGCTCTTACCGCAGTTCTTTTTTGAGGCTTTTGAAGCAAGGTAGAGGAAGGAGCACCTACCAGCGGGTTCTTTGTTGGCTTATACTGCTTATCAGATCTGGTTATCTCGGAATCGGATTCTGTTTTTGAACATGAGACTCTCCCCTGGTAGGGTGTTGAGGGCGGCTGTTTCCCTTTATACTGAGTATATCTCCCATCATGAGTTTCTTGATTCTGTGAACCCTGGCCTCTGGGACTCTCCTGCTGCTGCGGCAGCGAACCGACGTACGATTTATATCTCCTGGGAGCCTCCTACTCTAGGGTTTGTTAAAATCAACTTTGACGGGAGTGTCCATGGCAGATGTGCCGGATTGGCTTTTGTTATTCATGATGCGGTTGGCATGATGCTGACGGCAGGGGGTCTTGGTTTGCTTGATGTTACGGTGCCTCTAGCCGAACTGTATGCGGCATGGGCAGTCATTTCCTATGCTGTTCAGATCCTGGGGGCCCGTAGTCTTATTATTGAAGGCGACTCTGTCATTGTCATTCGCTGGATCCGGTGGGAGCCCAGCTCCCTCATGCTGACTATTTCCTTACTGTGCGACATCCACTCTATGGTTTTGGAAGCTCCTAATATTCAGATTCGTCATGTCTACCGCGAAGCTAATGCAGTGGCTGATTGAATTGCTGCCAGGGGTGGCCTCTCATTCGGACAGCTGGAGTTGAAAACAGGATGACCCTTGCCCCTCGATTCTTTCTCAGTTATTGTACTTTGATATATCGGGTATGACCCGCCCTAGAGTGGTATAATTATCCAACTGTACCAAAAAAAAAAAAAACCATGGCTCAAGTGATGCAGGATGCATGGATTCGGATTAGCATGCATGATCAAAGGGTCAACCATCCAAGTTGTGGTAGAGTGGAAATGAATATTATAGATTATATTTCAGCTTGAACGCGATTTGTTATAAAATTCTTTCAAGATAATTACTGCTATCGCTTGCATGTTGAATCTCTTTAATATCTGATGTGCTAATTCAATGAAATATTTGATAGCTAAACTTGTGATTTCTTAAATTTAGTTTCACATTGGATTAAAAAAAAGTACTATATACTTATAATTCAAGTTCAGTTGTTATTCAAAAACTTTCGTTCGAAATTTTTTTGCTACATATATTTTTAGCTGTGTTTATAACTTAAATTCACTTGCTATTCATTAATTTATACTTAAGTTTTAAACCATATGATTTTTATCAGAACTACTAAAATATTTATTAAATAATATTTCAATCATAATATTTTTGGTAAAAAATCTAAAATAACATTTGATTCATGTTTATGAGAGTTAAAATTTAACCATAATTTCTTGTGGGCAAAATTGTACCCTAAACTCCATATGGTTGGGACGGACAAAAATATCCGAGTCTTACGTTCGCTCACGCTGGCTCCTCGCTAAATGCCATCATTGCTCAGTAAATAATTTATAATTTGATACGAATTCTAGCCGTAAAAGC
Organism: Calamus simplicifolius; assembly: GCA_900491605.1. Classification (NCBI taxonomy): domain Eukaryota; kingdom Viridiplantae; phylum Streptophyta; class Magnoliopsida; order Arecales; family Arecaceae; genus Calamus; species Calamus simplicifolius. The sequence goes on from UESW01004247.1 coordinate 639,573, forward strand.
TCACAGAGAAAGCTACGTATTAATTTGTATAGATATTATGAGTGAGATATATTATTTTTTATTTTCTTATATACCCAGACAACTCACAAAGGCTGATCTATTTAATTTTTAAAGACAAAAAATAAAAAAATCTAAAAAATTTAAATTTTAAAATAATAATTTTTAATTATATATCTCTTCTTATAACATTTAAAATAAAAAAAGCAACAACAGAAGTAAAATATAAAATTATATTTTAAAATCTGGTACATACCTGGTTTTAAATCCATATTGTTTTTACGACATCTGAATAAATATCTACCGAAGTATCGAATGAGGAAAGGAACAAAGATTATGGTACAAGAATTAATATCATAAGCAACTAACATCTAAGGTTACAAACAAATTTCTTGTTAATAAGCACAACATATTTTAATCTTAAAAAAAAGGCAATATCTTGATTCTTAAGCATCTACCAGAAATTGTAATGCTTTTCCATCTAACGATTGATTATTATAATGAAAAATTGACTTCTAATCTTGATGTCAATCAAGACATGATATTTTTAGTCTTCATTGTATTTTCTTTTATAAAGAAACTAAAAATAATATAGGTGATAGACGCATCTAGGGGTTGTTGAGAATTTGAATAAGAGGAGTAAGTAAGAAAAGATAAGGATAATGATTAAGATAAGGATAAGTTTGAATCACGCATGAAATGCTTTTCTTAAGCGTTATTTGCATCATCTCGAATGCTCTATGGGTGAATAGCAAATACTTCGCAGAATATGACAAGCCTTTGATCGAGTTTGTCGCAGAATACGACAAGCCTTTGATCAAGTTTGTACCAAAGTACTAATAAAATTTGATTGTAGATAAGAACCGATTGATGTTTTTTGGTTTGATTTGATATGTATTTATAGAGGTTGAAAGCCCACTACAAGAAAAATCTATTTTAGCTATGCCAAAATGCGTCGCCAAATCCAATGGATTTAGCGACGCATTAGCGACGCATTTTGGCCGTCACTGTAAATTTCTTCGCAAATAGTAATTTATCGCAATTTCGTTGCTAAATAGTGACGCCTAGCGATGCAATAAAATGCGTCACTATTTAGCGATAAAATATATATCGTCGCAATTTAGCGATGCATTAGCGACTACAAATTGCATCGCAATATTGCAAATAAATGCGTCGCAAAATTATAATATAAAATTACGACGCATATAAATGCATCGCAAAATTGCGATGCAAATTACGTTGCAAAATTATGAATTTAATTTTTTAAAAAAAATTATGACAAAAATTTTTTTAGCGCCGCTAATTAATTTTTTTAAATAAATTTAAAATGTTCTAAATTAAAACTGCTAATACAATTTCATTGCATTCAAATATTAATCGAAACATTTGTCACAAAAATTTTAATAATATATATAATTAATATATTAATAATTTAAATTTTTGATATACAAAACATAAATAGTAAAGAAAAAAATACATCAAGAATCCGCACTATTATGATCACCGGAGGCTGGAATGAACCCTGCGACATTTGGTGAACCAAATCTTACATCTGACGTATTTGCTCTCTTATGTCTGCAAGCTTCTGGTGATCCTCCTCCATAATATATCTCCGAATGTCATTTAAACGATCGGAAGGAATGTCGCCAAAATAGTGCGAACTGGAGCTAGAAAAATATCTAGAAGCTTAGTGCCCAGACCGTAGACCCTACGGTCTCGCAGCTGGGCACCAACAGCTTCCAAAAATACACATTGACTCTTCGTGAGAGTTCGACGGGCGGCCCCCCATTAGTGGAGTCACCTGCGATGCCTGAGACTGAAGCTCCTTGACTCGTGCCTTTGAATTATAGAATCAATAATAAATGAATCATTATATGAACCTGAAAAAAAGTTTAGAAATTAAACAAATCAATATAAGACTAATTTCTTACCGCAACCTCCTGTGATCGTGCATCGACCCAGGTACTGTCCTTTCTAGTATGTGTCCCTGAATAGATGAAACTCACCAAGATCTCTGCCCTCCTGCTCAGACTACAAAAGTAAAAGAAATGATATAAATGTAAGTATTTGCAAATGACTAAATTAGTAATTAAATTATTTATATTTTCTTACCATACGATGTTTGTGCTCCTTAATCGAAATGAACCCCGCAGTGTGGCAGGAGAGACCCGTGCCACGACCGGCCTTCTCAGATTGGCGGTTCATGATGGCTGATGCGGACCTCTTTGTCAGGCCTCAGACTGCCACACATGCTGCTAGTCACGTCAAATACCCTTCGGCACATGCATAGGACGCTTACCCGATCTTCTCCAATGATGAAGCATGTCGAAGTATCAGCATGCCGCAAGAGCATTCCATGCTGCCCTAACGGCATCATGGAGGAAGGTTATATACAGTCAGTATCACGGGCTAACATGAATACTGTTGGCCCGGTTGACCAAATGGTTGAAAGCCATCGGTACGAAGACCTAATCTCTCACATTCCTTATATCTTCGGCAAAATCAGAATGATTGTCATTGAAATGCTTTCAATCTTTTAAATCTGATGGATGCCGCATTTCATCTTCTTTAGATTCATGTTCGGTATGCCATCTCATATCAGCAGCTGTAACCTCAGATCTGTATAATCTCTGCAGGTGTAGAGTAAGAGGAAAGTAATGCATCCTCTTGTAAGGCACACTTTTCCTCCTACTTGTACTAGCTCCTCCTTCATCGTTGGTGTACCTCAATTGCCCACAAATCTTACAACATCTCAGGTCTGAGTCTTCACCCCAATATCATATAATTGTTCAAGCAACAATCGATCTTATTAACTAGGAGCCCAAGGCCACGCAACAACTTCTTTGTTGAGTAAAAACTGTCTGCTACAATATTATCATTTGGAAAAACCTCCTTCATTAATCCAGCTACAACATTGAACGCCTTTTCTGATAATCGATGTTTTGACTTAATATTCAACAACCGAGCAGCCATAAACAATTGGGAATGACTCTCACGACCAGGATACAATTCTTGATTTGTAGCACGCAACATATCATAAAATTGCTGTGCATCTGGATTTGGTTCTTCCATAAATGCATTCTGATTGAATTCATTACTCGATGCATTCATCACCATTTCTTTATATCTGTTTAAATTCATACATGGTAAGGTCCCTGTCCTGCAAAGCCGTGCCACATGGAGTTCATGAGACTTCACAAGTATGCAAGTGTTCTAAATTAATTCCACCTTCACTTCATATCTAAAAGGTAAGGCCCTATCCCATTCAAGATTATTTTCTGTGATATGTTATTCTTCTATTAATTATCATCGTTTACATTAAAATTTTAGCAGCATTTTCCTATATGTTCTCCTAAATGTGTGGAATATATGCCACACTAGAAGAACGTATGAGAAAATACAAACCACAATCTCAACCGATGATAACTAATAGCAGACTAACATATCACAAAAAAAATCTCAAACTGTCCACTAGGACAATTTAAGAATTTATAAGACTAAGTCTTGCAAATTCTCAAACGGGTCTAAAGGTTTTAGTACTGCGAGAAATAATATTCAATTCCAAAAACAATCGAACTTATGCTGGTGAAAAAGTTTTCTTCACTATTATATATTTTGATTGTGGTCTATAGTCACTAACTTCTAAAACTGATATTATGTCAAAGATAATAACCTTAATCCAATATTTATGCATAGTATTATCTAATAATACTATGGTTTCAATATTGGACAAGCTGAATCAAAAATTTTCATAACACATCAATCGTGGCACATCTATTAAAGCCATACATAATCTTATTACCAAAATAACATATCCCAATATCATGTTCTTATAACTTAAATCAAAGTCAAAGTTATAACCATTTTATAACAAAAATAAGATGTAACAATATATGTAAGATGTTCATCAGTAAACTGCCATGCATAGTTTAACATGCTGAAAATTCAACCATAATTATATAAAAACCACTAATCAATCATGACTTAATTAATTTAATACAAAAGCACTAATCAATCATCTAAAAATTTATTTAATTAATTTACTATCAGAATCACTAATTAGAAAATATTACAATGATGTTATATTACAATAATTATTTATTAGAATACCATAATTTATTATATTATAATATAAAATAATATATGTTAATATATATTATAATATACATTATTAATATTATGACATAATATAATTATTATGTAATAATTATATTATAATATTACATAATAATTTTTTTGGGCCTGTGGTTGGATTTTTTTTTTTTTTTTTTTTTTGCACGTGGCTTGGCCATAGGGTGTGGCCAGGCCGCGGTTGGGAGCCAGCCAAGGCCGCGGAGAGGGGTAGGGGAGGAGGGGCTAGGTAGTTGGGTTTTTTTTTCCCATGGCCTGGCCACGGGGTGTGGCCAGGCCGCGGTCGAGCGCCAGGCCAAGGCCGCGGCCAACCGCGAAGAGGGGTAGGGGGATGGGGGGCTGGGTGTGGCAGGGGATTTTTGGCCGTGGCCTGGCCATGGACCGTGGCCACGACTGTGGCCAGGCAACGGCCATGGCCGACGACAGGGAGAGGGCGGGAGGGGGCTGGGGGGTAAGTTAAATATTTTTTTTGGCCTTGTCATGGCCTGGCCACCGTGGCTAGGCCGGCCTCATGGCCTGGCCACCGTGGCTAGGCCACGCCGGCCGCCAGCCGGCCACGGCCGGGCGCAGCCATGACCGGTGAGGATGGCCACAGCCACTGGCATGGCCGGCGATGGGAGGGGGATGGCGAGAGGGGATGGGGGGGAGTTAAATTTTTTTTTTGGCCTTGTCATGGCCTGGCCACCGCGGCTAGGCCACGGCCGGTCGCCAGCCGGCCACGGCCACCGTCGTGGCCAGCGATGGGAGGGGGAGGGCGGGAGGGGGCTAGGGGGGGTAAGTTAATTTTTTTTTTTTGCCTTCTTGTGGCCTGGCCACCGTGGCCAGGCCACGGCCGGCCACCTGCTGGCCACGGCTGGGCACGGCCGTGGCTGGCGATGGAAGGGGAAGGGTGGGAGGGGGCTGGGTGGGGTAAGTTAATTTTTGTTTTTTTGGCCTTGTCGTGGCCTGGCCACCGTGACTAGGCTACGGCTGGCTGCGGCTGTGGTTGGCGAGCTCGGGCACGGTCCGGTCGTGGCCGGCGAGACAAGAGGGGAGGGGGAGGGGAGGGGTAGGAGGAGGGGGGGAAGGGGAGGGGAAGGGGGGTGGTTGTACCTAAAAATCGGGGTCGCCGGAGAGGAGGGCGGGTGCCGGAGGGATGCCGGAGTGCTGCCGGAAGTGAGGGAGGAGAAGAAAGAGGGAGGGAGAGCGCCGCTGGGTAGGGGAGAAACCAAGGGAGTTAGGGCTTGGGGAGGGGGTTTTATATATGAGGATTAGTGATGCATTTTTGCGTTGCTAATCCGTCCCTAATTAGCGATGCAAGAAATACATCGCTAATTAGTGACACAATTAATTTGGCGCCTTAACCCGACTTGGCGGGAATTTAGCGATGTAGAATTGCATCGCTAAAGGCGTCACTATTTAGCGACGCATCAAATATGCATGCTAAATAGCGACGCAATTATGCATCGCTAAATATTAATATTTATAATATTAATTTTATTTAATATTTATATAGTGTATATATTTAATATTATATAGCGATAATTTTATATATTGATATATTGTAATCTATGCCACTCGTTTCGCTGGAGCCCCGGGGTGACGTGGGTGACTATGATGTTACATGTACGCTTCCTTCAGGAACCTCCCATAGGCGGCGCTGCTGCCCCTTTCTCCCCTTTGCTGCCCTTGGTGGTGCTTCGATCTCTTATCGCGGGTTACCTCCCTGGTGGCCGATCAGGGGGTCGGGCTCGGCCTTGTGCGCTCCCGTCTTTCCCCGAAATTAGGAGACAGGTAGGGGCCTACCATGATCGATGGTGACAGGTGACCGAGAATTACGGTTTGATTCTGGAGAGGGAGCCTGAGAAATGGCTACCACATTTTAGTAAGGCAGCAGGCGCACAAATTACCCAATCCTGACACGGGGAGGTAATGACAATAAATAACAATACCGGCCGGCTCTTCAAGTTTGGTAATTAAATTGACTACAATATAGTACAATCTAAATCCCTTAACTAGCGGATCTATTGCAGGGCAAGTCTGGTGCCAGCCACCGAGGTAATTCTAGCTCCAATAGCATATATTTAAGCTGTTGCTGTTAAAAAGCTCATAGTTGTACATTGGGTTGGACTGGCCGGTCTACCCCATGGAACGGTGTGCATCGGTGGTGCCACAGTGTGCCCGGATGGCCGACTATAAATATTGATATTGTATTATTGATATAATTTATAAATATTTAATTATTTAGTGATATTGATATTGATATATTGATATTATATTATATAATATATTTAATATTATATAGTAATAATTTATATATTGATATATTGTAATCTATGCCACTTGTTTCGCTGGAGCCCCAGGGTGACGTGGGTGACCGCGATGTTACATGTTGGCTTTCTTCGGGAACCTCCCATGGGCGGCACTGCTGCCCCTTTCTCCCCTTCGCTGCTCTCGGTGGTGCTTCGATCTCTTATCGCGGGTTACCTCCCTGGTGGCCAAACGGGGGTCAGGCTCGGCCTTGTGCCGCTCCCATCTTATTGCAGTTAAAAAGCTTGTAGTTGTACATTAGGCTGGCCTGGCCGGTCCGCTCCATGGAACGGTGTGCACCGTGGCGCCACGGTGTGCTCGGATGGCCAACTACAAGGTCCTATCCGGGACTGATGCTGCTTTCAGTCCGATCCACGCCTGTGCCAAGAATGCAGCCTAAACCCTAAATGCTATAAACCAATGATAACCCTAATTAAAACCCAAAACCCTAAAACCTAAAACCCTAATCCTAAAACCCTAAACTCTAAAACCCTAACCCCTAATTAAACTCTAAAAACCTAAACCATATTTAGCGACGCAAAATGCGTCACTATTTAGCGTTGCTATTTAGCGATGCAATTTTGTATCGCTAAATAGCGACGCATTTTAATGCATCGCTATTTAGCAACTTATTAGTGACACATTAAATTTCGTCACTATTTAGCGGCGCATTATTGAGTCGCTAAACAGCGACGCATTAAAATGTATCGCTGTTCAACAACTCATTTAAATGTATCGCTATTTAGCAACGAAAATTTTTGGAGTCGCTAAATCCGTCGCTATTTAGCGGCTGATTTTATGCGTCGCTAAATTGCGTCACAGATTTCGTGGGTCGCAATTGTATCGCAATTCTGTCATTATTTTGTGACGAATATTTGCGTCGCTAAGTTGCATCGCTATTTCATAAATTTCTTGTAGTGGCCGTAGTGCTAGTGCCTAGGATGCATCGATTCCAAGAGAGTCACGTCTCTTCGCAATATATCCGAGGCAAAACTTGCAACGGATAAAAGTTTGAATCGAAGCATCGCACTGCTTCGGCTTCTGAGGCGAGAATCGCCGCAGAAGAGTTCACGACTATTTCCTAAACACATCCACAAATACCTACTTAGTTTATTTAAACAAAATCTCAATAATCCCCCAATTGTTTAAAACAAACTAAGTCCATATCTAAAATTAAGGACAAGGAGCATTAATACAGCTATGTATCTTTCGATTTGAACCTAACCTTAGTGAAAATACCACAAAGCTTTAACGAAATTTTAGGTAGCATAAACGCTTTGAACCAGTTATTCCTTGTATTAAAATCGGTGATACTTCACACACACTCCTTAGTGTTTCTTGTCTACACCACACGCTTAGCATGATTTATGGCCATGTGCTTATTTGTTTTATGAACTTTTCATGAGAGAAACTCCAACTCTCACTTGAGACGACACCATCTCAAGGTTCACATAGGTGAATTCTTTTAGTATCTCTGTTACAATAGATACTTGTCTACATGACTGAAGTTCATTAAGAGTTTAAAAACTCAACCCTCCAACTTATAACAGTCAGCACTATATACTAAGTGCAGCTACAATCCACTTATCAAGGACTTGTTACCCATTGAACCTAAGACTAGTCATTTCCTATAGTATTAGGTTGGGTTGCCATCATTGGTGGACTTTTACTCAAGGAGTTTTAGACCATCCTCTGGAAGTCATCTTCACTAAATCTCTTATAAGAGGTTTAGTAAGTGGATCAGCTAGATTATAGCTTGATCGCACAAAAGTAAGAGAAATTATTTCATTCTTGATTAATTTCCTCACATACTCATGTCTTAGATAATGTGTCTAGACTTCCCATTGTACACTTGTTGTACGCTCTGGCTAAAGTGGCTTGGTTATCACAATGTATCTATACGGTTGAAATATTCTCACAAGCCAATGAAATTTTCAATAAAAGATCCCTTAACCACTCAACCCCATATTTTGCTGAAGCTAGAGCCACAAACTCTGACTCTATTGTTAAATGTGTAATGCAAGTTTTTTTCTTAGATTTTTAAGATATTGCACCACCCATTAGTGTAAACACCCAACCAGTGGTAGATTTACTATCTTCCACACTCGATATTCAACTTTCTGGTATATCCTTCCAATACAGCAGAAAATTTAGAGTATTTAGATCTAGTCTTTTGGTTTTCAAAAGATAACCAAAGGACTCTACCAATAGCCTTCTAATGCTCTACACTCGGATTGCTAGTAAATCTACTCAGCTTACTAACTGCAAATGCTATATCGGGTCTAGTGCATTACATCAAATATATTAGACAACCAATAGTACTTGCATACTCAAGTTGAGCCATAGCTCATCCGCTATTCTTTTCAAGCTTTAGACTTGGATCGAACGGGGTATTCACTTCTTTAAACTTCAAATGTTTGAACTTGTGTAATACTTTCTCAACATAATATGATTGACTAAGTTTAAAACCCCCGCTATTTTGTTTCACTTTGATGCCCAAATAGTATTAACTTGTCCAAAATCTTTGATCTTGAAAATAGATGATAGAAACCTCTTCGTTTCTTGTATGCCTTTTATTTATTGCTAATGATCAATATATCATCAACATAAAGGCACACATACCACAAAGTCATCACGAACTTTAGTATATAAAAACTTATCAGAAACATTGTGAACAAATCCATTTGAAAGTATGATAAAGTCAAACTTCTCATGCTATTGTTTGAACGCTTATTTCAATCCATACAAGGATTTAACAAGCTTGCACACTTTATGTTCATTACTCGATAGAACAAAATCCTTTGGTTGTTCCATATAGACCTTCTCATCGAGATCACCATTTAGGAATGCCGTTTTGACATCCATTTGATAAACATAAAGGTTGTGCAATGAAGCCAATGCAAACAATACTCTAATTGTTGATATTCTAGCTACAGGTGCATAGTATCAACATAGTCAATTCCTTTTTTTTTGTCAAAAATCTTTAGCTAGTAGTATCGCCTTATAAGTGTTTAAAGTACCATTACTATGATACTTCTTCTTAAACACCCATTGATAACCAATAGGCTTAGACCCTTTGGGTAAATCGATATGCTCCCAAGTGTGGTTTGACATAATATAATCCATCTCATCTTGAATAGCTTCCTTCCAAAAAGTAGAATCTCTCGAAGCCATTGCTTCCTTAAAAGTTTTAGGATCGTCTTCTACTTGAATAACAATAGGTACCTTATGAATAAAATTCTCTCGACTTTCTTTTACAAAATAGAAAGAAATGAGTTGAAAATCTATTTCTCCGGGTCCTGAATCTTAACTTTTCAGATTCTCTTACTTTTTCGAAGATTCGGTTGTTCTTCTTCAACAACTTTTGAAGAATTCTCTTCGCAAGAATCATCATTTATGGACGTTGAGAATTCTTTCTTGAAGTGATAAAATTCTCAAAGAACTTCACATATCTAGATTCTATTATTACATTAGATTCTAAATTAAGAAGTCTATAGGCTTTGCTATTTGTAGCATATTCTATAAAAGTACATCTAATTCATGAGGATCCAACTTAGTCCTTTTAGGATCGGTGTTCTTGTAATAAGCAAGACACCTCACACTTTAAAATAGCCTATATTAGGCTTTCTCCTTTTCACAACTCATATGGAGAGGTCTTATTCTTTTTAGTAGGAATTCTATTAAGAATATAACATGCAGATAATAATGCTTCATCCCATAAATTAAAAGGCAACTCAGTATGCAACAACATAGCATTTATCATCTCTAGAAATATTCTATTTTTGCGTTCTGCTAACCCATTTTGTTCAGATGTGCGTGGTGCAGAACACTCATGTATGATTCTGTTTTGTTCACAAAACACATTAAAATCATTAGAAAAATATTCTTCACCCCTATCACTTATAAGGATTTTAATATTTCTACCTAATTAATTTTTTACTTCTGCTTTATAAACTTTAAAAGCATGAAAAGCCTCATCTTTGTACTTAAGTAAGTAAATGTATGTATATCTAGATTAATCATCAATAAAAGTAATGAAATATCTATTACTATCTCTAGTTAACATACCATTTAACTCACAAATATCACCATGCACAAGTTTTAGCAAATTAGTATTCCTCTCTACACTATGAAATGGCTTTTAGTCATCTTTGATTTAATGCTAATTTCACATTTATTAAACTTATCAATATTGCAAGAAATCATGCCACATTTAATTAATCTTTTCATAGTGCTAAAACCAATATGTGCTAATCTACCATGCCATAAAGTAACGGAATCATCAATATAAGCAAAAGACATACTATTATTATTATTATCAACAATACAAAGCTTGACCATTCCATCAGTAGAATAACCTTTTTCCAACAAAAATACCATTGCGATAGTATAAGTTTTTTTGACTCAAATATACTTTTAATCCCCGTTTACCTAATAAATCCCACTAACAAGATCTCTATTCATATCCGGTACATACAGCACATTGATCAAAGTGATCTTCTTGCCGGATGTGAAGTGAAGATCCACGCTTCCTTTTCCAAGTACTTTGGATCGGCCTTCATTTCTTATTGAATTTCTTGTCCATTGGTGATATATATAATTCTTAAAAATGACTTGTCATAGGAAACATGGACGGTGGCACAAGTATCATACCACCACCGAAAATCTTGCCTCTGACCACCATGACTTCGCTTACGATGGCGACGATCTCATCGTTTACTTCAGTTGCATTTGCTTTATTAGTTTATCCTTTCGATGTCTGCAATCACAAGTAAAGTGCCTATATTTATCACATACAAAGCAACTCACATTGAACTTATTTTTGTTGAATTTCTTGAACTTATCTTAATCCCTTTTAGGACCAAGTTTGTTCTCTTTCGTTTTCTTGACTTCTTAGGATTGCTCACAACATTGGCCTTTGAGGTACCAAAATTCACTTTCTCAATCTTTTCACGCATCCTCGATTCCTCCTCGATTTGAAGGTATTTTTGCAATTGTTCCAAGGAATAATCCTTGGAGTTGTAAAGCAATTTATTTCTGAATCCATTCCAAGATGATGGCAACTTTGCAATAATTGCACCTACTTGGAAAGGTTCAGGAACCTCTATCTTCATCGCCACCAATTTGTTGATAATAATTTGCAACTCATGCACTTGTATAAGAATTGCTTTCTCATCATTTATCTTGAAATCAAAGTACTTAGAGATGAAAAAAAAATTTAGTACTTCTTCCTTGGCCTTATACTTGAATTCAAGCGCGTTCCAATCTCCCGCGGAGATTGAGTGTTGGTGTAGAGGTCGTAGAGGCGATCCGATAATGCGTTGAGAATGTGGCCACGACATATGAGTTCATCTTCATGCCTCTTCTTTCTTTTGGCCTTAATTCATTAGAGTCCTCGGCCCTCGAGAATAGATGCCAAATCCGGATCCAACACATAGAAGATCTTCAATGCCGTGAGTAAGAACTTTAGTTTGTCTTGCCATCGTGTGAAATTGGTGCCATCAAAATGATCCAATCTCACGAGATCTTGGTTTATGAGTTTGATAGTGGATATGGTAGTCTCGGTCTCCATACAGATAACGCTTAAGAGGGGTGGCTCATGAAGCCACATGTTCATGCCTTTTGATTTGCTATCTAATTAGCTAATGCCTGATTAGATCTTCATTAACTTAAAGCTCTTATTGTTAATATAGAAACTATACTCTCCTGTCTTCAGGGGTCTACCCTACATAGATATACGGATTTCTTAAATAAGATTTAATGCATCTGTGCAATCGAACAACGAGCGTATGAGAGTGCATCTTAATGGATATCGAGAGGAGAGTACCCCTTCATTGGAAGCTCAAAAGCATCGTTGTTCAGAGAAAAACTTGCTGTAAAATATTATCCTTGCCATGGAGAAGACTAGGATTCAACGTTTATGGCTTGCATACATCATTTTAGTATTGTCTTCCAAGAATTAACATCTCAAAGCAGTGCCAATGAGCGCCCAAGGAGTAATGATAATGCCACACAAGCTAACAAATTCTAAAGGCTCAAGCAGCTTCGATTTTAGGGAACCTATATCTATGTTAAAAGTCATTTAATGCAAGCATATACATGACATTAAAAAAAAAAAAAGCTGAAAACGTCTCAGATTTGATTTTTGAAAAATAATTTCGTGTTAACCAGAATTATCTCTATCTGCTTCGGATTATTAGATCTCGTTGAGTTTATAGTAGAAAGCGAGAAGGAGAAGGAGGAGGCTTAAAAAAAAAAAAAAAAAAACCAACGGCAAACCCGACGACCGGCGGACCGGGGCGTAAAACTCGCCATGCGCTGGCCCAAGGAAGCCCAGACCGGTAGAACACAACTTCCACGTGGCTTTGCCACCGCCGTCCTTCCCCCGGGACCCGTGACCCTCTCACGTGGTTGACGGACCGACGTGTCCTCTTGACGTCACCTGACGCTGGACCGACCCCACCGCCACCCGCGTTAGGCCCCGTCTACACGAGTCGATATTTTGGACGTCTCCTCCTAACGCCGTCTCTATCACTAACAGCGTGGACCAAGAGGTTCCATTCCATCGACCATAAATGGAAGCCGTCGGCTGAGCGAAAGGGTAGCCTGCGGAGACCCTTATCTCTTGTCCTTCTTTGGAGTTTTGTCGTGCTCCGAGTTGCCATGAGAGCAGCGATTCTGATCCGGACCAGCTCGTTCCAGGCCCGGTCCCACCTCGCCGTCGGGTCTGTCGCCGCCAAGGACTCCGGCGCCGGGGCCTCCTTCCTCCGACGGAGCTCAAGCGTCGGGCTCTCCCCCCGATCCGCTGGTTTGCACGTCGACGTGAAGGAGAGGAGGGAGTTCCCTTCACATCGCCTCCAGCGGGTGAGATCGGAAGCGGATCGGATCGGATCGGACCGTCCGAGCCGGATCTTGCCGCGCACGCCGCTCCCGGAGAAGGAGGTGGTGGAGCGGAATGGAAGGGCGTTAGATTTTGGAGGGATCTGGACGTCGGAAGCGGCGACTGCGTTGCCGGCGGAGGAGGAGAAAGAGCAGGAGGAGGTGGAGTATTCTGGCGGTGGGGTAGGGAAGGGGAGGAAGATCGGAGGAGGGAGAGGCGGTGGTGGCGGAGCAGGGGAGGTCGGTGACCAGAGCGAGAACCGGAGGATCGGCGACTACTACCAGGAGTTGCTCAAGGCCGATCCTGGGAATCCACTGCTCCTGCGGAATTACGGAAGGTTCTTGCATGAGGTACAGAAACATCTCTCTCTCTCTCTCTCTCTCTCTGTTTTCATGTGACTTAGATAAATAAATTGATTTATTCCCTTGTTTTCGTTGAATAAAAGGTGGTAGGAGACGCGAACGGGGCAGAGGAGTACTACGGGCGGGCGATACTGGCGAGCCCGGGGGACGGAGAGCTGCTATCGCTATACGGGAAGCTGGTGTGGGAGACACACAGGGACGAGGAGAGAGCCGAAGCCTACTTCAAACGAGCCGTCGAAGCCTCGCCCGACGACTGGTATTATTCGTATTCTTTGCTCTTTTATTTCGCAGCATCCCCGTGTGTTCTAATTCGTTTGATCTTTATCGTAGCATAGAGAATATGCTAAACGTTCTTTGAGATTCTAAAATTGTTACTAATTGGTTGGTGCGATGAACGTGCAGCCATGTGCTGGGGTCGTACGCGAAGTTCCTGTGGGACACGGAGGAGGGAGGAGAGGACGAGGGAAACGAGGCGAGGGTGGCGACGTCACCATTGGTGGAAGCTTTCTGATCGGATCTTGATGGCCATCCGTTAATCTGACCCTGATCTGACCGCAGATTATCGCTTCTCATGCTTGTGCATACATGTATGATGAGTAATCCATATGGTTGTGAAGTCGTAAATAAAAATTCTAACAGATGTTTGGAAGAGCGACTGAAGAAGCGATGCAGCCGGAATAATAACAGGAACAGGAGGCGTAGTAGTAGTAGTAGTAGAGAGAGAGAGAGAGAGAGGTGACGGTCGGAGAGACGGTTGGCGGGGATGGAGGGCGACCATTGATGTGTATCACTGCTTGTTGATATCAATGGAACCACTGCTGGTGCTGTTGGTGCCGTAATTACGGAGGGAGGGAGGGAGGGACGGTACGGACGGTAGGTAGCTGTTGCTTCTCTGTTTCGTCTTCCTTGTTCAAGCGAGTGAAAATAAAAGTTTGTGAAAAGAAATATGAAAGTGCCGCATAAGAAAATATGTGAGATTAGTGTCTCCATGAATGGAACTAATCGCTTTTATCTAGACCGGACCGGTTTAATACGTTAGAGATCCGGTGTGGGAAGATTCGAATTTTGTTCAAAAGTTTTGGATCACAACTCCACCCTCAACATTCCAGCGAGCGGTTAGGGAAGTAAGTAATACAATTGCTTCTTCATGAACAAACATCAATGTTAGAGGAATAATTTTGGCGAGAGAGGAAGGTTTGATTCCAAAAGATATTGCCCTCGCTTCAATTTTATAATAATCCTTCCTTTAAAAAAAAAAAAAAAGAAAATTATGCAGAGTGACTCTAATGAATATTTTTTTGTTAGGACATAAATATTTGGAACTATATTTTAAAATGCATGCCAAACTACACCGATGGATATACATCCACCAACTATGGTGTATGTATGATGGAACTGTATATATGGAACTTTGTTAAGAATTCTCTATGACTTGTTTGGATCCTTAAAAAAATTATAATCACCCTATTCGCAATCATAATTCTTTAAAAAATTATTCCAACTTCTAATGTTCTTGAACGTCAGCATGACTGATGGTGCGATGTAAACTTCTCATTGCACGATTAAAATCAATATATATTTTAAACTCCAAATATAGAGAATAAAATTCTCACTAAAAAGAAAATATAGCAATGGTCCACCTAACAACCCAAATAAACTGGTGGTGATCCTTTCTCAGCATCCTACGCAAATCCGCATGAGAAGGTGCTTACCTTGTGATACTATATTTTCATCTAAAAGCACCACATGAAGTCTATTTATCAAGGATATTTTAATCTTTTAATCAATGCAGATTTTCTTTGTCTTTTCTTTTCTTGTTTTCCTTTTATGCGGGAATCACTTATAGAATGATTTATTTTATGCTATTTTGGAGAGGACACTTCCCCGGTAGCACAAAGCAATAGTTGTAATCTCTTAATACGAGTCCTTGATTTTGGATACTCTTGTAATGCCTAGCTTTTGGTTCAGTCAATTGGCTCTCATTCTTTTAGGAACTGCCTAAGTAGTTTCATGTCCCAACCCATCCCAATCATAACACAAGGTGTCTCAAAAGAATTCGTGTGTTTAAATTCCCCTTTTTTTAAGTGATTTGAAAGCATCCTTGAACTAAGCTAAACAAATATTTCTTAGAACTTATAATACCCCACCTTAATATCTCTACCTCTACCTCTTTGTTCTCCATATATATATATATATATATATATATATAGCTGTTTCATAATCCAAGACCTTATGGGGCAACTCCACTCCGTTCATGATATATAATTTTTCATATCTCACACTCGTCCATGAATCAAGCCTGCATAAATCTGAAAAGGCAAAGGCTAAGGCAAAATACAGTAGGAATTTCATTTTGGGGTTCCGTCTCTTTTGGCAAGAATTCTTGTTAGGGCAACCAAGAATTTAAAATTGCAACCATTGTTAAATATAATTATTAGATCCCATTACAATGACTGCAGTACCCAAAAAGATCTATGCAGTGATGCTCCAGATCTACCATGTAATTCTACATTTATGCCATCAAGTCGACTGACGACTAATATTCTACCATGTATTATAATATTGCTAATGTCATAAAACTTTCCTATTGTTTAAATTATTCTAACAATGTGTTATGATACCTTAGGCACACATTCATTGGAATCAGCTTAAATCTGATGAAGAAGATACAATAATTGAATGCCATACAACATTTGGTACCAAGATAAGATAGGATTAAAAAGAGAATGGAACAAAAAATAATAATAAAATATGATAAAAATTATCTTATCTCATATTCGATGAAAGATAGAATAACAAATGAGATAGTACAATTATGCTCTTAAAAGCAATAGTAACCATGATCTAAAGTAGTAACCAAACGGGATAAAAACACTCACTCCAACACCCACTCCACCGTAGCCCACTCCATGGGGATATTTAACTTTTGAAACTTTAGTGTTTTGGTGGAGTTTTGAAAAAGATTATCGCAATAATGTTTTGCTTTAAATCTTGAAAAATTCAAGCACTAGAAAGAAGTAAAGGAAATTACTAGATTATTGCAACCATTCACAGGACAAGGTAGATTATGAAGCCCTAACTTCAGATTAGTTATTATACTACTAAGATATAGATTTAACTCTAGAAGTTTGCATAATTGAAGTGGGATGAGTATATGTAATACCGGTAAAGCTTGGAAGAGTTACTATATTTTCATTTAGATCAGCTATTAGTGAGATAGACATGAAAATTAGAGTTATTTAGAATTAATTGGTAAAAAAAGATGGAAATAATATAACAAGAATTTCTAACTTTGAATTACCTTGTTTTAAGTTAATTTCTAAACTATTCACAAGGTATTTGGTCAGATGCTTGGAGGTATCCCTCATTGTGCATATAAACTGTTTAGATAACAAAATAGGTAAAATTGAAATCTGCTTCACTGGAAATCAGGTTGAAGATACCATGCATTATTCTAACAATTTCAACAAAAATGCACATCTGGTAAAATTGCTTGAGAATTACAATTTCAAGGGAATCTCAGAAGGAGAATTCTTCAGGTAACTCCGGACAATGCCTGATATAAAGCTCTTGTATTTCCCCTTAAGATCTCCAACTGCAGAAATATGGCCTTCTTATAGTTTTGCAAGAAATAGCCAACTTAAGTAGGAGGAAATGAAAAGTACCACGAACCAAATTACCTTTAGGTTCAGCAGCCATTAGTTTGTTCTCTGGCAATTTACCAGATATGGTTGACTCCACCAGTTCGACAAGCTCCTTGCCTAAAATCCACACAATTTGGATGATTGGTGATTGTACTCGAGTGATATCATCAATTCCAGAAGTCAAATTGAGTGGAATTCTAAGAGAGAAAAAAATCATCTCCAGCTTTTACCAGTGATGTGCTTTCCACCCTTGTTTACATTGATTTGGAAAGATGGGAGCTCATTTTCTTTTAACTGCAGACAGAAAGATGAACCGCAAAAATGAACATTTTCATGAGGTAAATGTCACCTGTGACCAAAGGTTAGCAGGTATATATGTCTTTGAACATAACAAGTAGGTCTCACTCCAGACCTGTGAGAGCAGCGCCTTCGAGAGTTCAAGGGGATGAATCGGTGAGGGGCCCTTTCTGTAAGCAGCTACAAATTTTCCATCCTGATAACCTGCCAAAAAGTGATAGGCAGCTTGACCTGGAGAAAGTTTGACACTGAAGGAACTACACCAGTACTGCAATTTTGCAGACAACAATTAGTCTCTATTTATAAGTTCGCCAGCAGAACAATTTAGAAGAACAAACAGGAAGTTTAATGCAATTTACATGATTGAAAGTATGAACACTTCCAAGTCAGTCATACTAGCAAAATACTACCACAACATAGTCAAAGGTCTGCTCCCATTATTGTCATACTACGAGCAAACCTGTAGATTCCAAAGTCATGCAGACCAAGTACCAATCAGGACCCAGTTTTGGGTCCTACAATATATCCAAGAGATGTTTCAGGTCAATCACAGGTGTGGTAGTGATATATCCAAGCCAGATCCAACGAGGTCCAATAGTATGTCGGGTGGGATTAAACTGTCTCAATTTTGAACATGACTCCCCTATACCTTAAGAGGAAGAAGGAAAAGAGGGGGGGAAAAGTGATCCCCACTTTCCTTGAGCCATATGCCAAAACTCCACGGTGGCAGATGTCCTATGATTGGTCTCCCTTCCCATGCACACACTTGCACCAGTGGTAGCAGAGAGCTCATGGTTGCCAGTCATCTCAGAGCAAACCAAACCACCCACCTCTCCCCCAACCCAACCTACAGTGTACTACAAGTATAACTTATCGTATATGAAGGTCCTAGGAGGTGTTAAAATCCTGCCACATCACATATTTTATCAATCTTGATGCATGAGTCGGGATTGAGTGGAAAGAAACTGTCAGATTCCCCATCAGTTCTGTTATTTTTCCTTATCTTGGGTCTCCCATGCAACCCATTATCAGCCCCAACCTTGACCCCACCCCTGCAGTCATCAACTCCAACCTTTCTGCCTCCACTTCTAGCGGTTGAGCATAATATCTGACAACCGTCCCCGCCTTTCCCAACCTTCCCATAAATCCCCCTCCCCCGCATCCTCATCCCTCCTTGATCTAAACACAAACTAAACCGCCACCCATTCCCATCCCTCAATCGAAACAGTGGCCTCCTCTGTGACTCCAACCACAACTCATCCACCACCCTTGGATCCCAACCCAACAGCCCAACGGCCATTACATCCAACCCATAGGTAGTGCTAGAGCATCGGAAGGTGGCCCTCGTTACCAACATCAGCCAGGATGGCTCCAACTTCACTGAATTTCTTTTGAGCAAAAGCTACAAAGTTCGCAACCTGATCCACCAGTACACAAACTTCAACATGGCCTACCTGGACCACCACAACTCTTCCAAGGACCAAGTTATTACCTACCAATATAAATTTAAATCCAGGCAGAGAATACAGGTCGAAATGAGAAATTGTTATACAAGACAGAGAAAAGCTGGATAATTTACCAAAGAAAAGGCATCCACTGAACAAGCACAAGCTGTGCACTTTACCTATCAGCACATGCAAAAATCACAGAAGCTGGTTTATTTAGCAGATTCGGTGATGCAGAATCTCTGCCTTGAAAGAAGGGTGCAACACCATGAGATGAAAGAACTACACCAGCATCGGTGGATACCAGAGCCTTCCGAAGATCTGAGCAGCTCTGGATGGTATCTTCTGGAGCGAAAAGCAGAATCACAGAATCACCAGAAACAAGAAGCCTAACAAAGAAACATCCGAGAATGATTACCAGCTGTGAATCATCAACCTCAAGAGAAAAATTAAGCAGTTATTACCTGCCAGAAAGAGGAAGGCCTCCCCTTGCGGATATTATAGGAGCAGCCAAAGCAGCTAGAGCATCTTTTGTAGAATTGGCATCAGCAAAAGCTTTACCACATAAGATGAGGGATGAACGCTCTACATCAGCTACTGCAAAACGCCAGAGGCTTGTGACCCAAGACCAAGAACCTCCCTAGCTCTTGGACTGCATAATTAACAGAAATCAAAGGGTAGCATATATTAGCTCCATGGCCAAACAGTTCACCGCAGTTTACTAGCAACAAATTGGCTTTTTACATTGTTTTATTTTCCTCCTTGTCATCGATCATTTGCATGATAGGTGCAATAGCTTTATTTACAATCAAAGAAACAGCAATTCTACTGCCCTTTTCACGAGCATGAACATATGCCACTCCAATGCATGTTGTTTCTGAATCAGTGAATGTAGAAATCATTAATTAGTAAAAAAGCAGTTATTAAGTAGCCGCAAAAGGCTCTGGTTATACATACTAGGTATGCTATTTAACATGACACTAGACAGAGATATGATTTCAGGCAAAGGTAATAGGGCACTGACAATGTTTTCTGCACTTCCTATACCATAGAGGCCTCGATATGGAACAGCATTTCAGATTCATTTGCATATTCACCATAAAGTTTTTGTTTCCTGAAGAAAAAAATGGGACATGACATAACTGCAAGGTCAGCTTCGGCAGCTCAGACTCTGAACTCTATGTTTTACCTCAGAAAACACAAATCTGTTATCTAGTACAATTGAGCATCCTAGTCACTTACGCAGGAGAATCCAGCAAACGATAAGAGAAGCCATGAACTCAGTGAACTAAAACATGATGGAGCGAGTGCTTATTTAGGTGTCATAGGAGGGCGGAGAAGTTATTAATATATTTAGGGTGAGAAAGTGCTAAGGATGTATCTACATCAAATAATATTGAAAACCTTAAAAACAACAGAAACTAATTATCTTGTTATAGCATTTTAAAGAAACACATATATGGGTATGCATGAATAAGAATATGAGAATGGATGACACATTATTATCGCATCGGGATTAGTTTTGACAGCAATATTGTAGCTATCTAAAATAATCAATATAAGATAAATGACAGCAACGGGAACCAGGTACTGGTGCAGTTGCAGCTGTTCAAGCACTATTTTGTAGGAATAAGATGGGTTGATACAACTCATGTCCTCTTCTTCAGATATTGTTTTCAGGTTTTGTATCCAATAGCGGAGCCCTTAGTTGCAAAAGTCAACACCATGACCAATTCCCTTTGGTACATGTTCAAGGTTGGAGTCTCTGATGTGGCATAGAAGTGGATCACATGGATGATTGAAAAGGATGGACCAGTTTGATGTGAGCTAGGGCACATAAGCCTAGTGTTTCAGCATAAATTAAAGTTAGTCACATTAATTGGAATTGACTGACTTAAAGTCAGTAATGCTGATTTTTCTATAAGTTAGAACTGATTTAGGGCTTATATGCACAGAAGAGGATAACACAGAAGATTTGCTCATGATATTCATATGAAATCTGCTTGGCAACAACAATAGCTGACCTGGCTAATCCTTATCAAATGTTTAATATAGCATAAATTATCATAACACATGTTCAACTTGTCTTATAAACTCTTTTAAAGCCCTGCAAAGTGGGATCTCACCACATTTCAATATGATTAATTTAAAGTCAGCAGCATCCAAGGAAGGAAGCATAAATATAACCTGCTGAAATTGCAATGCGTCTGTCATTAATAAACTATCTTCAAGGTATCAGAATTCACTTACTGTCAGCATTTTCATATGAATTGGGAAAGACAACTGAAACCATCTATTCTAGTAATTTGGAATTTAGAATCCCTCAAGGCTTAGCAATATAGAATTGCCAATTACCTGATAGAACTAGCAACATAGATGGTCAGTGGGCAAGAGTCATGGGAAACTGCCCGGTTGGGTGTTTTCCAAAGGATATTGGAGAGTGACATCACAGCAGAGGGATTATCGCTAATGACACGGACCTTTGCATCACATTTTGAAGATGAACCAACAGCTCCATCTTGAACAAAGACATTTGAGATGGATGAAATGTGAGAAGTAACCTAGAAAAAAAAAGCACACAAAAGCAGACGTTCATGAATAAAAGGTTGAATGCAGATTTACTAACTTGCTACTTTGCATAAAACTTTCTGCTCTGATCATTCAACCCTAGTTTCTGAAATTTGAAATTTATAATAAAATCAAAGTAGGACTAAACTGAATCACATTGTCAACTTAGACTGTGAATCAGATAATTATTTCTTAAACCACAAATCGGAAGATTATTTTGCTTTCTTCAGGTTTCAGATAAAATAATTAGCATTAACAAAATGTACTAGAAGGCTTAAACTTTTACAGTATATTCTAATCAAAGTTTATAAACTTATTTATTTACTTGATGCATGTTTACGTATATATATATATATATATATATATATATAAGTTAATGCTGGATCATGCGTGCTGCCTCTTTTTTTTTTTGAGGAATAATCATTTCAAAATACCAAAAAATAACTAGGCCATCCAAGGTTCTGCCATTTAGTTGCGCATGTTATCTAATGATCTTTGTCAGTAACTTTGTAAATAATATAAGAACATCCCATGTTGGAACATAATTTGTACAGCCATTTTACTATTGCTTTTGTTCTGTTACCATTTTCAAAAATCCAAGAGGAAAATTGAACTAAACTGAATGAAAATGTATTATGAAATCCTTTTTGTTTAAGTTGTATGCAAAAACTAGAAAACTTTTGATAGTAAAGATTTATTGCTTTTAGAAAAGGTGAAAATAGCAGCAAGAAATGGCAAAAGTTGTGCACATGATGTTTCCAGCTTCAATCTCTACACAGTATTTCACTAATTTGTAGGGAAACAGAAAAAAAACACAAACAACAACAGTGCCACGCAGGCATGTAGTTGAACTGGAAGATACATATTTCATTTGCTGTAAGTATCATGATATTTTAACCAAAAAATGCACAGGACTCAAGTGTCAAGATTCTGAGTTATAAACCAGGGAAGAAAAGTCCTTCATCCTATAATAAATATTAAAAAAATATTTAGGAAAGAATTAAGTAATTTTTATACATAAAGCAGATTGCAGGATCCTGAATGCAACAATAATAAACTCATCCAAGATGACAGATTTATAATCCAGGATGCAGAAAAAAAAAAAACTGAAACTATACATGAATAATCATTCAACATAATTAAGCTTTACGCCAGATTAAAACAGTGAATGCTTGTCAGGGTAAAAGGAAGGGGTGGAGGTCTTGACTATTCTGACCAATAAATAAAAAGCTGTTATCAAGTTAAGAAATTCCTTGTGGTCATTTTCAGCAATTTGGCAACAACCAGTCCACCACATAACCTAATGGAGGATGGCCGTCAAAATATGAATTTTAATGTTTGTACAAGTTGATCACTAAGCATCATTTCTTTATGTCAAAAGAAAGCATGCCATGGATAAATCTGGTAAATGCAAATGGTTAATTTTTTTGAGAAATTATAGGATAATAATGCATAGTACGTTAAACAACAATACTATATAAGAACTGCTAGTTCTGTGGTAAAACAAATAAAATGTGATCCCACACAAGCTTAATAGCTAAATGTTGCCTCATGGCTGCTACTGCCAGTTCATTTTTATAGTTAGAAATAAGGAATACATGTTGGGACACAATACAGAATCAAAGACATGCTGAGATGCAAACTTAAATTATATTTGAAACAACACATCTTAAAGGTCGATTTTACCACACCAGAACAAAGCCAACAGTGTTGAGTGATCAAAATGTTACACAACAAATAGAAGTGAGCATAAAAGTTCTATAAAGATAATATTTTAAGGTATGTGGTACAATAAGATAAGTTAAGAAGTTACCTCAATAGATGAAGGTTTAGAGTTGCACAGCAATGGGGTGAGGTGATAAAAAAACTTAATGAGATAGTGTGGTCATTCACAAATAATAAAAGTTTATCAAGCTATTTGTTCAAACCAAGGGCCACAATTTGGCCTTTTCAGAAATTGTTGTTCTGGAGGCATATCATTATATTTGACCTTTTGCTCCAGATAAAGATATATCCACTCAAGGAATGCCTTAAAGGAGATAAGGCATCTTTTACCCACTTCACTGGGCAAATTCAATTTAATTATTCTCTGCAGCAGCAAGTTGTTCCAACAAGACTGGCGCAATACTTGGTTTATGTTCTCTTTATTTTGTCAGTCTAGTGGTTTGGCTTGTAAGGAGAGTCTCACCAGAATTGACCAGTATCAGAGCCTATTGTTGCAAAAGAAGTTGTTTTGCTCTGATAAGGATAAGGGTGTGGCAAAATTAATCAGCTTTTAAAATTCATAAATAATAAAGCTTCTTCTTGGTGGATATGTATTTTCATCCCATAATATTTTTCATTTCTCTATCTAATTTCAGAAGCCAAAAGCTTCCCCCCGCCCCAAATCTAAATCTAACACTAAATATCATCAAATTCTCTCAGCAAAGAATTCAAAATTCTCATTGAACACTTATCTCACCCTTCAGCCTTGGATATCTCCTTTTGTTGGTTAAAATTCTAAAAATGTCATGGATCTGATCTGAATGGCATGCTCTGGATTTCCTAGTCTCATCCACATTCATGTACTCTAGCTTTTACAGCAATAAACATCTCTGCTGTCTGTAACAATGAATAGATTGGGTTGTTTGTTGTATTATTAACTCTGATGGAAAAAAGAATCATCTTCAGAAATGAATGATTTCTGCAATGAATACAAACATCAATGTGAGATGCAGGGCTTTTGAGTAACAACATACCAGTTTCAAAAGTTTGCCAAACTGCGCCTTTGAAATGCCAGAAGTTCTGCCTACAGCATTTCCTCTCACATGTAGCGGAAGGCCAGACAAAGGTTCTATAAAAACCAAATCACAATCCATGTGATTATGAATTATCTCAAATAGCACAAATTGAATAAGCACTAGGAAAAGAAACAATGAGAATTTTGCACTACCCACTGTGTTTGCACCATTCTTTTGAAGCTCAGAGGACTTCATGTTGTAAAAACTTTATTTTTTGCAATCACACCTCTTCCAGCAAGGGCCCAGTTTAATCCATAAGAAAATCCTGGGCCTTCCCTGTGGAGAAACACCATGTCTCAAGGATAAAATTACATAAGGCAACATTTATCCTACTTTGTTTTATCCTGAGTGAATCTTCCACTATGCTATACAGCTGTAGCTTCAGTGCAAGCATCCTGAGATAAGTTGCCAAGACTTATTCTCTCACTACGTATCAAAGTAGAAAGTAACCATCTTTGCATCACTAAATTAGCGACCTATGAGTTCCAAACAGATCCGGTAGGAAGGCTAGAGCAGAACTAACTTACATTATGTTTTGCTTGAGAGTATCTTGCTTCAGCTTAGATGATTGGTTTCAAAAATAAAAACTTTTTTTCCCAAATCTATTAAACATGCATGTTTAGCCCTTGCATAGATGTTGCCTTTCTCAATTCCAAGATGCATCATCAATTGACAGCTGGTTCAATTTAGCAACCAACAAACTATTTCCCTTTAATGTGCAAAGGCAAGTTCTTAGCATGACATGCTTTATTGATACTATCTCTTCATCTCTTCTTAAAAGCCTAACCAAGGTTAAGTGCCATAACAGGCATTCCTTGGGCTAGGGGATCCAAATTAGTGTTACTCCAGGCATATGTATAAGTGTCTAAGCACATTTTACAATCTAGACCACCTAGTTGAGTGAGTCTTATGGGACTATATCCCATGGCGGTAGTGTCCTGATCTGGCACTGACATGATACATGTGCTGGTTCTCTGCAGACCTAACATGCGTTGTCATGGCAACATGCCAAGCACTTGCATGTAGTCTGTAAATGCCAGTGATGCATGCCAGAATGGCATTAGCATGGCGCATATTATGTTGTGTTGTGCCAACAAGCACTTAAATATGTGGTTGGCAAGCATTCATTTGTTTATGTGGTGGGTTAGGCAATTAAAAGGCACTTCTAATTAAGTTATGCCTTCAATCTAGTTACATCTGAAGCTCAGGATGTAAACATTTTAGTTACTTGTTTTAGAAAGTCCAGAAAAATCATACTTGACTATGATCACTAGATGCAGTAAGCTTTATGGAATGGTCTATGCATAGTTATGAAATGGTCAACACTTCTTATTAGTACCTATCTAAATCGACATGTAGCTCAAAACAAAAGTTTATCCTGGTCATTCGACATAGTTTGCATGTTTTCTTACAGAAATTGCAAGCATAGTTGACTCCTTTTTTTGAATCCTGTGTGTGAGCTTCAGTCTATCCTTGGGGCATGTATCTGTTTTAAACAATATCAATACAAGCATGGTTGACCCCTTTTCTTTGGAATCTTGTGCGTGAGCTTTAGACTATCAAATTACACATTAAGTTGCAGGATAAAGAAAATAGTGTTTACAGGCTTTTTGGTTCTATATCCTTCATGTGCATCTGCACTTTAAGCAACAAACTTTTGCAAGAATCAGTTGTTCATGAGAAGGATGGTGAAACAAGCATCATTTAAGGAGAAAACATAGCAAAACGAAGAACACGTTAAAGCCCCTGAACAAAATAATGCACGGCAACCTTACATCAATATCACCAATCTGACTTTACCCACCCGCATTGACATGTACTGGTTCTCTGTGTATTTCATGGCAGGAGGATAGGGTTCACAGAGAATTGGTTGTGTATTCTTGTATTATCTATAAGCATCACACATGGAGGTCACTATTGTCCAGCAATATATGTATTACCAATAAAGTACCTGCTCAGATTTTTTTTAAGAAAGTCATGAATAGAAAACCTAACAATCTCAAACGCTAGGGAAGTCACCAAACACAATTCTAGCATTCAACTGAAAGACTAGCATAATCAAATATTTTTTTTATAAGATCAAAAGCACTTCATTCCTATATCATCCCTTACAATATGGTTAAAAGAGACTGATCCAACAAAGAGAAAATTTACTTCAATAAAGGTTACCTAGGAAAGACTACAGTTTCGGCATTCTCCTCATCTAAGGATGCAGCAACCGCATACTGCATAACCACAAAAATGACAAAGATCAGATGAAACTATAGTTTGAACAGGTTGAGTAAATGCCATCCATACTTACATATAAATTGAAAAAAGTTCATTGCATATTTTCTTTCATGCACACTGTTATCAAAAAATATACTGCACACACCAAACATTTGAGAGCAAAACGTGGTAAAATATAGTATCACAAGCCAAAAGATAATCCATGCTACAATAATTAAAAGTGAAACTCATTTTTACATCATTACTCATGAATGATGACGACAGTAATCATATCAGTTGTATGAGTCAAGGGTCTTTTGATAGGGCTGAAAATGGATCGGATAAACTCCGATCGTATTCATATTCGAATCATATCAAATTCGGATATTTTTTATAGTTTAATCGGATTTGGATACGGATTCGATATTTAATTAAAAAATTAATCGGATACAAATACAAATACGAATTTATATATTTTTAAATACGGATACGGATATCCGTTTTAAAAAATAAAATCCGAGCGAGTCGAGCGACACTGCAAGTCGGCGACTGGGCGAGTCGGGCGACACCAACACTGCAACAGCTATTTTTTTAGTTAAAAAATAAATCAAAACGGCGTAGGAATCGACACGTCGTGTACGGTGTGCAGACTTCCACCATTTAGTTTCCTTTTCTTCTTTCTTCCGTTTTCATTTTTCTTCTTTTTCCATTCTTCACAGACTTCACTTCTTCATCTTCCAGACTTCCACCGTTCCACGTCCAGACTTCCCGGTGACAGCGAGGAGGACTGGAGGAGTGATCCATCGCGGTCCGCAGAGGCAACGAAGGAGACGGTGGCAGACTGGCAGTTCGGCTTCCCCACTAATTCTCTTTGCTCTGCTCGGTCGTCAACCCGTCATCAAGTAAGCAGCTCTGCTTCTTCTTCTTCTTCGTCTTCTTCTTGTAATATGACCATTTGGCGACCTTTTTTCGTTTTCCTGTTTTCTTGTAGGAAGTACGTTTGGCTACCTAATTTTTATCTTTATTTTTTCAACTGAATGCCATATTTCCAGAAAAATGGAAGTCAAAATTCTCACTTCCATTTTTTATTGACTTTCATGTCCTGTTTAGCCCCACTTCCACACCTGACTCTCCTATCTACTCCAACTTTCCCCATCCTTCTTTGTACTCAATCAGCCTCCTGAGCAGTAAAAATCTGGCACATCGCCCCTTCGAGATCAGGCACACTGGCAAGATTGAGGTAGTTTTTTTTTGTTTTTTCTTCGCATAACAAACATTTTCCTTTCTCTTCCCTCTCTAGATCTCTCTGCCTTGATCCCCTTCTCCTCCTCCCCAGCCATGACCTCCTCTTTACCATCGTTTCTCATAGCCGCCGCATCCTTCTAGGCCTACTCCTTCCGGCTTTCCTTGGACCCCAGCAGCAGTTGCTGCTCCATGGGGATGTGGAATTTGTCGGACGGACAAAGTGGAATCAGAGCCGGAGGGGATTATAGAGCAGGCGGAGGATTAACATGGTTGACTACCAAACATGTTTATGTTGTCAAAAATAGGAAAAAAATGAAAATAAAATTCCTTCTTTTTTTGCACCCAAAAAAAAAAGCCAAACACAACCAAAGTTCCTTTTTCTTTTCCTTTTTTTTGTGTAGCTTCCCATGTGAAAACTAATTACATAATAGATGAAACCGAAGGGAGGTAGCTTTTTTACCTCTTCAGAAGCACGCCCACCTAATGTCATGCATGTCATGTCGAAAAGCTGTTCCTTGGTCAACAGGAGAGTTTCATTTGGAACTATGGTAACTTTAAGTAAAGGCTCTGCATGCTCCAAAAACCATCCATAAAAATAATGTTTTAAGAAATGCATGGAACCTGATATAGTTGCTTATAGCTGGATCTTTACATCATTTTGTTCTTGGTGCGTGGTTGAATCTTATTATATGGTTGAATCTTAACATGTTTTATTTTAAATAAGTTCTTTGCACATAAATTATGTATTTTATATTTCTTTGCATTTTTTATTGAATTAGAGACTTAGTCTAATATTG
This sequence comes from Calamus simplicifolius, assembly GCA_900491605.1. NCBI lineage: Eukaryota > Viridiplantae > Streptophyta > Magnoliopsida > Arecales > Arecaceae > Calamus > Calamus simplicifolius. The sequence continues at coordinate 668,216 of UESW01004247.1, forward strand.
CATTTTTAAGGTTTTATTTTTTGTATTTTGAATGCAGTTGTTAAATATCATGTCTTCTAGTGGAACTATTGAAAATGCAAATAACAAATCAGTTGAGCCTACAAATCAAACATAGAGGAAAAGACAAAAGAAAAAGCTAACATCTAAAATTTGGGATGATTTTACAAAGTACGAATTAGAAAAGGAAGTTGATGGAAAAATTTTTAAAACAGAAGAAGCAAGATGTAATCACTGCAAAAGAATATTTAATGGAGCTAGTAGGTTGGGGACAACACATTTGAAAAATCATCTTGATAAGTGCCATTCATTTTTTAAGAATACTAATATCAAAGGCCAACTAATGTTACAAACATCATTGCAAAAAGAGGATGACACTTGTTCTTTGAGTACCTATACATATGGTGGAGATGTTAGTCGTAAGAAGCTTATACGGATGTTTGTTATTCATGAATACCCATTTGCTATGGTTGAGCATGAAGGATTTATTGATTTTATTAAGTCTTTAAGACCATCTTTTGAATTAAAGAGTCGCATAACCCTTAGAAAAGGGATTATGGAAACATATTTAGAAGAAAAGAAAAAAGTTTATGATATGTTTGGTCTACTTTCATGTCGGATAAGTGCAACTATGGATTTGTGGACTTCTAGACAAAACAAGTCTTATTTATGTGTGACAGCACATTTCATTGATGATGATTGGAATTTGAAAAAGAAAATAATTAATTTTATGCATATGGGAGAAAGACATACTGGAGTCAATTTGTGTAATACATTTATTAAAAATATGATTGATTGGAACATTGATCGTAAGTTATTTGTATTAACATTGGATAATGATCGTGCCAATGATGTGTGTGTCAGAGAAATCATGGATAGGCTTCAAGGAACACTTGTATGTAATGGCCAGTTCTTTCATGTGAGATATGCTGCACATATTATTAATTTAGTTGTGCAGGATAGACTAAAAAAATTTAATATGGCAATTGAAAATATCAGAAAAATGGTGAAGATTGTTCGAAGCTCTCCACTACAATTAGAGGAGCTTGAAAAGAGGGCTAAAGAATGTAATTTGGATATACGTAGAGGTTTGTCAATTGATGTCCCAACACGGTGGAACTCTACGTACATGATGCTAAGGGATGCTTGTTATTATAAAGAGGCTTTTAAAAGATTACAGTGTCTTGATCCATATAAATATGATATGTGCCCAACAAATGATAATTGGATAGAGGTAAAAACATTTTGTCAAGCTTTGAAAAACTTCTATAACATCACCGAGCTCCTTTCAGGCACATTATATCCAACTGCAAATCTCTTTTTTCAAGAATTTTATGAAATTCAATTGCAAATTATTGAATGGTGCACAAATCCTAAGGATCAACTTTTTCTCTTTATGGCATTATCAATGAAGGAGAAGTTTGATAAATATTGGCAACAATCTAATCTCATACTAGTAGTGGGTTCATTCTTAGATCCTCGTTACAAAATAAAGATGGTAGAATTTTATTACTCACAGATTTACTCTTTAAATGGAGAAAAAGAGGTCAGTGATGTTCAAAATGTTATTCGAAACCTTTATAGTGAGTATGAAAAAATTTCCTTCATTTTCTATTCCAATTACTCATGATATTGGTTCATCGAGAGATAGCGGATATATTTCTGATGAGTTTGATGAGATGGAAGGAAGAAAAAAAAAGTTTGCACAATTTATGAAGAAGAATGCACAACAACAAATTAGAACAACAAATTAGAACAGATTTGGATATATATATATATGGAGGAATCTATTTGGCCATGGGTTGAAGGTGATGCTTTTGATATTTTAGGATGGTGAAATTTGTAGTCCAAAGTATCCTATCTTATCTCGGATTGCAAGAGATATTTTGGCAATTCCAGTATCTACTGTAGCTTCAGAATTAGCATTTAGTACAGGTGGACGAGTGATAGATGCATTTCGAAGTTCATTAGATTCTGATATTGTTGAAGCTGTGATTTGTCTTCAAGATTGGCTGAGATATGAGAAAAAAGGTAACTTATTGCATTTTATACAATATTTTTATTAGATTTAACTTATTTATAATATTTTACTATTTTTTAGAATTTGTTTCAGGTCATATTCCTTCCATTGTTCATGATCTCAATTCTCCTGCTATGTTGGATAAGGTAAATGCAAATGATGTGTAGTTTTTAAAAAATAAGTTATTGTTTTTATTTATATATATTGAACTTTTGTACTAATAATATTCTTAACATGTTTTATTTCAGGATGATTAGAGCATTGAAATTGTCATATGATGTTATTCAATGATTTGTGAACTTTTTACTTAATAGTTTATGAAATGCTTCTTATGACATTTGAGTTTATGAGATGCATTTAAGATTTATCATCAATAAATCCTATTAAATATTTTCATGTTATGACTTAATGCTTTCAGCTATATAATATGAATCATATGATACAAATACTATATGGCATATGCAAGTTGCCAATGTTGCCATGTATCGGGGGCAATCGATACCGACCTCAACCTGCCAATTTTGCCTTGTTTATTTTATTCCAAAATTTTGTGCTTGTGTGGGCTGTGATAATATTTTAAGCCTATTCAATTTAATTTGGCAATGATGATAAGGACTTCCAATTTGTTTTGACGCTCAATGTGTGGGCTGTGAAATCATGACTTGGAGGGCATTTCTAAATGCAACCATTGTGATTTGTGAAGCATATGTTTGACACTGAAATCATGACTTGGAGGGCATTTCTAAATGCAACCGTTGTGATTTGTGAAGCATATGTTTAACACTCTATCTGAGCCAAGGGTCATGATGTTAGGCAGATTCATAGCATTTCCTGACTCGGATGCATGCAAATTGTAACCATCAGGAAATAACAGCTGATAATGTCTTTCTGAGCCAACTCAAACTATGTCCCTATATCTGATAAGTTACTAGCGTCCAGGAGGATATTTATTCATTTTCTTGATCAGATCTGTGATATATTTTCAAGAATCATACATCTTTGATCAGGTCTGTGATATATTTTCAAAAATCATACTTCGTGGATGCTTGGCAAATTACTTATTTTAAGCCTAGCCCCTTGATATGATCATTTATATATTATAAAACTTACCTTTGTTCTATGTTTTTGTTCCTTTGTGTTCTTCAGGTTGGTAATTGTTTGGGCACTTTGATCAAAACATTCAAGGCTTCTTTCCTGCCATTCTTTGATGAACTTGCTATGTACATAATACCAATGTTGGTAAGTCCTAAGAAACATGCTACTTGTATTCTTAGTAGTACTCAAGAAAATATGCTTGACATTTTGCTTTTTCTATTGTATTTATGCATTTTTTTATATTAGTAAACTGTAAATTCTTATATATGTCTACATTTCCGTGAAAATTCTTGTCTCAATGCCTAATGATTTCCATCTCAAATATTTTAGGTCTTGTTACACTGTTTTTAGTTGGATTTGTTGTGGATTTAACTTCTTTCAAGTTTCTTAAGAGAACATTTATGTAGCCATATTCTTATTGCTTATGTTTTGTTCTTGTGGTAGACAGTAGGAAGTTTAGTGGCTTCTTTAGTATTCTCTATTTATTAACTATTTCACAACTATTCATCATATAATACCATCATGAGATCATAGGAATTTTTATCTTCATATCCGTATTCGTATCCGTATATAACAAATATGGATATGCTTGATATCTGATTCGTATCCGTATCCATATAATAAATATGGATATGCTGGATATCCGATTCGTATCCATATCCGTATATAATAAATATGGATATACTGGATATCCAATTTGTATCTGTATCCGTATATAATAAATATGGATATACTTGATATCCGATTCGTATCCGTATCCGTTTAGAATAAATATGGGTATGAATTTTAATATTCGTTTAGTATTCGTATCCGTATTCATATCCGTTAAAAATATGGATACAAATACGGATATACTACTATCTGATCCGTATTTTTCAGCCCTATCTTTTGATGATGCCATAATTAAAATGTAAAATTTCCAGCACAAATCTCAGCATTCAATTTCTTAGGGGGGGGGGGGGGCACTGACTTCTATTCTGTGCTTGGAGTTGCAAATTTTTGACAAAGTAAACTCTCTTTAGAGTATAATATCATCAATAGCATGATTTTTCCAAGTAGAAAAAGGTTTAAAAGAAGGAAATAGTAAAAACCCCGAACCGGAACTAGATACTTCGGATCAAATGTTAGGTGGACATAAATAATTTAACTGAGGATAAAAGAATAAATGAAAGAAGAAGAAAAATGGTTTTCTTTGCGATAGTTCTAATGGTGAATCGATGATTCAAACCTCATGCCCTTCCCCGTTAAATCCCCTAGCTTGCAAGGCCATGTATCAAGGTAATCACCAAGAATTCGAAGCGAAACATCAAATCTTGATCTGCTTAAATAGGACAGCATGCCGTGTTTCTATGAGTCATATGGTTCCAAAACAATATGAGAATCTAAAACCAGTAATCAAAACCAGAAATAATCTCCGAGGGCATCTAGAAGCCCGGAGCATACCCTAGATCGATCTTTAGCTATCAAAATAAGAGGAAATACCGCGAAGATATAGAGATGCCTCGAGAGGAACCAAACCAAACCTCATATGAAGATCGAGAGGATGAATAGAAGAAGAGAAGGACGGAGGAAAAGAAAGGACTCACGCTTCGGGAGAGAGGAGGAGGAGAGAAGGGGAGGATCGGTCGCGGGCTGCGATCTGGAGGAGGCGAGTGCGGGGATGCGGCGGAGATGCTTGAAGAGAGCGTTCCTCATTGTTTCCAAGGGCCAGGGAGAGATCAGCGGGAGTTTTGGTTCGGGGGCGGGGTCGCGGAGGGAGAAGGCACAAACGGGGCAGCTCTCCACCGGATGTTGATCAGGTGATGAGAATGTGCTCCGCCGTCTGATCATAAAGTGAAAAAATGTTTTTTTTTTATTTTTTATTTAGTGGAAGGGTTGTAGGAAAGCGGCACAAAGGCCACCAAGCGATTACAGGACGACTGGACGAGCCACCCAATGCCAACACAGAACCACGACATCGCTGCAACATACGTCCTAAAGCCCAAAATGCGGGAGTTTCTAAATACATCGCAAAAGGAAAAGTGTTTATACATCATTCTACCTACAGCAAGTTCTATGTAGGCTATATTATTTCTACGTAGGCTATATTATTTTTTTTATTAATTCATCTGAATTTTATAGTCTGATGCGATAAGACAGGATAACAAAGGGATAATGTTACTTTTTTATCATAACATTCATTAAAAGTTATTCAGCCTTTTACCATTGATGTGCAGACGAAAATATCCTTTCCCTTCAGCCTACTTCAACCAGTCATCTTATTTGAATTTTGCTGATAAAAAACTCTTTCTGATGTAAAACTTCTTTCTGTGGATGATAGTGTCATGGAGCGGAAGTCTAGGGTTGAGGTTATGGTTTATGAGCTTGACGATGGCTTTCAGGATCTCCTACCAGATAAGATGGCTGGTAAAAGTAGGCCTGCATGAGGGTGTTAGTTTGGACCAGCATCACTGCCTTGGCATACCTTGATGGAAGGGGCTCAGTGCCGATGACATCGGCATTTAGGAACTGGATGGTTTCGTCTGGAGATTAATGGTCTTTTTGGTGCGGCGATAGCTTTAGAGGATTCATCAGCTTTGGTGCTAGCTTTTGATGATTCATCAACTTTGGTTCATCTGTGTTTCTTAAACTTTAACTTCTTAACAGCTTTGTTGCTCAAAAAGCATTAGTTCAACTAGGGTGTCGTAGGTTTTGAACTAATGTTTTGTCTTAACGTTTTCTGAATGGGTGTCGTAGGTTTTTAACTAGGGTATTGTAGGTTTTTAACTAGGGTGTCGTGGGTTTTCAACTAATGCTTTGTCTTAACATTTTTTGAATGGGTGTCGTAGGTTTTGAATTAGGGTATCGTAGGTTTTGAACTAGGGTGTCGTGGGTTTTCAACTATGGTGTCGTAGGTTTTGAACTAATACTTTGTCTTAACGTTTTCTGAATAGGTGTCGTAGGCTTTGAACTAGGGTGTCGTAGGTTTTGAACTAGGGTGTCGTGGGTTTTTAATTAGGGTGTCGCGGGTTTTGAACTAATGCTTTGTCTTAACATTTTCTGAATGGGTGTCGTAGGTTTTGAACTAGGGTGTCGTGGGTTTTGAACTAGGGTGTCGTAGGTTTTCAACTAGGGTGTCGTAGGTTTTGAATTAATGCTTTGTCTTAACGTTTTCTGAATAGGTGTCGCAGGTTTTGAACTAAGGTGTCGTAGGTTTTGAACTAGGGTGTCGTAGGTTTTCAACTAGGGTGTCGTCGGTTTTGAACTAATGCTTTGTCTTAACGTTTTCTGAATGGGTGTCATAGGTTTTGAATTAGGGTATCGTAGGTTTTGAATTAGGGTGTCGTGAGTTTTCAACTAGGGTATCGTAGGTTTTGAACTAATGCTTTGTCTTAACGTTTTCTGAATGGATGTCGTAGGTTTTGAACTATGGTGTCGTGGGTTTTGAACTATGGTGTCATGGGTTTTGAACTAGGGTGTCGTAGGTTTTGAACTAATGCTTTGTCTTAACGTTTTCTGAATGGGTGTCATAGGTTTTGAACTAGGGTGTCGTATGTTTTGAACTAGGGTGTCGTGGGTTTTCAACTAGGGTGTAGTAGGTTTTGAACTAATGCTTTGTCTTAACGTTTTCTGAATGGGTGTCGTAGGTTTTGAATTAGGGTGCGTAGGTTTTCACCTAGGGTGTCGTGGGTTTTCAACTAGGGTGTCATAGGTTTGAACTAATGCTTTGTCTTAACATTTTCTGAATGGGTGTCGTAGGTTTTGAACTAGGGTGTTGGGTTTTCAACTAGTTAAAAACCCACGACACCCTAGTTCAAAACCCACGACACCCTAGTTCAAAACCTACGACACCCATTCAGAAAATGTTAAGATACCCTAGTTCAAACCCACGACATCCTAGTTCAAAACCCATGACACCCTAGTTCAAAACCTACGACACCGTAGTTCAAAACCTATGACACTCATTCAGAAAACATTAAGACAAAGTATTAGTTCAAAACCAACGACACCTTAGTTGAAAACCCACGACACTCTAGTTCAAAATCTACAACACCCATTCAGAAAACGTTAAGACAAAGCATTAGTTCAAAACCTACGACACCCTAGTTGAAAACCCATGACACCCTAATTCAAAACCTACGACACCCTAGTTCAAAACCTACGATACCCATTCAGAAAACGTTAAGACAAACATTATTTCAAAACCTATGACACCCTAGTTGAAAACCCACGACACCCTAGTTCAAAACCTATGACACCCTAATTCAAAACCTACGACACTCATTTAGAAAACGTTAAGAGAAAGCATTAGTTCAAAACGACGACACCCTAGTTGAAAACCCACGACACCCTAGTTCAAAACCTACGACACCCTAATTTAAAACCTACGACACTCATTCAGAAAACGTTAAGACAAAGCATTAGTTCAAAACCTACGACACCCTAGTTGAAAACCCATGACACCCTAGTTCAAAACCTATGACACCCTAATTCAAAACTTATGACACCCATTCAGAAATGTTAAGACAAAGCATTAGTTCAAAACCTACGACACCCTAGTTGAAAACCCACGACACCCTAGTTCAAAACCAATGACATCCTAGTTCAAAACCTACGACACCCATTCAGAAAACGTTAAGACAAAGCATTAGTTCAAAACCCACGACACCCTACTTGAAAACCCATGACACCCTAGTTCAAACCTACGACACCCATTCAGAAAATGTTAAGACAAAGCATTAGTTCAAAACCTATGACACCCTAGTTGAAAATCGACGACACCCTAGTTCAAACCTACGACACCCTAATTCAAAACCTATGACACCCATTCAGAAAACATTAAGACAAAGCATTAGTTCAAAACCTACAACACCCTAGTTGAAAACCCACGACACCCTAGTTCAAAACCTACGACACCTTAATTCAAAACCTACGACACCCATTTAGAAAACGTTAAGACAAAGCATTAGTTCAAAACCTACGACACCCTAGTTCAAAACCTACGACACCCTAGTTCAGAAAACGTTAAGACAAAGCATTAGTTCAAAACCTACGGCACCCTAGTTAAAACCCATGACACCCTAGTTCAAAACCCACGACACCCTAGTTCAAAACATACGACACCCATTCAGAAAACATTAAGACAAAGCATTAGTTCAAAACTCACGACACCCTAGTTGAAAACCCACGATACCCTAGTTCAAAACCTACGACACCCTAGTTCAAAAACTACGACACCCATTTAAAAAAATGTTAAGACAAAGCATTAGTTCAAAACCTACGACACCCTAGTTGAAAACCCACGACACCCTAGTTCAAAACCTACGACACTCATTCAGAAAATGTTAAGACAAAGCATTAGTTTAAAACCCATGATACCTAGTTGAAAACCCACGACACCCTAGTTCAAAACCTACGACACTCATTCAAAAATATTAAGACAAAGCATTAGTTTAAAACCCATGACACCCTAGTTGAAAACCCACGACACCCTAGTTCAAAACCTACGACACCCATTCAGAAAACGTTAAGACAAAACATTAGTTCAAAACCTACAACACCCTAGTTGAACTAATGCTTTTTGAGCAGCAAAGCTGTTAAGAAGTTAGAGTTTAAGGAACACAAATGAACCAAAGCTGATGAATCATCAAAAGCTGGCACCAAAGCTGATGAATCCTCCAAAGCTATCGCAGCACCAAAAAGACTATCGATCTCCAGACGAAACCATCAAGTTCCTGAATGCTGATGTCATCGGCACTGAGCCCCTTCCATCTAGGTATGCCAAGGCGGTGATGCTGGTCCAAACTAACACCCTTATGCAGGCCTACGTCTACCCGCCATCTTATCTGGTAGGAGATCCTGAAAGCCATCGTCAAGCTCATAAACCACAACCTCAACCCCAAACTCCATCTCCGCGGCACCATCATCCACAGAAAGATATTTTACAATTAGAAAGAGTTTTTTATCAGCAAAATCCAAATAAGATGGCATGTTGAAGTAGGCCGGAGGGAAAGGGCATTTTTATCTGCATACCAATGGTGAAAGGCTGAACGACTTTTAATGGATGTCACGATCAAAAAGTAACATTATCCTCCTGCTATCCTATCCTATCGCGTCAGGCCATATGGGATCCATGTGGCCTAATAAGAAGGAACAGTGCAGCCCATGTAGGACTTGCTGCACCGGAGGCAGTGTACAAAGACTTTTCCCATCGCAAAAACTACTCTCTACGCCCACACTTAATATATATATATATATATCCATTTACCCCTATATATAATAACATTATATCCATACATTAAGTTATGTGGGCTGAACAGAGAGGTTATGTTCGGCCCAACAAGGCTGAACAAAGTATTGGATATGTTCGTCCTTCTTTATCATGCCATCCTTCTTTCAATCTCTCACCGCTCTCTTTAAGGGTTTATTTGGATTGGGATGAATGTTAAGGGTCGTTTGGATTGGGATGAATGTTAAGGAAGAAAAGAAAATAAAGGAAAAAAAAAGTCATAAGTACTTTGTTTGAAAGAAAGGTAAAAGAGAGAGGGAAAGAGAATAAGAGCAACTGATTCTATCTGTTTCGGAATAAATTTGTTAACCCCCAAATAGAAAAGTAAACTTGAGAAAGGAAAAAGGTTTAAGTTATATTTTTTTTGGAAGACCAAAATCCTTTTATTTTTCTTCTTCATTCTTTTATTTTCCTATTGAAATGGTATAATTATCACATAACTTTTCCCTTCTTTTTCTCTCCATCTTCTCTATCCAAATAAGATAATTGATATTACCTTTCTTTTCCTTTCATCTTTTCAAACAAAAGAAGAAGAACAACCCTTTTCCCTTTCCTCATTTTACTTCTTTTTCTCTCCCTTCTTTCTCCTTCAAAGATCCAAATATAGCCTAGAGTAGTAACCTCTCCTCATCCTTTTTCTTATGTTTTATCATCAGTAGATTAATATTTTTTTAATGAGTTTGAAATTCTCTCCACCCCAATTTTGCCATTCGCTGTCCAATGTCACCGCTTGTTATTGCCATCGTCGTTGCTGTCGAAGGAAAGAGAAAGAGGAAGAGAGGAAGGAGGGGTGGGGTGTGGGAGGGGATAGTTTAGAAAATTTATTTTGGATGTAATAAAAAATTTACTTTTAAAACCTTTGAATTTAAATTTAAAAGATTCGTTGGCCTGAAGAGCAATTTTTGTGGTGTATTTTAAAGCTCCCCATAATGAGCGGTCTTCGGAGAGAGTGGCAACTCGTCGTGGTCGACGCGGGAAGTACTACAATGAAACAAGGAAACAAGCCCAATCTCCACCCAAACACCACTTGGAGCCCCTGCCACCGCTTGCGATAAATAAACAGCCACTCTAATAATTTCGTGCGGGGGAAATAATTGAAGGATATTTTAAAGAATAATGAGAGAAATAAAAAGAGATATAAAAGTTATTCTTTATCCACTTAAAACATATGAGAATCATATGTTTGGTTAAATACTCGTATCAAACCACTCGGAAGATTGAAGTAAGATTATATTTGTTATGGAGTGAATTGAAGTAGAAAAGGTTCAGAGTATGAAGAAGAAAATTAAAAAAGAAATTGAAAGAAGAATGAATTTATAGATAAGGCACTTTCATGAATTTTTTTAAAGATAATATTTTTTCTATTATAGATGCAAAAAAAGTTTTATAAAAAATTATATTCAAAAAATAATGCCTATCTTAAGAATAATCAAGACTGCACTCCTTGAATATTCTTCTGAATAAAAATCAATTTAAGAGAAGAGAAATAATCAATTTTGATAAAAAAGAAAAAGATTTAATTACTAATTATATTCATTTCTACAATGGAAGTCCTTTAAAAAAAATGGAAGATTTTATGCATCCAATCAAAAAAATGCCTCTTTTTTGAGTAACAGGTACAAATTCACGGAAGAAAAGATATAGACCAGTTGACTATCCAAAAGGCAACGGCTCTCTTTGGAAAGTTTCAAGTCACTGCACACAGTTAAAGTCGGTCAACCGCTTGATGCACTCAAAGCTCATAGCCTTTATAGACCAATCTCCTACTCATGCTTTGCTTCTCCTCTTCTTCTTCTTGTTTATATTTAGCATTAAAAGTTTAAATTATATAGTTCTTTATGATGTCTCTTCAAAGAAAAAGCTTCAAAAGAACTATAAAATTAGGAGAGAGTCTTCCAGACGAAGAAAAACAGAAACTTTAACCCATAATATGTGACTAAAGTAATTTTTTTTAATATATAAATTTAAGAATAAAAAAAGATAAAAAATTTTACTTTGTCTATAAAAAAATTTATACAAATTTTAATTAAAATTAATAGAAATTATATATATATATATATATAGATATATATATATATATATATATACATACATACATATGTATATATATATATATATACATATACATATGTATATACATATATATATACATATACATGTATATACATATATATATATACATATACATATGTATATATATATATATACATATACATATGTATATACATATACATATATATATACATATGTATACTATGTATATACATATACATATATATATACATGTACATATGTATACATATGTATATATATATGTATATGTATACATGTACATATGTATACATATGTATATATATATGTATATGTATACATGTACATATGTATATATATGTATATGTATACATGTACATATATGTATGTATAGTATATATGTATATATGTATGTATATGTATACATCTGTATACTATGTATATATCCATATGTATACATATGTATATATACATATGTATATGTATACATATGTATGTATATACATATGTATATGTATATATATATACATATGTATATGTATATACATATGTATATGTATATATATAACACATTTCATTGTCTAAGTTACTATTTGCTGCCACTTTTTTCAGGTAAGTCACGTAAAAGGTCAGTCTTGATAGATGTCACTACAGGAATGTATCATGAAAGATATTTTTGTCCTGCAATCAACATTTTTGATTGATCCTCAACACTCAGCTTAGCAATCAGCCAATCATCATTTTGAGACAGCACGACACAGCACAACACCATCTGGCATGAGTCATGGCCAGTATAATTCATCACCAAGAGCATCCGAACCACGACAAAAGTAAAAAATTATCTCAGAACGCAACCAAAAAGATCAAAATATTTCACCACCTTAGCTCTCTGATCAAAAATTAGTGGGCCAGCAATGCAATTACTTAATAATTCTACTATTATCGAATGAAAGTTAATAGATAGCAAATGGAGTTGAGTTATAAGCACATACCACTTTCATCCTCTTTATAATCCATCAACTTCTGTACATCCTTCAAGCTCAAAATTATATAGCTCAAAAATTTGATTGAAAGTTAATAAGTAGCTAATAGATTTGAGTTATAAGCACATAACATTTTTTTTAATTCAGTATAAAACTCTTTTTCAGGTGCTATACATTGCCTATTGTTGGCCGTCCACATAGAATCCCAAGAGTCCCATGAGAGGATTCTAGGAACTCTTCATACGGATCTGCTCTCGTATCTATTCCGATCTATAAGAGAAGATCTAAGGTATCTTTTGTGAGACACGCAAGGGTTTAAGAAGCCAAGCTTCTCTTCCTCCTCTTCCTTCATCGGCACCGCGGCTTAGGGGTATAGACACACTGGAACTTTGGTAGCCCCCCGATGGCCGACGATCCGGTGCTTCTGGTGCCGTTGAAACAAGGTATGTTTTCTGTTTATGACTCCTACAATTGGTATCAAAGCCTCACCGATCGTCACCGGCAAGGGTAGATGATGCTGGGGAATAGGCCATGGTGCAGTTAAACGTCGTCGCCTGTCCCCCTGCTGCGGCCATGGGTGCCGCAGCAAGAAAAAAAATAATAATAAAAGAGGAGGTTTCGCTGCGGCCATGGGTGCCGCAGCGGACCTCGGAAAGCACGGACCGGAGGGGAGGGTCCATCGAATCCTCACTGGCGGCTAGGAGGTTCTTCTCTAGCCACAAGGGATCCTTCCCTTTCTTCCTCGGCCGCTGGTGGCTAGGGACGGGTTTTCCACCCTGGCCACGGGCCTGTCATAGGCCATTTTCATGGTTTTTGGTCAACAGACCCGTTCTGACAACCAACGTTGCCCTCGTCTGTCGCTGGACCCGACATCTTTCTCGGCTGTTTGGGGGCTGGAGATGCCCCTATTCTCACTGCCCGAGTGTCCTTGTGGCCGCAGTGGCCATCGGAGCACTCCGATGGCCGGCGACGCCTTGCCTGCTGCCGGATACCATCTCAGGTCTGTCTCCCGGGTCACCGGAGGCCGTTTGGCCTCTTCCTCGGCCGTTGGAGGGCCAAAGAAATCTTGATCGCCGCCATATGGGCGGCAGGTGGCTGCGTGCCTAGGGCCACAGCACCGCTGGACCTTCTCCGACGGCGGTTGCTTTCCATGAGTTGGGTGGCAACACCCGTAAATTCATAAAAGTTCAGGGGCATTCTATTTTTCATGAGTTGGGTGGCACCACCAGTAAATATTCAAAAATCCAAGGGTAATTTCTTAATTATTCAATCTATAAATATAAGGTGATGTTACTGACATGGCTGCCACATCAGCATGTGAGGTCATGGCAGGTGACATGGCAGCTACATGGTGGTCCACATGTTTGACCATGTGTCGGTCCTAGCTGACATCAGCAGTCTGCATGGCATTTTTCTGATTTTATGGGTTTTACAAATTACAAAAAATGAGGAGAGAGAAAAGATGAGCATGATCTCCTATGCTAGTGGTGTAGGGAGCTTGATGTACGTTATGTTATGTATTTGCCATGATATTTGCTTTGTAGTCGGCTTGGTTAGCCAATACCAAAGTAATCCAGGACTTGCTCATTGGGTTGCAGTTAAAAGGATTTTTTGTTAGCTTCGTGGTACTGCCAATCTCACCCTATATTATCAGGATGAAAATTTAAGATTAAAGGGTTTTTGTGACTCTAATTGGGCTGGTGATAGGGACGAGCGTAGATCCACCATAGGATATGTGTTCATTTTTGAAGGTGGAGCTATCACTTGGTGCAGTAAGAAACAAAGCTGCATCGCTCTGTTTACTATGAAAGCCGAATATATTGCTTGTTCGGCTACTGTCCAGAAGGCCGTGTGGCTGAGAAGGTTTTTGAGGCGACTCGAGATATCAGCTAATGCACATGAGGCTATTCAAATCAGTTCTGATAGTATGGCAGCATTACAATATGCTAAGGATCCTAAGTACCATGGAAGGACTAAGCATATTGTCATCAGATATCACTTCATTTGGGATATGATCAAGCAAGGAGAAGTTATCCTAAAGTATATCTTCACTAACAAGATGATGGCTGATCCTCTGACAAAGCCCATTCCTAAGGATGTATTCCAAGCTCATGTGAGAAGTTTAGGTTTATATAGAGTGTGACAGATCGAGATATGTTTTAGACTTATGTAGAAGTTTGCATCTTTTTTTTTTGTAAGACATGGATTGTATGGACATCAATGACTATGTGTTAAAGTTTATAAAATATTTATTTTTATTATTATGATGAGTTCATATTTATAGGCACATATATGTATAAATGTCACAAGTTTAGATCAGCCCACTCACATAGGTGATTGCCCTGACACTTTTGTAGTGGGCAGAATGAGACTAAAGTAGCCATTATATATGCTTAAGTAGCAATGCATGAGTTGCAGATTGCATAAGTTGCAAAATGAGCTACATAAATTATAATAAAATAGATTATAATTAAAGTCACCTCAGTTTGGACTAAGATGAGACTCAGGAGAGTCAAATACGGAGTACATACATGCGTGTATGGTGTATAAATATTAATATATCCATAGAACCGTACTAAGCCTATTGTAGCCGAACTGAGAGCATTGGAGTGTGCTCAAATCAAGTAACTTTGTGATGCCTGGACTTGTATTCGTATGGTGTTTGACTAATGACATGGCCCATTGAGTGGGAGCTCCACCGTAGCATGTATTATGTTGCATGTGCTAAAGTCGATCTTGTAAGGGATAACATGATATATTTCTCTCCATTATCGTGTGAGCCTTACAACTATGTAGTGTCCTTGGATTTGAACCTATACCATGAAGTTGGAGTTCAGGATGACTTCCTTAGCCTTGTCCTCTAGGGTCATGGAATTGATACGGCCATATAAGATAATCCTAGGAAGTCAACTGGACAAAGATGGACTGGTAAGAATGTTCAAGGAAGATTATTCGCGATCATACCTTATGTTTGTGATCCATTGCCTGGGCAATCATATGTATGAGTTGCATATGATTATGGATACAAACATTATGATTTTGTGCTTTATCAAGTGCTGCTAAGGGAAGATCTCTTGAGGGATTGAGAGTGCTTAATCAAGTGTGATCGGATTATCTGGGACACAAACGAGATTTGATTGTATTCTTGTTCACTGCATTAGTTATTTATTAACTTAATGCAGTATATCCGCTATGTGTCACTGTGTGAGTTTCGTCGAATCGCACACCATTGTTATAAATCATTGTTGAGAGAGTTGAGGTTATAAATTATTGTTCTTGTGTAGACAAGTGGGAGATTGTTGGCTGGGTGCCAAGTCAGCGCCCACACAAAATCCCAAGAGTCCCTGAGATAGGACTCTTAGGATTCCAGGAACTCTTCATATCCCTCTAACGGATCCGCTCTCGTATCTATTCCGATCTATAAGAGAAGATCTAAGGTGTCTTCTTTGAGACATGTGAGGGTTTACGAAGACAAGCTTCTCTTCCTCCTCTTCCTTTACCAGCACGACGACTTAGGGGTATGAACGCACTGGAGACTTTGGTAGCCCCTGACGATCGAAGATCCGCTACTTCCGCTGCCGCCGAAATAAGGTATGTTCCCTGTCTACGGCTCCTACAACTATAAATAAGTTTTCAAAGAAAAATAATGCTTCACCGCACTACTCCATTCTTCACCGGTCTCTACGATATCATAATTAGTGACATAATACATGAGCAGCACCAATCCCTGAACGCAGGCACGCTTTCAATGGAGAATGCAGTGGAAGCAACGATTATCATTAATAGATTCTTATCAAGAAGATAATGAATACATTAGCTGGTCTACTTACATGTATTGGATGAGAGCAGCACTAGGCGGAACACCATCTGGAAGAAGGTTTGTCAGACGAGTTTTGATTTTATATGGATTAAATCAATCTAAACAATTCCATAATGCCTGATACTGTTCCAAACTATTCAATATCAATAAGTAGCACTTGGTACCAAGTGGTTACAAGTAAAAAATGGCATCTATTCTGATACAGATACATATCATATTGAATCAGAAATGTATTAATACAGGTCTCAATATCAATTTTATAAACCTTGGCTTGGAATAATATTTGGTCCAACTTGTTTGCTTAATGTATTTTGATCTTTTTATGGAGTAGCCAAAAAATTGAATCTGAGTTCGCCAAAGCTAGCATTGTAATGCAACATTAATTCAACTACACCTCTAATGCTATCCGACATTGTACTAAGCTCCTCTAGCCAAGAGAAAGAAATTTTATATCTGCATACAACTAGAGAGCCATTTAGCAGGGCTCATTTTCATAAGGATTACTGCAATTTAGCAAAACATGATTTAGGTCTACTGTAAAGTCAAAGTCGTGTTATGTTTGCATACGGGCATGCTTAGAATATATGGTAACTTTTTTTTCAATATTTCTTAAATTCGCATTTGAGCACGAGGATGAATACGAATTTCAAAGCTTGACATGAATTGCATATAGATTTACACCTAAATCATGCTTGAATGGCAAGTTCGTCTATCATTTTTTTATATCATTCTTTTTTGAAAATAGAGCCTAATTTCAGTTGTTCAACTTTATCATATAATGCTCTTATACCCTTATACAATGCTTATATATGCTTAAAGTTATCATTATTTATGATACTGTCTTAAACAGCCAAAAGCATCATAAGATTTGCCTTGGATGGCATATAGTCTGTATATTTTTCTAACAATATTCCAAAAAATTAGTTGTGGATATATATTCTCCACCTCATAGGACTTCAGCTGGGTTTTGGATGAGGAAGGCTAGATGATAGGTGGTGGTATGGTATCAAGTGTCTGATCCTGTTGTCTTCGGTGTTTGGGGTTGATTGAGTGGATTATAACGTAGGCGATCTGTATGTTGGAAGAGAAGCCTGGAATTTGGGAGGCCAAGCTAAAATAATTCTAGTTGATATTTTTTTATTATTTTCTACAAAGCTGGGTTAGGGTATGAAAGAGGGCAAAGTGGCTGGACACAATCCTCATTACATGTCATTAACGTATTAAATGCCTATTGTTTGAGAAAAGAAGAAGAAGAAGAAGAAGAAGAAGATTTAAATGACCATCAAAGCACCAAAATTCCCTTTGCTCACTGTTAATCTCCTTGGATTAGCTGATCTATAAAATTTGATTTTGAGCCTTCTATGAGAAGAAAAAAGTATTTTATCATGTGCCATCATGCGCCACCTCATCTTATCATGCCCCAACACATAATAAACATCTTAGCTGTCAGTTGGCGAATCTATGGGTGCTAATTTCATGCAAAGATGCAGTTAAGATTCATGGTGCATGACTTCTATTTGACAAGATTTAGGCGGCCAACCTATGGCTGCTAATTTCAATATATTAGGCAAAACTGAACTATAACTTCATGAAAACTTAAATGAGTTTGTTTTAAAATTGAAGCAAAGTGTTCCACAAGTCAAACATCAACAACTACATTGTTCCCAGCAGTGGATGAAGTCACTTCTTTCTCCAGACCAACTCCACATGATGCACTACTGTTTTGTGTCTCTTTACGTTTACTATTAGGAGCCTTCCATGAACCTCTTAACAATTTCTTTAAGGTCTTCTTGGCACTATTGCTGATTGTCTGAGAAACAGCTTTATTCTTCACCTCTATCTTTCCATTTCCTAAGTCAGACGTAGACTTATTTTCATGCTCAATATCTGGAGATTTTGGTTGTGTCAACGGAATCTGCAAGACAAATCATATCATTAGAACACTGAAATTATTCTGGAACATGAAAAAAAAAAATGCAAGTCCATTGATTCATTTGAGGTCATAAGTTATAAGAAGTGCCATGATATATTGGATATTATCTTCTTCTCTTTTTTTTTTTGGTACGATGGCATGGACTTAAAGATGTGTGGCATCATTTTGATATTTAATTTAGAACATGCAACTATGAAAATGATTTCTCTTAATATTTTACATGATTGGAAACTATTATTTCAATGCATACCTTCATTGATTGAGAGTTTTGAGAAGTAACTTTCTTATGATAGAAGCTTGGCAGTGGCGATGCTTTGAAAGAAGAACTCTTCTGCATTTTGTTTATCTTCAAATCTTCTTCTTTCTGCATGCTCTCAAGTAAAACCTTTCAAAACTAAAATATTCACAACATCTTACGTAGACTAAATTTTGATAACCTGATAGATGCACAAATTCTAATCTTGAATGAAACAAAAGTACAATTGAAGGGAAAAAAGTTATCCATTCTATGAACTTTCGATGCCTTTTTCTATATTCAAATTTCATATTGCAATTTTATATTTACCTCGACTGGTTCAGGCTTCAGAGAAACTGCTTTCTTGTGATAAAAGCTTGGTAGTGATGATGATGTTTTAAGAGAGGAACTCTTCTGCATTTTTATCTTTGTTTCATCTTCTTTCTGCATGTCATTGAAATATAATATAAATTCAGAAATCATGTAATACCTTTTGAACCCATAATGTTCACAAGCACCTCATGCAGAATAACTTCTGATCTTTAGCAAAAGAAAAGAGAGAAGGAAAGAGCTGAGTTTTTGGCTTTATTTTGTATAACCATATAACATATGGTGATTTATGTTTACCTCAATTGTTTTAGGCTTTGGAGAAAACGTTCTCTTATGATAGAAGCTGGGCAGAGGTGATGCTTTGAATGTTGAACTTTTCCTTGATTTACTGGTATCTGAGTTTTCAGTGTAATGCTTTTTCAAACAAGTAAAGAATCTATGAGAATGCTTGCAGAACTAATGGATCTTTCTCTCAGTATAATTCAAATAGGTGACTTGAAAGCACACTGAGTTACTCTTATTGCAAACCCTTATAAAATGCTACAAATTATTTGTAAATTGATCAATGACTTGGGTTAGATAAAAACCTTAGACTTTGATTGTGATATCTTGATATCAACTTCTTTCTCTTGACATCTGCCCTTCATTTGGTTCTTAGACTGCAATACATGGAGTACAGATTTGAATTGATGTTTATTTCAATTGCACTATCAGTGTAGTAGTAAGAAAATAACATGAAACTTATAAAATGTATGCATGAGAATTTGTGGTATAACTAACTGTAAACAAACCTCTTCTGTTTTTCTGAATGCTGGTTGTCTCGAGGGACAGGCTTTGAATATCCACGTCTTAGCTCAATACTCCTTTCTATCTTAAGTGAAGTCTCGGAGCAGATTATACTTTGACTGGATCCTGACTTAGCTCTCTCATGTCTTAGCTCTGTTATTCTTTCAAGCCTGAGGGAAGTTTGTGTCCGAATATTCCTTATTGGACTTTTAGAATCAGCCCTGTTTGATATGATAACTATGAGCATCCATTGAATGCAATATAAGAAAACAAAAGAACAGAAGTACAATATAAGAAGTTGTTATCACTATTGATGAAAATAACTAACCATCAATTTGTTAGACTTGTGTACAAGGGTCGTCTCAAGCTATACGCATCATTCTTACTGCCAACACTATTGAGTTTTCTATCAATGCACGCATAGTGCACATATTTAATTAGGAAGAAACGTTAAGGAACAGTTCTATCTGCAGTAAATTAAGATGAACAATAAAAATTAATATTAATACTATTTTATATGAAACAGCTGCTAATTTTATTGGTTTTCAATCTTAAGCTTAGACTATTCTGGTTCCTCTGCACTAAATTTTGGTGATATTTGATAGGGATGGCCCACTCTGAACTAATTTCTCCATGTTCATCATAGAAATGTCAAAATGTATACGTTGTGAGGTGTGAAATATCTTGCAATATCAAACAAAAAATATTTGGCTGGTAGCATTGAGTCAAGAACTGTGTCCTACGAGCAAAGGATATCAGAAGGTAGTTTTTGTTCTATTCGAGAAGATTTACCTCCAACTAGTAGATCTGGGTAGGCGTGGGTTGGTTAGCTCCGAAGTGCTTCTTTCCCTATATATTCTCTTCTCGGTGGCAAACGCAAATGGTTGGGGATGGTGTGCCTGCCCTTTTGGTTCTGCTTTGGAATGGTTTTTTTGGTTTTCCTCTCTCGCAATTCTTCTTCTCTCTTCTCAACATAAGATTTAGAACTTTGATGCAGGGTCTTCTTCTCTTTGCCAGGAGAAACTTCTTCGGCCTCATGTCTTAAATTATCTTCATGGCACTTCTCAATTCCTTTGCTTTCCTTGTTTGTTTCCTCGAGGTTCTCCGAGTTTTCTTTCTCGTTCCTCTGCTGCAAACTTTCTCCATCATTCCGGGGGCTCACTTCGTTTTCCTCTGATACGTAGCTTGATCTGTTTTGCTCATTCTCATCCATTTCTGCTAGAATATGCTGCATGCCAGTTAAAGAGTGTAGTTAAAGAATAATAGAAAGTAAAAGTAGAAGTTTCACAATCCTCTATTGCAGAAGGAGAGCTCAGATAACCACCACAAGAGCATGAACAGAGAGTGGAAGTTTATTTGGAACGGACCAGAGCTTAGCTATGAACCGAACCAATCTAGAGCAAGAGCCTAGAGCGCTTTCTACAACACACACACAAGAGAAAGATGAGGAACTGCATGCAGACAAATGCACAAGATCATGAATTATCGAAGACTGATGCTAATGCTTGGTCTTTAGCTATCAGCTATAAATACATGGAAGCATGGTCACCTTCTTTCTTGTTGAAGCCGCTGAGGTTAACTCGAGCAGGGCAAACTCCTTCACGAACGAACTGCATAAATATAGGCTGGACATGTCAAATGGCTCTAAGAGATCATGTTTGAAATTTGGTGGGATGCCGGCAGCTGCAAACGTTCTCAAATTAAGTCGATGGTATCCCACCAATCCATCAAACCAGCCTTATCGCTAACGACGCTACTGGAATCAAATGCGGAAGATATATATATATATCCTCTCTGTCCCTGAACAGAGAAGAAAGAAGCAACCAAAAGCGAAGGTCACAAGGTTTACTTCTTATCATTTGCTCTTAAGAACGATATCCTCTCACCGAGTCACCAAATGGATGGATCGGACGATGGCAAGCCATATACCGACACGCCCTGGTTGAAAGACGGCAGATCCCTTTGGTAGCCCATGCCAAGTGACTGCCAAATGGCTATTCTAGAATAGGAAAATGGTGAGGCTCTGACTTGCCGTTGATGAGACTTCGAGTCTTAAGGATGGGATCATATTGGATCTCTCTCGAATAGCACAATTCTTAGGATCAGAATAATTAATCTACCTTCTTGACCTGTTGCTATGAGTGGGGGAAAAACAAAAATAATCATAGTAAACATCCATGAAATCAGGCAAAACCGATGATTCAAGTGCCAGTGGGATGAGGTCATTTCAGCAATCCCATCCCATTCTAGAGGGATTTTAGGACGATCTCAGTCATCCTTGAAGGCTAATCCTGTTCTTTACCAACTTTGCTTAGCCTAATTCAACCCGTTAATGCATCAGACTAGTTGGGTTTACAAATGCAATCCCTGGTTGTCCATGAGTTTTGACAAACAAAAATTCAGATTTTCATACATATCAAGTTTTTGTTTTATTAATAGAACAAATCTCAATCAACGCGAAAAGATGCGACAAGAACAAGCAAAACGTAGATTAGAACTGGTCCAGAATAATCCAAGATCAAAAGCACATTGAAAAACAAGCTTTAACTGCTGATCATACATTGTATCTAATAAGTTCTTCATGAATTGCGCACTTAAACATTTCATGGGAGTCATCAACGTGAGCATGTTTATCTCCACGTACAAAGCCTTGATTGCATGGTTGCAGTGAGGTCCAATTTAACACAATCATCTCACAGCTCCAAATCAACGAAGGCGGTCACTGGAAATGCCTACAAAGGCACCTAGCAACAACCCCACCATATTTCCTACAAGTAGGGCGTTGAGGGACGGTATCTTCTGCATCAAACCTTCAGCCTGTTTCAAGACCCCACAAAGGCCCAATGCACCCAACCTGCCATGTTTGTGGTAGAAGCTGAAGATTTCACATAATAATAACTTGCCATGGTTGCAAATTCTTCTGTTTTAAAAGGCATGATGGAGTGACTTAGCCATTATCAGCTTTACTATGTTGTATGGGTGATTTCTCTTTCTTACGTTGGCCCTATCTGCAACCTTGCAATGAGTATTTGGTGGCTAGAACATGCTTGTGTTGATGGTTGTTATCATTTCAAGTAGAATACCAGAGCATAGCAATGTCATGGCATCTCCTCTTTTGATTGAGATATCTTGAGCCATATCCTTGGCATGCTTGTCCAAGTCTGTTTAGTAGATCAGGATTATTATTCTTTCTTTTTAATAAAGGATTATAACTGTTCTTTGACAAGAAAACTTCAAATGGAAATAAAAGGAGAGAAAAGGGAAATATTTTTTTATGAAAGTTAAGCAAAAAGAAAAGAAAAAACTTATTTTTTTTTTTATTGCCGGTTATAGATTTTTCCCCCCTGAATTCTGGATGATTTTCTTCTTGCATTTTAAATATTTAATTGTTTTCTTTTAATTTTTCTGGTGTGGGATTATCCTTCACTGTTTTGTTCTTTTCTATGCTTTTTCCTCCTCTTGCTGTATCAAATTTTCTTGTTTGAATTTCCTAATGCCAATGAAACAAGAACTTGATGGCATATAAATGTTGCATTTTTTATCAAATGCAGGCATGAATGGTACTTTCAAAAAGAATTGCTGTAAAGAAAAGAATCAAAAGATCAAAGTAGAGATAGGGCATTCAGTAGGCATGCGTCTCCTCATTTGAGATGGGATAGGATGGGTGCAAGTGTACATTAGGATTTATCCAATTTTAACTTTTACATGTACTAATTTGCTTTCCCTTTATGGTTGTCACATGGTTCTATTTAAAATAAAATATACAATTAACTTAACAATATATTTAAGATTATTTAAAATAAAATTTGATTGATGATTATGATTCTATTTCTTGTAATTATTTAAAATAAAATTTGATAGTTATATTTTAATTTATTTATGTATTTCTTTAACTTTATAAGGAAAATGTTATGTATATATATATGGATAACATAAAATTAAAATGGATTAGAATATAATCATGTATCAACTAAAAGACTTAAACAATTTAATAAATGAGATTTTGGCATAAAAAATATAGTTGTCAAAATAAAGATTAAGCAAATGCAAAGATGATGAGAAGTAAGAGTGAAAAATATGATCATATGTTTTCAGTTACATGCAACATTGTTTCTTAATTAGGATGAAGGCTTCAGAATTACATACAAAGAGAAGACATATACCTTTCAAGGACTTTTCTCTCATGTGAAGTATCAAATCAATATTAGATATATTAAAATATTTAATAATAATAATATTATTATTATTAATAAAAGAAATAAGTGAAGACCTAATGTGAATGTTTTAAAAGACAAAATTATCCTCCCATTTTTTGGGTTGTTTTAATCTAGAAAGAAAAATAGGCATTAAAAAATTTCTCTATTTCCATCTAACCAAGAATATTAAAAGTTCATTTGTGATTTTATTAGTGAAACATGAGAGAATACCTTTATAATAATTTCAAGCTAATAAAATTAGCTTATTAATATCAGCTAACGGAACAAAAATTCCATTATTTTTAAATTTAAAAAGATTAAATACCTCCAATTTATATTGAGAAAAAAAACACTTTATTGTACAAAAGTATGAATCATATCTATTACACTTTGTGCCATTTATTCGGAGACAAGATAGATGGAAGGAATTTTTATTGAAAAAAACAAAAACAAAAACAAAGGTTGACCGAGGAAGAAACAGAGAAGAGATAGAAGGAAGGGAAATAAGGAATGGATCATGTTAAAATGACTGTCTAATCTGAAAACCATTAATATTAATACTGATATAAATAATATTTAATAGAACGTTCGGCGCGTCATGAAAGAAAACAACCTCATTAAGTTTAGCATATTCATACATATATTAGATACTGCTTCCTCCTAAAAGGATGGCAGGGATGACCAATGCGTGAACCTGGCTGCCATGAAGAAGAAGAGGCTCGCTATGTTTGTTTTGAGTATTTGGAACTTGGAAATGGAAACGACCAGAATCACCCATCATAACACATGAAACGAGAATGGAACATTTAACGAATCAAAGTTAATTCGTTAGACTTGACTAAGGGCGGCATGAACAATAATTTGAGACCATGAAAATATTAAAAGAATTTAGAGCATAATTAGATATTGTGTTTCTGTTTCCTGCTTTCCTATGTCACAGTAACAGAATAAGCATAGCAACATGGAATCAGTAGCCTGTAGCCAGACACAGGCTAACAGAGAAGAACATCATCCGGTGGCCGGCTGGTCTTGCCAATTGCCATGATGTGCAAAATGGGAAAGGACTGCATCAGTGATGAAGCAGATTATGTACATGGTAGGCAGAGCTACATGGTCAGCAATCAACTGCCATTAGAGTATTTTTTTTTTAGATCCGGTATCCTGTGCCTGACTCTTGCTCACCAGTGTCGGTGTTACTGAAACGATCCCAATGAAAAACAGCGTCGCTATTGCTTGGAAATCATAGAGGTCAGACAATGATCTTAACTCTCCAAGGGCAATTCCAGCCTGCTTCAACCAAACGCAGATGAATGTTATCCTCTAAGAAACTTATGTAGCTGAAATCTCTTATAACATCAGCTAATTTAGCAGGTTACTTGGAAGCTTATCAGTGTTTCATATGCAAGAAAGAAGAATAATACCTTGACTGTCACATAAGCAGCTGGGATGAGTCCAATAAATGTTGCCAAGAAAAAAATATGGTAGGGCACGTCCACTATTGGTGAGGCCATGTTAATGAAAGTGTTTGGCAATGTAGGGGTGACTCTGAGGAAAAGCATGTAGTTCAACAGCTTCTCTCTTCTTTTAGCTACCTGAAATAAAAATGGGATCACTCGGTTAGCAGAAATTAACAATGCAGGGCGAAGTAGTTAAAACACAAGGCACTTATAACAGAACAAAAATCAGGTTAAGAGCCCCATATGGTTATAATGCAAAGAAAACATCCTGGGAAAGAAAAAGAAAGAAAGGAGGAAAAAAAAGCAAGGAAGAAAGATTCGGCCTTCCTTCTCCATCCTACTATGTAGGCTCCGCTAGCACATATTTCAAATAGCAGTTCATAAATAGAGTTCTAAATAGATAAAAAGATATTCATTCACCTGTGCTTGGAAGAAACTCAGTTTCTAGGAAAGAAAAGGAAACAAAGCAAGAAAGGAAGATTCAGTCTTCGTTCTCCATCCTATAGCCACTATGTAGGCTCCTCCAGCACATATTTTAAATAGCAGTTTGTTAATAGAGTTCTAAACAGAGAAATGGATATTCACCTGTGCTTGGAAGAAACTCAGTTTCTCTGGCCACAATGAGAAGACAATGGGCCTTCCTATCAATTTTGACAAGAAATAGCAGGAAGATGCACCAGCAGTAGCAGCAAAGACTACCAAAGCTACACCACGGAAAACCCCGAAAAGTGACCCAGCAAGCAAAGACATGAAAATGGTCCCTGGAATCATGAAAGTCTGCATAAATATATAGACTGCACAATAACCCACCAGGACCTGGATGGTGTAGTCACTTGTGTAGCTCTCAAGATGATCCCTGCATAGAAGAGTGAATGACACCAGACAAGGATAAGCATTGATCTGCAGGAAATCAAGATGCGTATTTATGGCTTGATGCAATGGCAATGACATAAAATGGATGAATGGCCACAACAGAACTAGACAAAAATCAGATAAATAACTGACATAATCTAGACAAAATTAAGATGATGCTAATAAGCAATAAAGATCGCACAGCAAATTCCCAAGTTAACTGACTTAAAACATTGAATGAAATTGCAGTTCATGGTTAATGTCCTAAATATGAGCCTAATTGCCCGTTCAGCGAATTATTTGCAGCATGTGATGCTTGGTTTTAGGAGATGACTATATATTAAAAAGAATAGATTTCATTTCCAATGCAAAGGTGATCAGAGGAAGGTAGTAGTGTTTCCAAGAGCATAAGTATGAAGGAGATTGAGCCTGTCAACACACGTTACTCGCACATTGTTCATCAGTTCGTCGTGCAGCGGCGTAAATTGGCTGCTAACCAACAAATTGTTTACATATTCTAAACGGAATTCGTTAGAGAACAGCATGCTCATCCGAGGACAGAAATAAAAAAAAAGCATAAGCTTTTAAATCACTTGGGAGCAACCAGGAAGGAGATCAAAAGGCCACTTTAAAGCCAGAGCAATGCAAAAAAAAGGTAACTATAGAATTAGCTACTAGGAAAGAAATACAAATATAATTCAGAGATTATGAAAATGGTTTTTCTTAAAGATTTCAAGAATCTTGCCAAAGAGATTACCCCAAAATTATCAAATAAAAATTTGGTTATTTTCTTCGGAAATTTGTTCGACCACCCCCCCAATTCTCCAACAAAAAAATGCACTTGCAAGAAACCTCCTATTCGCAAAGAAAACCCTAAACTTTCAGAAAATCCATAAATTTACAAAGGCGGGCACTGTTCTATTCCCAGATCAAGCCCCAATCGGCAAATCCAGCGACAAGACAAAGAACGATCAAATCAAATCCAAAACCGACATCCTCAAATGGCCCCGACACCCCAAGATCTCCCATAAAGGGCTAATTTTCAAGATCAGAAAAGGAAGAAAAAAACAAAAACAAAAAAACAAAATTCACCTCAAAATTTGAAGCTCTTCGAGCGTGCGTGGCAACTTGAGGAAGCTGTAGTCGGAGGCCGGCATAGAGAGGTAGACGCCAACCAGCCCCACCCCGAATCCCACCACCACGGTGACCGCTGCCGCCAACTCAAAGCCCGACAGCGGGAACTTGGTGGCCCCCTGCCCTTCCCCATCTCCTCTCTCCCTCCCCCTCTCTTCTCCTCTCAAAAGATAATCGGAAGAGATAAAGAGAAGGGAGAAGTGAACCCAATCCGAAGAGAAGAAAAGGAGAGAGGAGGAGCCGAAAAGGAAAAGAAGCCCTAAATTTTCTTTCTTTCTTTCTCCCTCCTTCTCCTCCCCGTCCTCCTCTCGCCGTGGCTCTGTTTTAAGGGAAGGAATATTCGGGACGTTGGTGCGTTCTATACCGCCACCAACCCCGCCCCCTTTCTCTGTGATCGTTTGTATTTATTTATGACGGCAGAGGCATGATAGGGACGGAGCGCTGCATGTGGTTCCGCAGGTGCAGCAGAACGACGGCGACAGCGAGTACGTGGGACGAGGAGAAAACGTGTATCACGAGATAGCCGTTGTTCTTGCTCATCCTTTATTATTCTTGCTAAATTATTATTTCTTTATGATAGTTAATATAACGGCCACTTGTTTAACGCATCTCTATCTAGGTTTTGATCATGTGCTCGACTCGAAAGTATTTATTTATTTATTTATCTTATGATAAGGTTAAAAATAATAATATTATAATCATTAAGATGGTTGTTGTAATATATTATTTTAATATTAATACACTTGCAGTATTAAGAAATCATGCTCAACTTAGTCTCATGCAAACTATCGAAAACGATAAGATTATAAGTAAACTAACACATGTCTCTATGCCAAAAGGCATGACCTATCCCAACATTCAATTCAAAGCTCTTTTTTGTTTTCTCTTATCTCTACTCTACAAACAATAAGCTTTATATTTATTCATGCTTCAGTCAATCTTATACTTTTTGATATTTGGACTATTTTATTGGATGCGGTCATTGTTTAGATCCGTCATATCTATCGTGAAGTCAATACTGTGGCAGATTGGGTAGCGGCGACAGTTGCTCATTATGCTGGCTATAGGGTCTGGGTACAGGATGATCCTTATTCTGCTGTTTTTAATCAAATATTGCATTCTGATATATTTGGACTAACTTGCACTAGAGTTGTATGATTGTCCATTTGTAAAAAAAAAAAAATACAATAAGCTCTAGAGCATTTTATTCTTTTCAGTTTTTTTTTTCTTTGCTAAGAGGGCTATTAAATTTCTCTATGACCTCAATTTTTTTTTTCATTGATTTGAGCATCAAAAAAAAGTTTTAACCAACTAGCCTACGACACCTTCTACACTCTTCTTTTATCTTCATAAGAATGTCAACTTAGACTATGAACTTCTCTTGATTAATTGCTGTTGAGGGGTAGAATCATCATTGCATTGATAATCGTACGAAGGGGCTAAGATCAGCCCCATCCCTCCGCCCGCTACGATATGCCCCCGAGGAACAAGCTAAACTAATGTGGTCCGATAGGCCATGCGACCCCTGACTCATTTTTTCCGGGTTTCCATAGCCCAACCTTTCGAACTACCCGTAACTCAACCTTCCCCGAGCTACCTATAGCTCGGCCTCTCCGAGCTCCATAGCTCAATTTTTTTCGAGCTACCTATAGCTCGGCTTCCCCCGAGCCTTCCATGGCTCAGCTTCCGAGCTTCCCATAGCTCATTTTCCCCAAGCTCCCGTGGCTCGGTTTCTTCGACCTTCCCATAGCTCGGTTTCCTCGATTTACTAGTGATTCGTTTTTCTCCGAGCTACCTATAGCTCGGCTTCCCCCGAGCCTCCCATGACTCGGCTTCCTCCGAGCTTCCCGTAGCTCAGCTTTCCCCGAGCTTCCCGTAGCTCGGCTTTCCCTGAGCTTCCCATAGCTCGATTTTCCCGAGCTTCCCGAAGCTCGGATCCTATGAGCTCCCAGCTCGGCTTCCCCGAGCTACCTATAGCTTAGACTTCCTGAGTTTCCAACTCGGTTTCCCCGAGCTACCTGTAACTTGGCTCACCTTCCCCAGGGCTTCCCGTGGCTCGGTCTCCCCCGAGCTTCCCGAAGCTCGGTTTTCTCGAGCTTCCACAGCTCGACTCCCATGAACAATCCGCGATTCGACACTCACCTCCGTGGAGCCCGATGCGGGAGAGCCTAGGCCCATCATCACAGAATCCCAAACAAAGAATCATGTTGAAGAGTGGTCTAGGACCTAATATAACTACCTGGGACCTATGCATCTATCAGATCTTAGGCCATCAAAGAGCTCTCCTAGCCGTCGATCCCTCAACGAACAAGATACGGATCCCACCGGCCTCACAACGGCCTGATTCGATTTATTCCCGTATCCTAACAACCTTCGAACCTTCCAGAAGGCGCTCAAGATCCAGGTCATTACCTATAAATACGGCATCCCTAGATTCTCTCAGGTATGCGCTCACAGCCCCTGGCTCACTCTCACTCTCACTCTCCTCCACTGCTAGTCGGTGCCCCCCTGGAGCTCCCGATTTGCCACCCCTGAGAGACTTCCCGGAGAGATCCCTCTCCCCATTTTTTGTTGATCACCGATCCCTACTGACTTGAGCATCGGAGGGTCTTCTACGGAGGGCCACCCCCAATGCCTCTCGCGCGAGGACTTCTGTGCAGGTCCGCCCAGGAGGAAGCCCAGACCAGGAGACCGACCGCGCCCGAGTCGGAGGACAGATCCCGACGGCAACAGATTGGCGCTAGAGGAAGGGCCTCAAGTCTTGTTAAAACTTGAAGAAAGGAGACAAGGATCTCAATCTGGAGTAGAACCTCTCCAATGGCTAATCGGAGAAGAGCAACCTCTGAAGCCCAGGACCAGGTCGTCACTCAAAGACCTGATCCGACAGGCAATACGACGCCGCAGCCTCCGCCAGTTGAGACCCCATCACTACCAGCCATCCCGGTGACCTAGGACTAGTTCACCATGTTGGTCCAGCAGGTCCAAGCCCTGACCCACCTGGTTTAGGAGCGTTTCGCAGCTGCCCCTGCTCCATACCTTCATGGGGAGGCCGCAGCTCCTTCCTCTTCGGCCACCTCCTCCTCTGGTCTGCATGAAGCCACGAACCCCCCACACCGACCCAAAGGGGACAAACCGGTCCCACGAGGCGGCTGTAATAGGGATCCTCCCAGATCTCGACGAGCTCGGACCCTTTCCCCGGTGTCCTCCCGCCATGATTCAACGCTGTCCCTATGCTCTCCCCGCCCAGCTCCTCCTCTTACGTCTGAAAAGGAGATCCGTCGACAAATATGGGAGATGCGTCAGGAGCTAAATGCCGCCAAGCAGGCCCATCCGCCTCAGCCCAAGGCGGAGCAGGGCATCCCTTTCTCCAAAGGGATTATGGAGGAAGTGACTCCCTCCCATGTCAAACTACCCACCGTCGAGCCCTACCACGGCTCTTCTGACCCGGATGATCATCTCAGCAGCTTCCGATCAATAATGATGTTCCACGGAGCATTCGACGCAATCCTCTGCCGCGCCTTCCCCTCCACCCTCAGAGGATCTGCCCGAACCTGGTTCAACGCCTTGAAACCAGGTTCCATTGATTCATTCGACGAGCTGAGCCGTTTTTATTGGCCAGTTCGTCAGTAGCCGCCGTCACCGGCGGAGATTCGACTCCCTCCCCGAAGTTAAGCAGAGAGAGGGGAGTCCTTGAGAAACTATCTTGGCCGCTTCAACAAGCCATGCTAGAGGTGGACCACCTTAATCATGAGGTGGCTATGTCCGCCTTGGCAGGAGGAGTTTCGAAGGAGAGCGACTTCTACCTGGCGATGGAAGTCAGCTACCCCCCAAACCTCTCCGATATGATGGCCCTGGTAGACAAATACGCCAGGGTCGAAGAATTGCGGAGAGTTGCCCGCGCTGAGCTGGCGAAGAAAAAAGAACCCAAAGGTCCTGACAGGCACCGACCCATCCGTCGGCCAAGTCCACCTCGTCACCAAAGAGCTCCCCCACCACCACCGAGAAATCGCTCCCGGAGCCCGCCCAGGCGATTCGACCGGTACACTCCGCTCACTGTACCCAGGGTGCAAATTCTCATGGAGATAGAGCGCCAGCTCCCCCGGCCAGCTCCTCTCTGAGGGAACCCAACCGGAGGGACCCCGCCAAATACTGCCGCTACCACCGGGAGCACGGCCATGACACCGAGGAATGTTGGCAGTTGAAGAATGAGATTGAGAGGCTGATTTAACGGGGCCGACTGAACCAATTCAGGAGGGCACCCGAGCCAGGACAAGGGGGGGATCGCCAGCCCAAGCTTCAACAACCTCCTCCTCCACCAAATCCGCCTGTAATCGGCCACATCAACATGATCGAGGAGGCCGGCGGCTCGAGCTCCAGAAATGATGACGAAGGATCGGCGCCAAAGAAAGCGCAGACGGGCAAGCTCTCCTTCTCCGATGACGATCTACGAGGGATACAGTTCCCATGACGATGCACTAGTTGTATCCCTCAATTTAAATGACTATGATGTAAGCCGGATCCTCGTTGACAGTGGAAGTTCTGTGAATGTTTTGTACCTCGATGTGTTTGCCAAGATGTGACTGCTCATGGAAAACCTTCGAGCCGTGGATTCCACCCTAATGGGATTCATAGGTGACGTCATCATCCTGGAAGGGGTCGTAACCTTAACGGTTCACGCAGGAACCTGGCCCCTTATGGCCACTGTTCATACGGACTTCCTAGTAACTAAACTCAGGTCGCCCTACAACGCAATATTTGGGAGACCCAGCCTGATGTCCCTAAAGGTAGTTGTCTCCATCCCACACCTGTCTATGAAATTTTCCACCAGGCGGGGAGTTGGAGTTGTCCAAGGAAGCCAAACCATGGCTCGATAGTGCTTCATCACCAGCCTTCAGTTTAGAATACCGGAGGTTGACGGGCTGGACGCTCGGGAGGATTTCACCGAACAGTGAGGAGAACCAGTCGAGGAACTGGAAGAAGTGCCGCTGGACGAGGCTCGTCCCGATCAAACCATAAAGATTGTGTCGCTGCTGAAAGGCGAACCTCGGCAGGAGCTGATCAACTTCCTCCGGAGCAACGCCGATGTTTTCGCTTGGTCCGCCTCCGACATGCCAGGAATCAGTCCTGAGGTTCTCATCCATCGCCTTAACGTGAACGAAATATACCGGCCTATCAAACAAAAAAAGAGGAGCTTTGCCCCAGAGCGGCAGAGGGCTATTGAAGAAGAGGTTGATAAACTCATCAAGGCGAACTTCATCCGGGAGGTAAATTACCTGAACTGGCTATCGAATGTCGTCATGGTGAAGAAGTCGAACGGCAAGTGGCGGATTTGCATCGACTTCACCGACCTCAATAAAGCATGCCCGAAGGACAGCTTCCCTCTCCCCCGGATTGATCAACTTGTGGACGCCACCTCGGGTCATCAAATGCTGACATTCATGGATGCATACTCCGGCTACAACAGATTCGGATGGCCCCCGAAGATGAAGAAAAGACCGCCTTCATAACCGACCGAGGTACTTACTGTTACCGTGTTATGCCTTTCGGTCTTAAAAATGCAAGAGCCACCTACCAAAGGCTGGTCAACAAAGTATTCAAGGAGCAAATCGGCCGGAACATGGAGGTGTATGTTGACGACATGCTGGTCAAAAGCAAAGAAGCATTACAGCACGTCGAGGACCTCTCGGAGAGCTTTGCAACACTCCGCAAGTATCAGATGAAGCTCAATCCGACTAAGTGCGCCTTCGGCGTTAACTCTAGGAAGTTCCTCGGCTTCATGGTCTCCCAGCGGGGTATCGAAGCTAACCCCCAGAAGATCCAAGCTCTTCAACAAATGGCGCCTTCGGCATCTATTAAAGAAGTCCAGCGCCTAACCGGAAGGATAGCGGCTCTCAACCGCTTCGTGGCGCGCTCGGCTGAAAGATGCCTCCCCTTCTTCAAAACTCTCTGGTTGGCTAAGAACTTCTAGTGGACCCCCGAGTGTCAAAAATCATTCCAAGATCTCAAGAAGTACCTCGGCTCTTCCCCACTCCTCAGCAGTCCAAATCCTGGCGAGACACTATTCCTGTATCTGGCTGTTTCAGAAGGTGTCATTTGCTCGGTGCTGGTCAGGGAAGAAAACAAGGTTCAGAAGCCAATTTATTATGTCAGCAGGCTACTCCGCGACGCGGAGACAAGGTATAGCCGAATTGAAAAGATGGTGTTGGCCTTGATCACCTCAGTTTGGAAGTTGCGGCCATACTTCCAGGCACATTCTATGACAGTCCTGACTGACCAACCATCAAGGCGGTGGTCCACCGCCCGAGACATCAGGGAGAATGACTAAGTGGGCCATCGAGCTGAGCGAGCATGATATCCGTTTTCAGCCTCGCCCGACCATCAAAGCTCAGGTGCTAGCCGATTTCCTCCTCGAGTGTACCATCCCAGAGGACGGCTCCACCCCCGACTCCCCCGAGAAACCAAAATCTGGCGCCCGGTGGCTCCTCCATGTCGACGGGTCATCCAATGCACATCGCTCCAGTGCGGGCTTGGTTCTTACCAGTCCGAAGGGGGTGACCTTTGAATATGGTGTCCGCTTCTCCTTCCCAGCCTCCAACAACGAAGCTGAGTATGAAGCCTTGTTGGCCGGTCTCCGAATTCCCGCAACCTTAAGGTGGAGAAACTTAATGCCTTCACCGACTCCCAACTAGTGGCAGATCATGTACGAGGGGAGTTTGAAGCTCGGGAACCGAACATAATCCGATATCTCCAAGAGGTTCGGAGCCTACTCTCCCATTTTCCCGAATTCAAGATTATTCAGATTTCAAGATCTGAGAATACCCGTGCCGACCTGTTGTCTCGGTTGGCAACGGCGGAATCTATGGACACCGAGCAAAAATTTCACCTGGAGATCTTAGAGAGACCCAGCGTTATGGAAGCCGACCGAGTAATGCAAGTTGAGGCCGAGCCATCATGGTTCGACCCCGTTCTGAGGTACCTCAAAGAAGGGTCACTTTCGTCCGACCGGAGAGAAGCCAGAAGGCTAAAGTTGCAGGCCACCCATTATGTGTTGATCGACGATCAGCTCTATAAACGGTCCTTCTCCATGCCATTGCTCAGATGTCTTCGCCCGTCTGAAGCAGATTATGCCCTCCGCGAAGTGTGTGAGGGGATTTGCGGCAACCATCTGGAAAGCCGGTCCCTATGTCACAAGGTGCTACGTCAAGGCTACTACTGGCCAACCATGCAAAAGGATGCAGACAACCTTGTCTGAGCTTGCGACCCATGCCAGAGGCACTCAAGCATTCAGAGGCTCCCCTCCGCCAACCTGGTCCCCGTATCCTCCACTTGGCCCTTTGCCAAGTGGGGGATGGACATCCTCGGCCCGTTTCCGCTCGCCACGGGACAGCGGAAATTCCTATTCGTCGCCATCGATTATTTCACTAAATGGGTCGAGGCGGAGGCAGTTGCACAAATAACCGAAGCATGGGCCAAGGATTTCGTATGGAGGTCCATCATCTGCCGTTTCGGCCTCCCCACACTATAATCACTGACAACAGCAGGCAATTCAACAATCCGAAGTTCCGCCAGTTCTACAAAGAGCACGAGATCCATCACCACCTTACCTCGGTCGGGCATCCGTAAGCCAACAGAGCAGCCGAAGTAACCAACCAAACTTTGCTTCAAGGGATCAAAGCTCGGCTCTCCAGGGCCCGAGGCAGGTGGGCAGACGAGTTGCACCATGTCCTGTGGGCCTACCGCACCACCCCAAGAGTACCCACAGGCGAAACCCCATTCCGGATGGCCTTCGGCACAGAGGCCGTTATCCCAGTGGAGATAGGTCTCCCTTCGCTGCGGGTGGAAAGCTACTCAGAGGAAGCTAGCGAGGAGTAGCTCCGCACCAACCTCGACCTGATAGAGGAGGTTAGAGAGAAAGCTCGGATCAGAGTGGCTGCTTATCAGCAGAGGTGGCCCGCTACCACACCTCCAAAGTTAAAGGGAAAGCTTTCTTGCCTAGCGACCTCGTTCTTCGGAAATCATCTGTCTCCAAACCGCTGGAGCAAGGAAAGCTGGCACCAAACTGGGAAGGCCCCTACCAAGTGGCGGAGATTGTTGGACCGGGGACCTACAAGCTGCAAGATCTAAGCGGAAGATCTATCCCTCGGACATGGAATTCGGACAATCCCGCAAGTACTACCAGTAGGGTACGCCCTCTATAGGCCCGCTCCCATAAATTTTTGTCGACACAATGTTTTATAATTCATGACATAAATCACCACAAGTTATATCACCAAAAATTGTGAAAAGAAACAGATGCTGCTCACTAATCCTCGGCACGACCGAGTTACCTATTCAAGCAGGAAAGTTCTTCGAACCTCGGCTGGGGAGCAATAAATCTCCGAACCTCGGCTGGGCCAAGCAACTAATCCGAACCTCGGCTGGGCCGAGCAACTAATCTCCGAACCTCGGCTGGGCCGAGCAATAATCTCGAACCTCGGCTGGGCCGAGCAACTAATCTCCGAACCTCGGCTGGGCCGAGCAACTAATCTCCGAACCTCGGCTGGGCCAAGCAATAAATCGAACCTCGGCTGGGCCGAGCAACTAATCTCCGAACCTCGGCTGGGCCGAGCAATAAATCTCCGAACCTCGGCTGGGCCAAGCAATAATCTCCGAACCTCAGCTGGGCCGAGCAACTACTCTCCGAACCTCGGCTGGGCTGAGCAACCACTCTCCGAATCTCGGCTGGGCCGAGCAATAATTCTCCGAACCTCGCAGGGCCGAGCAATAATTCTTTGAACTAAAGTCCCGGCAAAAAACCAAAGCACGCGAGCCCCGATTAAAGCCGAAGGACTTCCAAACAGTCCCAGAACTTCGGCCGGTTTAAAAAAGCACACTGTGCAAAACCGTCAACAGACACAAAGTATGCGCCTTCAGCAAACCCCTGAAAGGTTCGGCAGGCCCTACACGGTCGCCCGCAAGCCCCAGACGAAAGCCAGGGAATTCCCCCTACTGCTAAATCCCCGGAATCTCACCAACCAAACGCCTGTCTTGCCCCATGGACGAGATCATGACTCAGCGCGTAAACCAATGAAGCCACCCAGGCTCTCCGACTATTCAAACAGAAACGAATGGTCCTTCTTTGAGCTAAACGACGATCTCAAAGAATAAGAGGTTGTCAAAAAAGGCCTTTTTCATTGATTGGAAAAGTAAATACAAAAAGAGAAGGAGAAAAAACAAAAAGAAAGAAAGTGGCCCTCGCAGGGACCTAACGTCTCTCGCCAGGTGCAGCCGAGTCTTCCAAACGCCGGGACAGCTCGGCGACTCGTTGGTGGAGGGACGCTATCTCCTCCTTCTGCTGATCCACGACCCGGCGAAGGGCTTTAGCCTCCCTCACGGAGACGGCAAGATACTCCTTAACTGCCTTCTCAAGCCGCTCGTGGCTTGCGAAGGCTGACGCCAGGGTCAGGCCATCAACCATGACGGTGGGGCGACTCCCCTCGGAGCCCCTATGGCTGATGATCACTGCGCCTAATCCATCAGATGATTGCTCTCCACCTTGAGAAGCCATGTCAAGAGCTGTTGAGAGGCTAACCAAAAAGGACGGTGAATGCTGGCACCCCTCTCATCCGTATTTATACTCCTCAGGTGAGTATCTCAATCAGTCGGGTCATAAATACCGACCCATGGGAATTCGCCACGTGTCGCCGCTTTAACTGGCGACCACAGGACCCGAAGGGCCACGCCCCTTCCCGAGCCAGATCAGTAAACGTCGACGAACTGTTCGAGAACCCCCCTCCTTCTCTAGAAACGGGGTTCCTCCCGATTTGCCGGGCCCTCGCAGTAAATGCCTCAGTACTCCTCCAAGCTATCTTAAATTGGCCACCCTTTGGAAAATGTGAAAAAGAAAGAGCGCCGGCACCTGACGATAATTCACTCCCTCGGGAGTGGCTAAATCATAAATGATGGGCATACCCATGCACCGCCCGTTCCGCCTTGACACTCCTCACCGAGTCTCACAGGGACCAGGTATCATGATTCACGGTGGCGACTAAGTCATCTCTCCAAGCTCTAAACCTCCGAACCTTGGCTGGGCCGAGTAACCATTCTTCGAACCTCGGCTGGGCCGAGTAATCATTCTCCGAACCTCGGCAGGGCCGGGCCATAAATCTCCGAACCCTAATAAGGTCAAGTAATAAATCTCCGAGCTTCGGCTAGAGTCGAGGAATATGTTCTACCGTCGAACAATCTCCGAATTTCCGTCTGGATTTGGGCGGCTTACGAGCCCCGACTAGCTCGGATAGCGCGGGATCCTCGTCCAAAAACGAACAAGATGTCCTTATGCCTCGTTTCGTCACCAACAACAACTCTTGGTGCAAAAGAGACAGAAATTAAGAAAAAGAATAAAACTTTTTTTATTTCATTGCCATCAAAACC
Source organism: Calamus simplicifolius (assembly GCA_900491605.1). Lineage (NCBI taxonomy): Eukaryota > Viridiplantae > Streptophyta > Magnoliopsida > Arecales > Arecaceae > Calamus > Calamus simplicifolius. The sequence goes on from UESW01004247.1 coordinate 705,766, forward strand.
GATTACAACCACCTGAGAGGCATTACAAGAGCATTGAAATGCATAAAATAAAGACGGGTACAAAACTCGGGCAAACTGCTCCAAAGCAGATCTGGGCAACTGTGATGCTCCGGCATCAGGACCGACAAATCAGACAAACCACGAATGGTCAGCCCAAGCCGATAATGGGCGGACGACATGGACCAACCGTTGCGGCCAGCTTCGGTAAATAATGATATCTTGGCGACCCAACCGGGATATCAGAATAATCGGAAAGGGTGGACAGGATATTACCCCAAACCATCCAACCGAGAGGCCCCCCGACGAGTAGGAAGGAAGCTCGCAGACCCTGGCACCAAAGCGCTCCCCCAAATCGGGTATGTACCGCTCCACCTTGCCCAAACTCAAAGGCAAAGTACTTGCGGGCGACACACATCACCCCCTCCCCATGTAGCGAAAGATTCCCTAGGCGGGCGAGCCCAAGAATCCGGGCTAGGGGAGGAGGAGAAATTCACGCGAGTCATGGGGAGCCCGCGTACACTTCCTACCGTACGTCCCCAAGGGGGAACCACAAAGGACACATAGGAAGCGTATATGTGCGCTCTCCGTGTGATCCCTGCGGACCTCTTGTGCGCTCTCCATACGATCTCTGAAGGTCCTTTCTTGAGGGCAAGCCACCCCCCAGCGGCTCCTTTGTCACCCCAGCTATCCGGGGGATAGCGGCGACTTCCAAGGGACAAGCTCGGTTCTCCTGCCATAAACCTTGGAGAAACAGGCATCATGAGCATCTTCATGATTCACAGGAAAGAAAATTTCGGGATGGCTCAACGCACCCCTCTTTCCCCCTTTTTATAAGCAGAGGCGAGCTGGGAACAGCTATCAGAAAGCCCCAGGACTTAAAACGCCAAGCCTACGCCACCACATGGCCTCCTGAAATGAAAACAACGCCCCCCAATGCGCGCCAGGCATGTTGCCCGAACCATGACGCATGCCAAAAGATTACTTCTGACCCCGAATCATGAGCTTTTAATGCATAAAACCATCCGCCGACCTTGCGGATACTGGTAGATCCGAGAGATCGTCCTGCAAAAATGACATCCTCCAATGGCAAATGAGCACTAACATCGCACGCCAAAGCAACCTATGTTGGAAAAGGTCGACATAATAAAAGCTCGGAGGAAATTGTTAGGCGACCTTTTGCTAGCCACAGGGCCATACCACCTACTTCGGTGAAACGAGAATCGACTTACCTTGGAAAAGACAAAACACTGGTAGGGGTAATAAATAGTGATAAGGAGATGGCAGCGATGATTCAGCGAACCCCCTGTTCGGGGACGAACTCCTCTTTTCATCAAGGATGCAATCTCAGTTTGATCACTTATAAGACGAACTCCCTCAGCCCAAGCCGAGCCATTTCATCCCTCGGCCTTAGTCGAGCCATTTCGTTCCTCGGCCCTAGCCGAGCTACTTTGTCCCTCGGCCCAAGCCGAGCCATTTCATTCCTCGGCCTTAGCCGAGCCATTTCGTTCCTCGGCCCTAGCCGAGCTACTTTGTCCCTCGGCCCAAGCCGAGCCATTTCATCCTCGGCCTTAGCCGAGCCATTTCGTTCCTCGGCCCTAGCCGAGTTACTTTGTCCCTCGGCCCTAGCGAGCCATTTCGTTCCTCGGCCCTAGCCGAGTTACTTTGTCCCTTGGCCCAAGCCGAGCCATTTCATTCCTCGGCCTTAGTCGAGCCATTTCATTCCTCGGCCCTAGCCGAGTTACTTTGTCCCTCGGCTCAAGCCGAGCCATTTCATTCCTCGGCCCAAGCCGAGCCATTTCATTCCTCGACCTTAGCCGAGCCATTTCGTTCCTCGGCCCTAGCTGAGCTACTTTGTCCCTCGCCCAAGCCGAGCCATTTCGTTCCTCGGCCCTAGCCGAGTTACTTTATCCCTCGGCCCTAGCCGAGCCATTTCGTTCCTCGGCCCTAGCCGAGTTACTTTGTCCCTCAGCCCTTAAAAAGCTATCTCATTCTTCGGACTTGGTCGAACCACCGCGTCATTCGGCTAAGCCGAGTTAAATTGTCTCTTAACCTCCTTTTATACCAGGCTACGTTGTCGCCCAACCTTTTCGTCGAGAAAATCCCTACGCCTTGGCCTCTACTAGGATGTTCCTCCAATATTCGAGACAAGAAACCATCTAGGGAAGACAAACAAATGAAAAACGGTTGATCCATTTATTGATTTCCAGTCGAACTACAAGACAAAAGAAAGGAAAAGCACATATAGTCCCCCAAAGGGTCAGGACTTGGGGTCAATCCCAGCATCTCCTGCGGCCGCATCAGCAGGGGCATCACTTGGCCCCCCCTTCTCGAAGGTGTCACGACGGGATACATCGGTAGTCGCATCGACTCCCAGAATAGCTTCGAGGTCGACATCAGATATTTCTCCATACTCATCCTCCTCGAACCCCGGGGTGTACGCTTCATAATGTTCGGCTTCTAGGCACGACAGGTCCAGGTGAGGATAAGCCTAGGCAACCTTAGCCCACGCCTCATCTTCGCCCAGCTGAAATGCATCGGCGCAGGCCGCCCTGCGTTCGTTGACGAATTCGGTAGATTTCTTGTACTCCTCCACCGCCGAAGAGGCCCGCGCATTTGCCTTAGCTAATTGCCTCTCCAGTTCGGAGATCCTTCGGTGCCTCGAGGCCGCCTCCTCTCCGAACACCGCTAACCGCCCCTGAAATTCCTAGCTCACCCTGTTCAACTGCAGGCAAAAAGCCAAGTAAAGCGAAAGTCGAAAGATCAAAATGAGTGAAACTAATAGCGCCCTACCTGCTCCTCCTGCCGGGCTAGCTCACTGATGCAGGGCGATATTCAAAATGCCTGCAACTCAAGAACGATCTAATCTGCGAGAAAAGAATTCGTCCAGGTTTGGTTCGAATCTTGACAAGAAAAGGAAAAAATTTCGAATTTTGATCACTCACAATCCAAAATTTTAAAAGGAAGAGCAATTGAATTTTCAATTCAATTGTTTTGAATCAGAAAAAAAAAACATTCATCTCCATTCAAGAAAAAAAAGGAAATCTAAAATAGCGTCTTTTCTTCTCTGCCTCTGACGGCCGCCCAAAACCAACCTAAATAAAAGAGATAAAACCCTAACATCATAAGTTTAGTTAAAAATTACAACTATGCCATTAAAAACGAAAACAGCCCAAAACTCCTATCAAACGAGCCCGGATGGCCAAAATCCACAGCAGCTCATGGCCAACGGCCATGACTTTGAATCAGCAGCCCATTTCCATATGACCAGCCAAGTTTGGGTCCAGTCCGACACAGTAGCTGATCGGATTCGATTGACCCAAAGTGTCAAAACGAAGTCGGGTCAATTCCGTACACTCGGCCCAAACATGGAATTTCAAGCTCGTTTGTTCTGCAACCTCTTGGACCTTCGTAGACTACCTGGCGTGGGCTTCCCTGAAGTGGCCTGCTGACTCTGGGTTGCTGGTACAGGAACATCCAAGGACTGGTTCGACTGACCCAAACTCTGGTCTGAACTGATGTCCTCATCACTCACCCTCCAGCACGTGGACCCTGTTGAGAGCCCTAGACTTAGCCGATTGGTTCTGGCGAGGCTCTCTTTTAGCTCATCCACCCGGGACTGGGTATCTCCAATTTCTTGACAGGCAAAGTCAAGCTCGTCAGATAGTCGGGCAGCTCGTTCATCCGACCACTTTAGCCGGTCCTTTGTATCGGCGAGCTCTTTGCTTAGGCGGGTGAGGTGCTCCTGCTGCCGCCGGCATTTATGCTCTTCCTCCTTGAGCCTTTTGCTCCAGCTGACTTTATCTTCGGCGTGGCTGGCTTTCAGCTGGTCCCACCTCTTATCAAAGAACAGTTGCATGGATTTAACCTTGTTCTAGTGCTCCGCCCTGGCCTGAGAAAGCTCCAGACTAGCCTTCTCGGATTGCTCGCGGAAGCCTTGGAGCTCACCAATCTGTATGGTGAGTTGAGAGGCTCTTTCCCTCTCAACCGCAAGAATCCTGTGGGTCTCCCCAAGCTCCCGCTAGAGTTCACCAACCTGTACAGCGAATCGAGGGGCTCTCTCCCTCTCAACCGCAAGAATCCTGCGAGCTTCCCCGAGCTCCCTTTGGAGGACCACCAGAGCTCGAGAGAGCTTATCAGTAGAATCCGCCCTCTCCTTGAAGTGATCAGCCTCGTAGCGGGCCTGAGCCCAAGCTCCAACAGCCAGATGTAAGCGCCATTTCAGTGCCCTCATAATCAGGGCACTCTGCAAAAAAGGATGACACGCATAAAAGACATAGTTGAACTAACTGACTAAAGACCCAACTTCGGTGCGACAACCTACCCGAGACGCGTAGTCTGTGGTGATCCTTGTGAGAGCAAGGTCGTCAATTTCGGAGAGAAGAAAAGCCTCATTCGACACCCTGGCATGATGGAAGGCTATCTCGACAAGGTCTTCTGGATGACCCCCTCCTGTTGAGGAACTCTCCTCCCCTTGGAACATGGACCGCATCAGAGCGGAGAACCTGACGCTCACTTCTGGGTCGCGTGAGTGGAAGTCTGCTCCCAGGGAGCCAGCCAGGACACCCGCGACCCATGAGCTTCTCGATAGGCTAGCTTCCGCCACTAGGGCCCTCGCTTGAGAAGCTTCGGGCATTTCGACTCCGGTGAGGAGAGCCCCAGCTGGAGCACCCCCTTCGCTCTCCGGCTCCCCTCCTTCTCCTTCTTCCTCTTCTTCTTCTTCTACTTCTATCTCCTCAGGAATCCCCCTGTCCACAACAGACTCTTCAGGAACTTCTGCTCCCCCCGGAGCCTCCAGTGCCTCGGCGGAAGGCCCTTCGCCAGAAAGCCCCCCGCGAATTTTGGTCGTTGGTTCGGCAGATTCGGCCATCTCCTCGTTGCCCGCTGGCTCACCTACTTGCGACCCAGGCCGAACCTCAGCAGCTGCAACCTCTTCCCCCACCTCGATGGAAGCGGAGGTCGCTCCCACCTCCTCCTGTAACCTCGCCGAGCCACTGGCCTCCAGTGAGGGAGACCGAACCGCCTCGCCCACAGGGGCCCCCAAGCCAACCGGCGTTTCTCCTTCGCCATCGTCGGACAAAACAACAACGGGGGGGGGGGGGGGGAGGAAACCTCAGCAGCCTCCTCCGAAACCCCCGCAACTTTCTAGTTTTTGCCCTTGGACAGACCCTCCTCCGGTGCCGAAAGATCATGCGCCGCCGGAACTTCGGTAGTTTCAGCCCGTGGCGACGAGGAGCGCCGACTATCACCGTCTCCCCTGATCCCCCTAGAGCAGGAGCCGGAAGGGCGAGACCTCTTCTCGGACCGATGCTTGCTGCTGGAGCCAGATCTCCTGCGGTGCTTTCCCAGCTCCTCCCTCATCTAGTCTGCGAGCGCTGACCTTTCGGCTGTAGAGGCAATATGATTCGCCCATTAGTTCGCACAGAAATCAAAGATGGAGCCACGCTAAACTATCAACTACGGGGTAATACTCACCGCAAGGTTCGACGGGGCTCAATCTGGCCATAAAGAGAGCATCCTCTGATAGGAGAATGCTGGCTGGGAGCACCCGACTACCGCACAGCACAATCAAATCCCTTTTCTCCGAATCAGTTAACTCCGGGTGCGCTTATGGATCCTTCACCTACTACCCCCATACCCGAGGGAAGTCCAAACCAATATTCTTCCCGACTATGAAGAACCGTGACTTCCACTCCTTTATCGACGATGGGTTATCCGATATCATCTTGAAGGATCTCCGGGGACCGATGTAAGGCCATTCTGAGGCCCTCCCGGAGACCAGATTGAAACACACCCTGAATATCGAAAGGGTCGCGGTCACCCCGAGGTGTTTGCACAGCGAGATGAACCCGATAAGGTTGCGCCAACTGTTGGGGGCCACCATGGTGAAGCATATATTGTAGAACTTCATCACCTCCTACACCAACGGATGAAGAGGGAACCGGAGACCTACCCTCAAACTTTCCTCATAACAGAACGCCCCATCCCCTAATCCGGATGTCACCCTATCCTCAGCCGTCGGGAGCAACAAGATGACATCCTGGGGGATTTTGTACAAGCGGAGCATCCATTCCAAATCCGCCAAGGTCACCTCCGAAGCTTGGTCACTTGGGCTCACCATATCTTCAATCGCAAGAGATGCTGAGCAAGATCGCAGCGAAAACGGGAAGACGAAGTTCTTTAAAGGAGAGCGAAAAGGGCACTATAAATAAGGAAAGCGCCGCCGCGACTCCATTTTTCTAATTGAAACCGCCTTAGGGTGAGGGTGAGGCGTCCCAACCTAGGCGTCTGGAACTGCCACTACGGGCGCCGTGAAAATCGAGATTTCCCACACGGTGCTTTCCCAGCGTTACCTTCGCCCCTAAGGAATGATGGATCCACCTCGGAAAGGCAAGACGGCCCCATGGCATTAATTAGGGCATAATTGCGCAAGCTATCAAATACGCATCCCCAAATGCAGATCGCACCACTTAAGCCTATACTCCCTACGCTCGAACCTACGCTTCGAACTAGGGAGTGAGGGGCATGTGTTGAGGGGTAGAATCATCATTGCATTGATAATCGTGTGAAGGGGCTAAGATCAGCCCCATCCCTCCGCCCGCTACGATATGCCCCCGAGGAACAAGCTAAACTAATGTGGTCCGGCAGGCCATGCGACCCCTGACTCATTTTTTCCGGGTTTCCATAGCCCAACCTTTCCGAACTACCCGTAACTCAACCTTCCCCAAGCTACCTATAGCTCGGCCTCTCCGAGCTCCCATAGCTCGGTTTTTTCCGAGCTACCTATAGCTCGGCTTTCCCCGATCCTCCCATGGCTCGGCTTCCCCGAGCTTCCTACAGCTCATTTCCCCCGAGCCACCCGTGGCTCAGTTTCTTCGAGCTTCCCATAGCTCGGTTTCCTCGATTTACTGATGATTCGTTTTTCTCCGAGCTACCTATAGCTCGGCTTCCCCCGAGCCTCCCATGACTCGGCTTCCTCCGAGCTTCCCGTAGCTCGGCTTTCTCTGAGCTTCCCGTAGCTCGGCTCTCCCCGAGCTTCCCATAGCTCGGCTTTCTCAAGCTTCCTGAAGCTCGGATCCTATGAGCTCCCATAGCTCAGCTTCTTCAAGCTACCTATAGCTTGGACTTCCCGAGTTTCCACAACTCGGTTTCCCCGAGCTACCTGTAACTCGGCTCACCTTCCCCCGGGCTTCCCGTGGCTCAGTCTCCCCCGAGCTTCCCGAAGCTCGGTTTCCTCAAGCTTCCACAGCTCGACTCCCATGAATAATTCGTGATTCGATACTCACCTCCGTGGAGCCGGACGCGGGAGAGCCTAGGCCCATCATCACAGAATCCCAAATAAAGAATCATGTTGAAGAGTGGTCTAGGACCTAATATAACTACCTGAGACCTACGCATCTATCAGATCTCAGGCCATCAAAGAGCTCTCCTAGCCATCGATCCCTCAACGAACAAGATATGGATCCCACCGGCCTCACAACGGCCTGATTCGATTCATTCCCGTATCCTAACAAACTTCAAACCTTCCAGAAGGCGCTCAAGATCCAGATCATTACCTATAAATACGGCATCCCCAGATTCTCTCAGGTATGCGCTCACAGCCCCTGGCTTACTCTCACTCTCACTCTCCTCCACTGCTCGTCGGTGCCCCCTGGAGCTCCCGATTGGCCACCCCTGGAGAGACTTTCCGGAGAGATCCCTCTCCCCATTTTTGTTGATTACCGATCCCCACTGACTTGAGTATCGGAGGGTCTTCCGCGGAGGGCCACCCCAATGCCTCTCGCGCGAGGACTTCTGTGCAGGTCCGCCCAGGAGGAAGCCCAAACCAGAAGACCGACCGCGTCCGAGTCGGAGGACAGATCCCGGCGGCAACAAGAAATATTTTTTTGTGTCAATTTCTATTTGAAAGAGATTATACGGTATTATGTTAATAAATAGAAAAATAGCACCACTATTTTTCCATGTAGTCCACGAAAATGTTGCTATAATGGTTGTGGTACGAAACCATAATTATTCTAATAATAAAAATTTAGAATACTACATTTTAAGATAAACAAATCATTATAGTGGTTAATAATGATTTTAATAAGGCGTATTAAGACGGATACACTTGTTGAAGCAGTAGCTATATATTGGCATAGAAGTAGCTAGATTTGTTGAATTCCAGCTCCATACTAATTCATGGTGTGTATGAACTTCACAAATAAGACTAGCTAGATTGAAATGATGGCCAGCCATTCTTATCCTACAAATTCTCCTTCTTGTTTGCAGCTGACTTCACAAATCTTTCAATAAGTTTAACTTTAAATTCAATAATGAAGCGTACCAACTTACAATATGGAAATATTATGTTAGAAATTTGATAAATTTAAGTTCTTGAATATTTATTTATTTTTAGTAATATTGTTTTTGTGAACCTTTTAGCTGTTGAAATTTTAGACTATGATAATATTCAATAATAATGGAAGATCATATATAGCTTTTCAATGAAATCATCAAGTTCATTATATGAAATAAAATTTTTTGAAAATTATCAGAGCTTTTATAAAGTGTGATCAGCTTTGATACATCTTACTATTATATCATACTTACCACTTAATCAATCAACTTAATCAACTTTTATTGTAATTATAAAATTTTCAATCAAGTTCATTATATGAAATCATCAAGTTCATTATATGAAATAAACATTTTTGAAAATTGTCAGAGCTTTTATAAAGTGTGATCAACTTTGATACATCTTACTATTATTTCATACTTACCACTTAATCAATCAACTTAATCAACTTTTATTGTATTTATGTGGCTATATAGCGACTTTCATAAAATACATAAAGCATCATGGATATTAGGTAATCATGCATTATCAATCAAATTTCTTCTTCAGCAATCTTTTAAATCGTATTTGGTTATAGAATAAGAGAAAATATTTTTTTAAAAAATATTTATCTAATTATTCCGTCCTTTTATTTAATCAGACATTTATGTGTGCATCAAAATAGATATTTTAGAAAACTTAACAGGTACTAAATACCTTTATCTTTTTCTTTTTTTCATTTATATATATTACTTTAAAAAAGTAAAATATATTTAAAAAATAAATAATATATTTATTTTTTTTATTTTTATTAATATTTGAATCTAACCTTCGCACGACAATGAACAAGATTAATTGTCATGAGCGTAGTAGAGTGATATAGCTGATCCAACGCCATTAGAGAACCGTGACGTGAAGGAAGGAAACTGATGGAGCCCCCCTTTCGGCCTCAGCTCTCAACATCCATCCACGACATTGCTCTTATAATAAAAAAAGAGAATAAGAGGGAGAAAGGGTCACGTTATGTGCGTGGGTTTCTCAAAGGCCACCTTTCGTCATTAATGTTCGGTCAAGTCAATGGGCTAGAGCCTTTAATGTTGCAGAAATGGTCATAATGGCTTGAAGAGCATTTAATGGAATGAAGTGTTGCAATCTTGCCTTGGCTCTCCTTCTAAACCTCAGGGCCGACCCCCAAAGCCGACCCCCCAAAGGCCGACTCCTCCATGGCAGACCCCTCAAGGCCAAACCTTCAAGCCCGCTTTGGCCTCCGAGGGCCCTTTGGTTACGGCATATCTCTCAGGCATTTATGGCCTCATAAAGTCACGTACATCCACTTGCTCTAAGGCATTTATTACCTTATTCTCTCCCTATTTAAAGGCATTTATGGCTGCTATGATGGCCCCATCGGCCTTGGACATGTTCCACCCTCAACCCCCAAGACCCCTTTCGGTTTCGAAGTCCCAACCCCCGAGACCTCTCTCGGTCTTGGGCCACATGAACAGTGTCTCAATCCCAAGACACCCTCGGCCTCGATAATGAACAGTGCCATGCAAGTGAACAGTGTCATGCAAGTGTTCACCATCGGTCTTTTTTGAAACTCATCAGAGGGCATGAATGGTGCCACATAAGCACTATATAATCAATATTCTACGAGGGACAGTTGGCTTCAACTCAACATCATCCTTCAACATCATCTTTCCTCCCAGCGGCTATACCTTGGGATCCACATGACTAACTTTATTATCCATTACTGTCCGCACAGGACAACCAAAAAGGTGACGTAGGGGACATATCTAGCAGGCGCCGTAACGATCGGCCATGCCCTGCAACAACCTACTCTGACAGGACACGTCCTGCAGCTTGACACGTTATGTGGAGGTAAGCTCCACTGTGCTGCCATCAATTAATGTTCTAACAAGTGATAACGCTCCAAGCCCACAGACTTCAGGCATCCATAAAAAGGGTAAGAGGGACCCTGACCAGGTAAGAACAGGTAATTGAACTTACTACACTCTTTACGCTCATTCTTTCCCACAGAGAGCACGGCTCTATGTCCTCTCTTCTTCCCTTTTTCGAGCTTCCTCAAGCTCACGGCTGTTGCCCAGAGCACTGACTTGAGCATCGAAGGGTCCTCGTCGGAATCTTCGGCCTTCAGATTTGTTTGCAAGCCCGTAGGCGCGAGGGGCTCGCTGGAGAAGGCGATCGGACGCTCGCGGACGCTCGAGGATGATGATCTGGCATCAACATAGAGCATTTTTTTTAAGACAATCAGCCTGCCTTTCTATAACAATCACCCTCTAGCTCTCAAGCCAATAAAAAAAAACTGAAAAAAGAAAAAGAATATCTGAAAACTCTTCGATAAAATACCTTGCCTTTAAGCAGAAAGCGAGAACTTATTTTATTATCAAAATTTAGGCTGCTTTTATAAATTAGGACGAATCATAAGGTCGAAGTCTTTCATTGAGCAGTAGCTTTTGTTGATCTTGGTCACATGTGCAGTAATATTTTAGTTATATCTAGAAAGAATATTCTTATGGAAAGTAGAATAACTTCTTTTTAAGATGGGTTTATCTCATATAAAGAAGACTGATTAAAATAAAGCTAGTTAGATGTCAAGGAAAGGAACCTTCTGTCATTAATGTTTCTATTTTATCTTTAGGACCGATCACCCCATGTCATCATGATATCCAACAGTCAACTCATCGGTTCACATCAATTTTATTCGCATCCATTATTTAATCATATGGATGCTTCTTCTTTTTTTTCTTTTTTTTTAATAAAAAATCATTCAAAAAAATCAAAAAAAAAACATTAGAAAATAAAATAAAATACAATCATTCTGGATTCAAATTCAGTTAGTAAAGTGCTGAATGATATAAAAAGCAATCCAATCAACTGTACAATTTATCTCTTGATAAACATAACGAACTATAAAAATCATCTGATTCTGCAAAAGTTACTTAATATCATCAAGAAATGGATGAGTATTATCGTGATCTATCTTATTTTGAATTTATTTGATAACGGTAAACAAATTCCTTTCGATCAAAAATCTTTGAGTCAATCATTCTGACGATAGCAGCTTATACTGCTGTAAGTTCAGCTTTCTATACAGAAGAGTCATAAAAGAAATCACATGCATGCTTTGACATCATGTCATTCTCTAATAGTGTGCACGCAAACAAGGTTCAAATATTTTATCATTAAATCACCAATGATTTCTATAAAACACTGTGGAAAGACCATGGAGTGTTGCGTTTAGCACACGCTAGTAGTCTGGCCGCATCCATAGCACCAGAATCTCAGGCAGAAATATTCCATGGAGGGCAATGCTATTAGAAAGAAGAAAAAAAAAAACCAAAAAAGAGGAGGAGCCTGAGTGACTTTTTTTAAAAGTCAACTTTCGTTCAAAAGATTGCTAATATCCCTAGTTTTCATGGACCATAATATTCTGGGCATTGCTTTCCCACGCATCGCATTCGTATCATAAGCAAAGGCAATTCGTTTGCTTTTCTGTTCTCGTTGCGTAAAAGGATTTGTCTGCTGGTTCTAAGAGAGGAGAGGGTATTTTAACCTGTTCCTGAAAGACCTGGGCAAAAGAAAACAGGGTGGCTTTCGTGCATGCCGACGAATGCGACGTAACGGAAACGCTACAACCCCATGGGTCCATGATATTTGTCTCCCCAAAGGCACACCAAAAGAAAAGAAAAAAAAATTTCTAGGGATGCATGGACTGCAGCATATTACCTGTAAATTTAACTAATTATTTTTAATTTTAGAAAATATATGATTCAAAATATATTTAAATGAAAAAGAGAATTTATGACCTTATCTAACTTGAAATTAAGATTTTATTGTTATTATTTATTATTTTCTATCATTCTTCTTCCTATCCAAGACCATAATTTTAGTGAATCTAGTGCTATTAAAAATGCTTAGATCATCACCTCAATATATTATTAGTACACAGCTAGATATAGGATTAATGCGATATTAATATAAGGCATTGATGCACAGTATATAGAAGAGAAATTGTTGTGCCAGGACTCTGTAGATTCATATTGAGCAATTAAATATGGCATGAAGTTTTGAAATTTATAATTATTATCGCCAAATCACCTTCTTCGATCATCGGCAAGCGTCCGATCATCTTCTTTGGCGAACCAAGGATCTTTCAATGGGCTTCTCTCGATCGGAAGCCTGCAAAAAGTTTCTGGGGCCAAAGATTCCGACGGGAACCTTTCGACGCTCAAGTTAGTGCTTTGGACAACAACCGTGAGCTTAAAGGAAAGCTCGAGAGTCTTAGAGTGAGAGAGAAATGCCCTATATGAGCGTATGTGTGGGTATCATCCTTGGTCAGAGGTCCCTCTTACCCATTTTATTGGAGTTAGCGACGCCCACAACGTAGCCGAATGTCAAAGCATGCCTGACAGGGCCAAAGTAGCCATAATTATAGGATTTGTTCCCTACGTGGCATATTAGGGTTGGCAAGATTTGTCAGATCTGAGTGGCCATCGCTAGGTTGGTAGGGTTTGTCGGACCTAAGCAGCCAAAATTTGCCAAATCTGTCCCTCACATCTCTACAGAGATTCTGGACTATGCGAGGATCGTACGGGCAGCTGTGAGCAGTGGGATCGTACAGGTGAGCTGCACGAAAGATCCTACTCGAGTGGCCAACTTGAGGTCCTATCTAGGTGGCGGGTCGGAGTCCTTCCGGATGGTCGACTGGAGTCCTATTCAGGTGGCAGACTCGAGGTCCTATCCGGATGGTCGGATCGGAGTTCTACCCGGGTGGTCGACTGGAGTTGCCTTTGAAAGTGTGATCATCATCGTTGATTGAGTGTTGCTCCATCAGCCCCATCAGATGCCCCCTACTCTTAAGCTTATGCGACCATGTGTTTCGCATCCGCCAAGTGAGAGGAGTGTAAGTCTCCATGCATCAAGATTCGAGCACCATTAATTGCAGAGTCCGGCACGTACGGAGGTTGTGCCCTCGGGGAAGTGTGGTTTTTTGCATTTAAGGAAAGATAGTGGGGCATAGTACCATTGGCAAACATTTCTCTCACGACGAGGAGCCGCGTATCATCATTAACTAGCCACAAATCATGCTCCCCCATGTATCATGAGAATGCTGCTTTTTTGGGTGTTAAAGAGTCGTCCAACGGTTGAGATGCCAGCCTCTAATGGCAATCGCCCATGTGGCAGTGTCATTGGGCGGGATGATTTGAAAATCTCATATATAAGCCTTCTGCCTCTTCTGCTGAGCTCTTTATGCTTCCAATGCTCAGAGATGAACCCCTCCTTCTGTTGCTTGAGTCTTCCTTTGTTCCACAGGTCAGTCCCTTAGGCCTCTCTATCCTTCTCCCTCTTGGGTTTTTCATCCTTTGAATTAGCCATGGACCCTAAGCTTATCCGCAAGAAGGGTAAAAAGTTTGTTGTCTCTTCTTTTTTTTTCTTCTTCTTCCTCTTTCGAGGATGAAGTCCCTCTTCGGTTGTATCGCATGGCTAGTGGTATAATGATTTGCGAGCCCTCGGCTGCTCCAGTGCATCTGATGCCTCCTTCGGCTGACATTCCTAGTTTGGTCGATCCGAAGAGCATCGCCTCTACCATGACCCAGTCGGAGATAGACAACCTTAGAATTAGGTATAGGATCCCAAAGGAGATTAGGTTGTATGTCCTTAGACTCGACAACAGGGTGACCATCGGCCGCACTAAGGATATCGCCCTGTATGAGGAGTTCTTTAGGGCATGACTCTGACTTTCCCCCTATACCTTTGTAGGTAGCTTTTTGAGAAGGTATGACCTTGTTTCGGTGCAGTTGGCTCCGAACTCTTTTACGACGATCTGTGCCTTCATTGTTTTCTGTCACTATCATGGCATGGTGGCCCGAGTATCCTTGTTCTGGGCCATGTACTCCCTCCACTACCATCCCTTCGAGATGGGATGGTGGATTTTCTCCCCTAGGCCGAGTAGGGTTCTGAAGCTCAACCTTCCTTCCTCGATCAAGGGATGAAAATCCTGATTCTTTTTTGCCCACCTGGACGATGTGAGAGAGAGATGGGGAGAGCAGAACTAGTCTTCGAACATGAACCCAACAGTGGAGCAGAGGGATAGGGAGGTATTTGACCAGTTGCTATCCTCCTAGATCCCTCCCTGTCGGGATCTCCTATCGGAGAGAAATATGTTTGACGCCGGTGCAAGCCCAGCGCCGATCCTAGGTGAGCGCAGGGGCTTTTCTTTTATTTTGCTTTTCTCCTTTTTGCTATTTTTCTAACCTTCTGTGTCCTTTGCAGGCATGAGGTTTTCTATTGATAAGCTAAAGAGGGTCGGCAAAAAGAGAAAGGAGGCGACCGACGACGCAGGCAGACCAAAGGCGAAGAGGCCCCACTCATCTCACTGACTTGAAAAAGATTTTATGGGAATAAATTTTCTTTCATTAAGATTGTTCTCTTTATAGAGTTTACAACATATACAAATCCTACCAAATAGGAAATTAAATCACTGATTTTAGGAAAGAAATAATTCTAGAGAGGAAATAATTTCTCACAATTACTTTTCTTAAATATAAAGATTGACAACGGAGAAAATAATTCCTATCAATTAGTTTCCTTAAATATAAAGATTGACAATTAACTAATTAGGAAAAAATAATTCTTAGCAATTACTTTCCTCAAATACAAAGATTGATAACTAATAATCTAATTTATAGCTGTACAAGATTAATTCCATATTAGTTTCAATTTTCAATACTTCCCCTCAAGCTGGCGTAAAGATATCTTCCATAGTCAGCTTGCCAACTAGAAAATCGAATTGCCTCTTGTGTAGTCCTTTGGTGAAGACATCAACCACTTGTTTCTCAGTAGGAATATAAGACATATAAACTAACCCATTGTCGATCTTCTCTTTGATGAAATGCTTATCCACTTCAATATATTTTGTACGATCATGGAGAATTGGATTATGAGCTATTGCAACTGCTGCCTTATTGTCGCATTACAACTTCATAAGAGATGAATATGTCGCTTTTAATTCTTCCAATAATCTTCTTATCTACATAATCTCACAAATACCATAAGCTATAGCTCTAAATTCAGCATCAGTACTACTCCTAGCAACCACGTTCTATTTTTTACTTCGCCATGTAACCAAGTTGCCACCTATAAATGAACAATATCCAGAAGTAGGCCTATGATCTACTATGCTTCCAGCCTAGTCTGCATCAGTATAAACTTCAACTTGCAGGTGTCCTTTTGACTTAAAAATAAGTCCTTTACCTAGCGTCTCCTTTAGATACTACCTTAGGATCCTGTAAACAGCTTCAAAATATTCTGACCTTGGTGCATGCATAAACTGACTAACCATACTTACAGAGAATGCTATGTCCGAACATATGTGGGATAGATAAATCAACCTCCCAATAAGTCTCTGATATCTCTCTCGATCCTTCACATTCTCAACTTTTGTAGGCTGCAGTTTTACATTAGGTTCTATAGGTATTTCTACGGGCTTACATACTAACATACCTATCTCAAGGAGATCAAGAACATACTTTCGTTGATTTACAAAGATGCCTTCTTTGGATCTTGCAAACTCCATCCCAAGAAAGTACTTTAATGCTCCCAGGTTCTTGATCTCAAATTCCATAGCAAGTTTGCTTTTCAGCTTCTCTAGTTCATTATAATCATCATCAGCTAGCACAATGTCATCAACATACACAATTAAGATGACTACTTTACCTTCATTTGAATGTTTGTAGAACATCGTGTGATCAGATTGACTTTGAGTATAGCCATAATGCTTTATCACCTTGTCAAAGCGTTCAAACTAAGCTCTAGGTAATTGCTTGAGTCCATATAAGGACTTCTTCGATTTGCACACTTTCTTAACTCCAAAACTTTCTTTGAAACCTGGTGGTGGACTCATGTATATCTCCTCCTCTAGATCTCCATTAAGAAAGGCATTTTTAACATTCAATTGATGTAAAGGCCAATTGGAGTTTACTGCAAGAGACAACAATACTCTAATTGAGTTTATTTTAGCTACCGGGGCAAAAGTCTCTTGATAGTCTATCCCATAGGTATGGGTACAACCTCTCCATAAGCCTTGCTTTGTATCTCTCAATAATTTCATCTACCTTACACTTTATTGTAAACACCCATTTGCACCCTACAACATTTTTCTTTTCTCTTGGCAGCTCTACAACTTTCCAAGTACCATTCTTCTTTAAGGCATTCATTTCCTCAAACACTGCTGATTTTCAGCTCGGTTCATCTAGTGCTTCTTGAATATTTCTAGGTACCACATATTTTGAAATATTTGCAGTGAATGCTCTCTGATTATCAGAAAGGTTATGGTAGGAGATATACTTGGCGATAGGATGGTTGGTGCATGTTCTGGTTTCCTTTCTAAGAGCAATGGAAAGATCAAGCTCAAGATTATGTTCAGGAACAACAGGAGCTGAACCTAAACCTGGTTTTGCTACAGTATTTTCTGGACAAGGATTCAAGTATGACGGTAGACACAAATCAATATCAGAAGAAAAAAAGTGTATAGAAGAGGGATTACCTAAGACATTTGGAAGACCTTCACCTAGAGCTTCTAGTTGACCATGTGCTAGGATGATAAACTGGTCTTTACTTCTTTCAAGGATATGTTTTCTCGAATAAACCACAGGCTCAAGAATATTTCTAATTTTTTCATTCGTAGTGTTTCTTTATTTGACGGACCAATTTAAGAGTCGAATTCAATAGGCTTAGTTTTTCTATTTTTTATCTCCAGAGAAAGATCAAAGATTGTACTAGACAAGGGTTCAGCAATTTTCTAAAAATTTGGTTCTACTAATTTCTTTCCCTGAATTAAATTTTTGATAAAAAACATGACATTTTCCATTAAGAAAATATCCATAGTGGTGTGAAAATATTTTGTAAAAGGATTAAAACATTTGTAACCCTTTTTATTAGAAGTATATCCCACAAAAACATATTTTTCTGCTCTTGAATCTAACTTAAATCTTGACTTTTTTGGAATATACACATATGCTGTGCATCCAAATATCCTTAAGGGTAAATCAGCATTGATTCTAGAATCTAAAAATACCTTTTTCAGCAAGGCCAAAGGAGTGGAATACTGCAAAACTCTTGTTGGCATCCTATTGATGAGATATGAAGCAGTTATTATAGCATCCCTCCGTAAGTATTTTAGAACATTCATGTAGAACATCATAGCTTGAGCTACTTCTAGCAAGTGTTTGTTTTTACGTTCAGTTATTCCATTTTGTTCAGGAGTATCAGAACATGATGATTGGTGTAAAATTCCTTTTTCCTTTAAGAAACATTCCAAAATTTTATTAAAGTACTCCGTCCCATTATTAGACCTTAGAATACTGATTTTTGTTTAAAATTGGGTTTCAATCATTTTGTAAAACTCTTTAAAAATTCTTTCTACTTCAATTTTTTTTGCATTAAGTACACCCAACAAAGACATGTATGATCATCTATAAGGTCACAAACCATTTTTTTTTCTAAAATCATTGTCACTTTTAAAGGTCCCCAAACATCACTACGAAAAAGATAGAATGGTTTGGATGCATGGTACAGTTTTGGAATGTAAGATTTATGTTGGCTCTTTGCCAATAAACAATTTTCACATTAAAATGATATATGGTCAATCTTTTGAAATAGCATAGAAAATGCATATTTTAAATAAGAGAAACTAGAATGGCCTAATCTATAATGTCAAACAATTATTTGATCACAAATAGAAATAGAACTAATACTACTTAGTCCTTGAGCTATTTTATTACTAGGTAATTCATCCTTGAAATAATAGAGACCATCGATCATCCTAGCACTGCCAATCGTCTTCCTCGAGCTCCGGTCCTAAAAGATATAATGGGAATTATAGAAGACAACACAACAATTAGAATCTCTAGATAATTTGCTAACAGATAAGAGATTGCAAGCAAGCTTAGGAACATGGAGAAAAGATTTACGATCTATTCCCTCAGAGATTTTTAGTTGGCCTTTCCCTGCAATTGGTGCGAAGTTACCATCTGCTATCCTAACCTTTTTATGCCCAGGATATGGTGAATAGGATTCAAACTTATTTGAGAAATTGATCATGTGGTCAGATGCTCTAGAATCGATAATCCATGGAGCAAATTTAAAATGACAAGATAGAGCATAAAATTGGTTAATTGTGTGTGCCATAGAAACTCTAGGAATATCAGATGTTGAGTTAGATTTTAGCAGTGCAAGGAGATGCTCCATTTGCTCCTTGGTGAAGGAGATGGTGTCTGCCTCATTAGCAGTAAGGATGGACCTGCCAGTTTTATCTTCTATTTTTTCTTTTCAATTTGCAGGTTTCCCATGGAATTTCAATAGTTTTCACGGGTATGACGAGGCTTGTTACAAAAATCACACTACACTCAAGATTTTTCATCAGGTTTGCGCGGAAAAATAGAAGAAGTAGAGGCTTTAATATGGCCTCCACCCATTGTATACAAGGCTGAACCTTCAACAGCACTTTTAGGTCCCTTCTTGCCCAACATCACATTCCTTTGACTTTTCTCTCTCCTAACTTCTGAAAAAACTTCACCAATTGAAGGTAGGGGTTGCCTTCCAATAATTCTCCCCCTCACCTCATCAAACTTGACATTAAGACTAGCCAAAAACATGAAATTCCGATAGTCCTCCACTGTCTTTTTATGATGACATGCATCCTCAGTAGATTTTCACTCATGAGTGTTGAAGAGGTCAAGGTCTTGCCAAATCTGCTTCAAGCAATGGAAGTACTTTGTGACGTTGTCATTCCCTTGTCATATTTCACCGAGTTTAAGGATTAACTCAAAAATTTGTGATTGATTCCCTGGGTCATAATACATATGATTTACATTCTCCAAAAGCTCTTGTACTGTTGGATAGCACATGTAATTAGAGCTAATATCTTCTTCGATAGAATTCACAAGCCATGTCATCACCATGGAATTCTTAGCATCTCATGTAGCATAATTTGGATCATCCATTGCAGGAGCTTTTTTTTCACCTATCAAGTAGCCTATTTTTTCATGTCCTCTTATGTACATTCGGACTGATTGAGACAATCTTAGAAAATTATCACCATTCAAGTGAATTATGGTGATATGACAGAGTGAGATTCCATAATAGCAGTATGATTTTTTAAATAATCAGTGGTATTGAAATTATTCAGAGAAGATTAGGGATTAGTAGTGGACTCGTTTGAAGTTTCAGCATGGTTTCAGAAAGTAGGAACAGAATGAATGAGAGAAAGAAGAAGGGTTTCGGCAAGCAATTTGTTGGCTCTGATACCAACTTGATAAAGATTTTCCAAGAATAAATTTTCTTTCATTAAGATTGTTCTTTTTATAGAGTTTACAATATATACAAATCCTACTAAATAGAAAATTAAATCACTAATTATAGGAAGAATAATTCTAGAGAAGAAATAATTTCTCATAATTACTTTCCTCAAATACAAAGATTAACAACTAACTAATTAGGAGGAAATAATTTCTATCAATTACTTTCCTTACATACAAAGATTGACAACTAACTAATTAGAAGAAAATAATTTCTAATAATTACTTTCCTCAAATACAAAGATTGACAACTAATAATCTAATTTATAGTTGTATAAGATTATTTTAATATTAGTTTTGATTTTTCAACTGCTCGGCACCACCTTAGCCTTAGCATCATGGGGCCCATGGGGAGATGGCTCCGGTTGAGGTGGCCCCGGTGGAAGTGGCCCAAACTGAAGTGACTTCAGCGGTGGTGGAGCCGAGGATGGAGGAAGTCCCTCCACAACTAGAGGCAATGGGGCGGCAGCGATTCCCGCGCCCGCACTCAAGGTGACGGGGGCCTCTGATCAGAAGCGGCACCTCCACCCACGGGCAACTTGGTAGGTTTAGAGGTGCCTCCAGTGATTGTCTCAGCGCTCCACGATGGCCAGCTAGCAGAGTGCTTATTGGTCATCCCACAGGACCAAGAGGGGATTCATCACCAAGGGATGGCAGAGATGCTGAGTGATCTTTTTCCATCAGTGCTCCAGGTAAGTAACCTCTGATTCATGCCTTTGAGTTATTTTTCCATAATTTTCCATGCTGACATGCTTCCTTGTTGTACAGATAGTAGGCAGAATCTTTATGATGCAGGACCCATGCCTCCGGACCGCCGAATCCTGCGGCATCACCCGGAGGAAGGCTGCCACCATCTAAGCCCAGGCCGACAAAGTGGCCTAGGAGCTGGACTCCACTCAGGCCCGGGAGGTGGACACGAGTGAAGAGCTTCGAGCCATTGTGGAGGCAAGCTAGGGGCTAGAGGTCCGGCTTGTGGAGGCAGAGGAGAAGATTGGGGCTGAGGCTGAGCGCTCGAAGGCTGCCAAATCAAAGCTGGTGGAGGTTGCGGTCAGGGCGGCAGAGCTCGAAGTCCAGCTTGAAGGAGCCAAGCTAAGGGGAGACGGAGCAAAGGCGCTGGCCGCGAATGCCGTGGCGAGGGTCGAAGTTGCCGAGGCTCTCACACGAGATGTGGTGGAGGAAGCTGCTCATGCCAAGGAGGAGGTCTCCCGAGCTAAGGCCGAAACTCAGGCCGCTAGAGCCGAGGCCACTGGGGCCATGGAAGTATACAAGAACTCTACCAACTTCACCGATGAGTGCAAAAGGTGTCTCACCCTACACATTGCAGACTTGAGCACCATTACTGCCAAAGACCCTAAGGAGTCAGTGGAGGCATCGGCAGCTACGTTGGTCAGAGAAGTCAAAGATGACGATGACAATGCCACTAAAGCTGGGGGAGGGATGATGGCCTTGTGTTGACGGAGGCGGCGATGGAGGCGACCACACTGACGGAGCCTGCCGAGCCTTAGAACCACTTCCCTTGTATTTTTCATCTTGAACTTTCCCTAACTTCAATCGGCTCCTTCTTATGTAACTCACAGTCATACTTCAATAAAGAAATTTTTCTAAGTACTTCGTACCTTTTTTCTCTTTAGTCTTATTCTTTTGAACACTTAGCATTTGTGTTTGCATGTTGGCTTCAGTCTCCAACTCCTTCCCATGGAGATGTTTTTTTTTCCTTGCACGTTGCTTCTGGCAGCTTTCACTTGCCTTGCACAAGTCCGCGAATGCGGCAACACACCCTTAAGACTATGCACTTGTTTGCTTAAAGATCTTTATGGAAGGTTGGAGGCAGAGTGGCCATAACTTGGTTTTTTGGCCACGACTTGGCTGTCTGAGAGCAGTGTGTTGCCACCTTCCGATTTGAAGTCAAGGGATAGCCCTCGGTCAGTAGGGGCCAACAGGGTTTCCTCGGCCTATTGAGGATGGCTTGTCATCTCCTCCCAACTTAGAGTCGAGGGGCAGTTGTCCGTCACCTATGAATTGACTTGAGATCTTATCTAGATAGCTGCTAGAGTCCTACCCGGGTGGCTACTGGAGCCCTACCCGGGTGGCTTCTGGAGTCCGATCTGGGGGCTGCTGGAGTCCTACCCAGGTGGCATGCTTGAGTCCTACTCGAGTGGCTTGCTGGAGATCCTACCCGGGTGGTTGCTGGAGTCCTACATGGGTGGCTTGCTAGAAATCCTACCTGGGTGGCTGCTGGAGTCCTACATGAGTGGCTTCTGCAGTCCTACCCGGGTGGCTTCTAAAGAACCTACCCGGGTGGCTACTGGAGTTCTATCCGGGTGTCTTGCTGGAGATCATAACCGGGTGGCTTGTAGAGTCCTATATGGGTGGCTTACTGAAGATCCTACCCGGGTGGCTGCTGGAGTCCTACCCGGGTGGCTTCTGGAGTCCTACCCAGGTGGCTTCTAGAGTCCTATCCGAGGGCTGCTAGAGTCCTATCTGGGTAGCTTCTAGAGATCCTTCCTGGGTGTCTTGCTGGAGATCCTGCTTGGGTGGATGCTAGAGTCCTACATAGGTGGCTTGCTAGAATCCCACATGGGTGGCTGCTGGAGTCCTACATGGGTGGCTGCTGGAGTCCTACACGGGTGGCTGCTGGAGTCCTACACGGGTGGCTTGCTGGAGATCCTACCCGAGTGGCTGCTGGAGATCCTACTCGAGTGGCTTCTGGAGATCCTATCCGAGTGGCATCCGATGCGGGGTTAGAAAGTGATCGTCCAAATACTATGAGCCGGAAGGTCGACGTCTCCCAACTGTGAGTCAATTGGACTCATCCAACGCGGGGTTAGGAAGTGATCATTCGACGACTATGAGCCAGAAGGTTGACGTCTCCCAACTATAAGCCGACTGGAGTTGTCTAAGGTGGAACTAAGAAACTATCATTCGTCAATTGTGAGCCAGAAGGTCAATGTCTCCCAACCGTGAGCCGACTAGAGACATTGTCGTCATCCTTCGACTGTAAGCCAAGAGGTCAGCGTCTCTCAATTGTGAGCCAACTAGAGTTGTCCGACATGGAGCTGAGGAGTTGATCTTTATTCCGTAAGAAGGCTGGATGATGAGGCAGTATGCTTGAAGTTCTTTTTATTCCCATCAAATGGATCCTTACACATCATTAGTAGTACATGCGGAGGTTCTCCACATTCCATGTGCAAGGGATTGGCTTTTCGTTGAATTCTTTGATCCAGTATGCTCCTCTATGAAGTGTTTCGATGACCTGATAAGGTTCTTCCCAATTTGGGGATAGCTTGCCTTCTTTGTTGGCTTGGAGACTTTGGCACATTTCAGGATGAGATCTCAGGGGCAGAGGTCTTCGAACGTATGCAGGCGTTGTAGTACTTTATGGCTTGTTGGCAAAATATTGCCATCTTGAGCTACGTTGGGTTGCATGCCTTATCGATAAGATCGAGGTTGGCCCTTAGCTGTGTGGGGTTATCTTCTTTATTGTATGATTCTACCCACGAGCTTGGAAGGCTGATCTCGATGGGGATGACCGCTTCTGATCCGAAGACAAGGCTGAATGCTGCCTCACCAGTAGGTGCCTTGGGGTTGTATGGTAAGCACACAGCATGCTCGAAAGCTCCTCCATCCATCTACCTTTGAACTCATCTAGCCGGGTCCGAATGCCCTAGACAATGGTTTGTTTCATTACCTTGGCTTCTCTGTTGGTCCTCGGATAGCCGATAGAGGTGAACATATGGTGAATGTTCAGCTCGGCGCAGAATTTCTTGAAGGTTTTGTTGTTGAAATGCTGATCGTTATCGATGATGATGGTGTGGGATAATTCGAAGCAATAGATAATGGACTTCGAAAAGAAAAACTTTATCTTGCTCTTAGTGATACATGCTAGCACCTCCACTTCGACTCATTTGATGAAGTAATTGATAGTGATGAGTAGGAACCTTCGTTGGCCCGATGCTAGAAAAAAAATGGCCCAACGATGTCCATTCCCCACTGAGTGAAAGGCCATGGGGATGACAGTGGGCTTAGCTAGAAAGCAGGTTGCCATTGGATGTATGCATTCCGTTGGCAGCTATCGCACTTTCAAACCAACTCAGTCACGTCTTCTCGCATGGTGAGCTAGTAGTGCCCTAGGTGGAGTGCCTTGTATGCTAACGACCTGCCCCCAAGGTGGTTTCCATAGATACCCTCATGGATCTTTCGAATAACGTAGTCGACGTCTGTTAGGCCTATGCACTTAAGTAGAAGATAGGAGAATGACCTTCTGTATAGTCGTTCATTCATTACCACGAATCTAGAAGCTCTCCACTTGAGTAGTCTGGCTTCTTCGCGATTATCAGGAAGAGTGCCGTCAGTGTAATAGCAAACATAGGCATCCATCTAAGTCGGCTCTTGTGTGACTGGCAATGCCTCCTCCACGATGTCAATGCTTATGATGTAGGTCCTTCCTAGGGCATTGTCAGCTGATATGGCTAGCCAAGATAGAGTGTCGGCTCTAGCATTTTTGCCTCAAGGGATGTAATTGATACAAAAGTAGGCTAGAGTAGAGATCTATGATCGGACCTTATTTAAGTACCAAGACATGATGGGGTCTTGGGCTTCATACTCTTCGGTGATCTGTCCAAAGACTAGCTGGAAGTCGATGAAGGCTCTGAGGTGCTTTACTCCAAGTTTTTATGCAAGTCTTATTCCCACCAACACGACTTCATACTCGGCTTGGTTAGTAGTAGCCTTGAAGAGGAACCGGAGGGCATATTCTGCTACAGTTCCCTCTCGGCTTGCAAGGATCAGCCCGATCCTGTTCCCCTGGGAGTTGGAGGCATTGTCGACGTGGAGGATCTAAGTCTCTTTCGTCTCTTTCGATTCAGCAATCGGTCTCAGCTGAGGGGGTTCTTTTGGCTGGCCCTTGGTCCAGATGCATTCGATCAAGAAATCAGCTAAAACTTGGGATTTCATGGCCAACCTTGGCCAATAGGAGATATCAAATTCCTCCAATTTAATAGCTCACTTGGCCAACCATTCGGAGGTCTCTGGACGGGCTAGTATGGCCTTTAGGGGTTGGTCGATGAGTACCACAATTGATTGAGCTTAAAACTAAGGCTTGAGACACTGAGCAGAGATGGGCTAGTATCGCCTTCAGGGGTTGGTCATGAGTATTGATTGAGCTTGAAAATAAGGCTTGAGACACTGAGCAGAGACAATTAGTATAAAAATAATTTTTTTAATTTTGAAATACCTGGTCTCTATGTCGTGAAGCACCTTGCTAGTATAGTAGATCGGCCTTTGCATCCTGTCAAAATCGACTTAGACGAGCACAGAGCTAACCACCTCTAGGAAGGTGGCTAGGTAAAGGAAGAGGTCCTCCCCTTCTTTTGGTTTTGATAGCAAAGGCGGAGAAGATAGAAACTCCTTTAGCTCCTCAAAGGCTTTCTGGCATTCCCCCATCTATTTGAAGCTGTTCACCTTGCACAGGGCCTTGAAGAAGGGCAAGCACCTTTCGATGGACATTGACAAGAACTGACTCAAGACAACCACTCTTTTGGTGAGCCACTGTACCTCCTTATTGGCGGCCTGCCTCATATTGAGGATGGCTTGAATCTTCTTGGGGTTCACCTCGATCCCTTGCTGGGTTACCATGAAACCCAAGAATTTTCCTGCGGTGACTCCAAATGTGTACTTACGAGGGTTCAACTTCATTCGGTAGCGGCAAAGGTTATTGAAGGTCTCCTCCAGGTCGATGACATGGTCGGTGGTGTGGATGCTCTTGATCAGAATGTCATCCACATATACCTCCATATTCCATCCGATCAGGTCTTCAAATACTTTATTCATCAATCTTTGGTAAGTGTCCTTCATATTCTTCAGGCCGAAGGGCATTATCTTATAGCAATAGATGCCTTTCTCGGTCATGAAGGAGGTATTCTCCTCATCCTCTGGGTCTATCTGTATTTGGTTGTAACACGAGAAGGCATCCATGAAGCTAAGAAGCCCATGACCGGATGTAACGTCGACCAACTAGTCGATCCTAAACAGTGGGATGCTACCCTTAGGGCACACCTTGTTCAAGTCAATGTAGTCGATGCAGATTCTTCAGCTCCCATTTGTCTTGCAGACATTACTTCATTAGCTAACCAATTCGGATAGTGCGCCTTCCGAATAAGGCCAGCAGCGAGTAGTTTGTTGACTCCTTCGTCAATGGCCTTTTGGCTCTCAAGAATAAAACTCCTTTTCTTCTATTGGACCAACTGGTACTTTGGGTCAATGTTAAGCTTGTGTGTTATTACCTCTGAAGGGATTCCGGGCATGTCCACTACTGACCATGCAAAGATGTTTGAGTTAGCCCGTAAGAAGGTGAGCAATCGATCTCTTTCTTCTATGGGAAGGAGTTCACTGATTTGGATCATCCTTGCTAAATCATCTCCTAATGAGAAAGTCAGCAAATGTTCTACTGTCTCTCCTCTCTTCTCTGACTCCCTCGAGTCCAGCAGTACTGGAGCCAGTGGCATGATCATCTCGTAGGGGTTAAGAGCCATGTGATAACATAGCTACACTAGATTCTGGTCACCATGCATCTCACCGATTCTGTTTCTGATGGGAAACCTGACGAGAATGCGTTTGGTGGAGATGATCACATCCAGAAGGTTCAGACTAGGCTGTCCGAGTATGACGTTGTAGGCCAGTGTCATTCGGATGATCAGAAACCTCATGAATACAGTGCTCTGATAAGGAAGGGTTCCAGCCATGATGGAAAGAGTGATTTCACTTTCAACCCTCACAGAATCCCCTATGAAGCCAACCAGGGGTGTAGATATGGGTTGAAGAGAATTAGGAGAGAGATTCATTCGGATAAATACATCGTAAGTAATAATGTCTGCGAAGCTTCCATTATCTACCATAATCCTCTTTACAGGATGTTTGGAAATCGTCATGAAAATGATGATGCCATCATTGTTTGGGTTGTTCACCCCTGCTAGGTCCCTTTCTGAGAAAGGGATTATAGTTTCTACCCCTTCTTTCCCCCGCGGCCTCTTGAAGGCATGGCCTGCCCTTCAGGAGATCATGCCAACTGTCCTCTTAGTTGGGGCATTATTGATGCTGGCCTGGGCAGGTAGAAGGCCCACCGAACATGAAGCAGTTGGGGTCCACCCTGGATGTACTTTCCTAGTTAGCCACACTGAATCAGGTCTTTGATGGCGTGCCTTAGGTGACGGTAGTTCTCTATATCGTGGTCGTAGTTCTAGTGGAATCGACAGTAGAGATTCTTATCTCGGGTGATCGATGGCCTTAGAGTATGGTGGCGCTTGAGGTATTGCTCCCCCTCAATCTCCATCAAAATGTGCATCTTGAGGGTGAG
Source organism: Calamus simplicifolius (assembly GCA_900491605.1). NCBI lineage: Eukaryota > Viridiplantae > Streptophyta > Magnoliopsida > Arecales > Arecaceae > Calamus > Calamus simplicifolius. The sequence goes on from UESW01004247.1 coordinate 732,809, forward strand.
AAGAGGGGTAAAGTTATTTTCCTTGGAGGTAAATTTCTATGCTGGTTGTCTGGCCGGCATGGAGGCTCTAGCTTCTTGGGATGGGGTCCGCTTGGCTCCTCACAAACTTGCTTCTTGCTGGGCCTCCCATCCACGTCCCTCCTTATGGAGTCGACTTCGTCAACACGGATGTACTTCTGCGCATGACTCAGGAGATTCGCATAGGAGTTGGGAGGCTTCTTATCGAGGAAGTAGGTGAAGCATAAGGGACAGAGGCCATGCTTTAGAGCCAAGGTAGCCATGGAATCATCGAGATGGTAGACCTCGAGGATGACCATCTTGAAGCAGGCGACGACATCCTTAAGGGATTCCCCATCCTTCTGCCGGACAGAGAACAGACTATCCGCTACCCGAAGAATTCCTTAGTAGGCATCAAAGTGAGCCAAAAGGTCCTCTCCAGCTGCTTGAAGGAATCGATGCTGCATGGCTAAAGATGGGAGTACCAAGCGCAGGTGGCCTTCCAGAGCGTGGCAGGAAAGGCGATGCAGAGGAGGGCGTTGGTAGCCCCTTGAACTTGTATAAGAACCTTATAGCTCTCGAGATAGTCGAGTGGATCTGTAGTGTCATCATATAGATCCAGTTGAGGGAGATAGAACCGGTGAAGGACCAGCTCCTCCATGATGCGACAGGTGAGAGGGGGATGACTGTCGCAGTCCACCTCTGGCTGATCGGTGAGCCTACGGCTAAGCTCTTCCAGTAGGTGGTTATACTCATCAAGGCATTGTTTCGCCCTATGGTTGATGAGCCCGTCAATGGACCCCTCTCCTGATGACTCAAGAGATGAATAGGAAGAGGGGTGGTGTCAATGCTGGTGCCCCTATTCAGGCTTGTTCCTGTGCCACCATTCATAAGAGGGGTTGTTTGGACAACAAATGAGAGATCAAGGCCTTTTAAGGGCTTCACGACTGCGATGAGCCTCCCGATGGAGAGATCTCCTACGAGTGAACTAGCAACAGGACTGAGCAGCAGCCGCAGGAGGCGAGGAGGCCCTCGGCTGCTGCTTGGTGGCCACAGAGTGATGCTCTTGCAATTCCTGGACCGCTGTCACCAATGCTTGGACCTGCTGGATGAGGATGGCAAGTTGATCCGGCTGAATGGTTTGGGGTGACAGTAACGGTGGAGCAGGGAGGTCGGCAGGCCGAATGGTTACGTCAGCAGGCTGCTCCGCGATGCGGAGACGAGGTACAGCAGAATTGAGAAGATGGTGTTGGCCTTGATCACCTCGGTTCGAAAGCTGCGGCCGTACTTTCAAGCACATGCTGTGACAGTCCTGACTGACCAACCTATCAGGGTGGTGGTCCACCGTCTGGAAACATCGGGGAGAATGACCAAATGGGCCGTCGAGCTGAGTGAACATGACATACACTTCCAGCCTTGCCCAGCCATCAAAGCTCAGGTGCTGGCCGACTTCCTCCTCAAATGCACCATCCCGGAGGACGGTTCTACCCCAGACTCTCTTGAAGGGCCAAAGTCTGGAGCCCGGTGGCTCCTCCACGTCGACGGGTCATCCAATGCCCATCACTCCGGTGCGGGTCTAGTTCTTACCAGTTCTGAGAGGATGATCTTCGAATATGGCATCCGATTCTCCTTCCCGACCTCCAACAACGAGGCCGAGTACGAAGCTCTGTTAGCCGGTCTCCGGATCGCCCGCAATCTGAAGGTGGAAAAGCTCAGCGCCTTCACGACTCTCAACTGGTAGCCAGCCATGTTCGGGGAGAATTTAAAGCCCGGGAGCCAAACATGATTCGATATCTCCAGGAGGTGCGTAATTTGCTTCCCCATTTTCCCGAATTTGAAATTATTTGGATTCCCAGATCTGAGAACGCCCGTGCCGACCTACTCTCCCGATTGGCTACCGCGGAGATGATGGATACCGAACAAAAGTTTCACCTGGAGACTCTGGAAAAGCGAGCATCGCGGAGGCCGACCGGGTGATGCAAGTTGAGGCCGAACCATCTTGGTTCGACTCTATCCTCAAATATCTCAAAGAAGGGTCGCTTCCGTCCGACCGAAGAGAGGCTAGGAAGCTGAAGCTGCAGGCCATCCACTACGTGTTGATTGACAACCAACTTTACAAGCGATCATTTTCTATGCCACTGCTTAGGTGCCTTCGCCCATCAGAAGCGGGCTACGCTCTGCGCGAGGTACATGAAGGGATTTGCGGCAACCATTTGGGAAGCCGGTCTCTATGCCACAAGGTGTTGCGACAAGGCTATTATTGGCCGACCATGCAAAAAGACGCGGACGATCTAGTCCGAGCCTGCGACCCCTGCCAGAGACATTCAAGCATCCAAAGGCTCCCTTCCGCCGAGCTAGTTTCTATATCCTCCGCTTGGCCCTTTGCCAAATGGGGGATGGACATCCTCGGCCCATTCCCGCTTGCAACGGGATAGCGGAAATTCCTATTCGTCGCCATCGACTACTTCACCAAATGGGTCGAGGCGGAAGCGGTCGCACAAATTACCGAGGCACGAGCCAAAGACTTTGTCTGGAGGTCCATCATCTGCCGATTCGGCCTCCCCCACACTATAATCACCGATAACGGCAAGCAGTTCGATAACTCCAGGTTTAGCCAATTCTGTGAGGAGCACGGAATTCGTCACCACCTTACTTTGGTGGGCACCCACAAGCTAACGGAGCGGCCGAAGTGACCAACAGGACCTCCTCCAGGGAATCAAAGCTCGTCTCTCCAGAGCCCAAGGCAGGTGGGAGGATGAGCTGCATCATGTCTTATAGGCCTACCGCACTACCCCGAGGATCCCGACGGGCGAAACCCCATTCCGAATGGCCTTTGGTACGGAGGACGTTATCCCTGTGGAAGTCGGCCTCCCATCATTCTGGGTGGAGAGTTACTCAGAGGAAACTAGCAACGAACAGCTCCACACCAACCTCGACCTAGTGGAAGAGGTCAGAGAGAAGGCCCGGATCAGAACGGCTGCTTATCAGCAAAGGGTGGCCCGCTATCATGCCTCCAGGGTCAAAGGAAAAGCCTTCCTGCCTGGTGACCTTATCCTCCGAAAGGCTTCTGTTTCCAAACCGCTGGAGCAAGGAAAGCTGGCGCCAAACTGGGAGGGCCCGTACCAGGTAGCGGAGATTATTGGACCGGGAACCTACAAGCTGCAGGATCTGGATGGAAAGTCCATTCTCTGGACTTGGAACGCGGACAACCTTCGTAAATATTACCAATAGGGTATGTCCTCTCTGAATTCATCTTCACATCCCTCACTACACGTTCCTGCTTATCTGTTTCCTCAAAACCTGTCGTGTGAATCATTATGCACTGCATTGCTATAAATTGCAAGAAGAAACAGATACTGCTTACCAATCCACGGCACGACCGAGCTGTCTGTTTGAACAGGAAATCTCCGAACCTTGGCAGGGCCAAGTAAAATATTCTCCGAACCTCGGCTGGGCCAAGAAACAAAATCTCCGAACCTTGGCAGGGCCAAGTAAAATATTCTCCGAACCTCGGCTGGGCCGAGCAACAAAATCTCCGAACCTTGGCAGGGCCAAGTAAAATATTCTCCGAACCTCGGCTGGGCCGAGCAACAAAATCTCCGAACCTTGGCAGGGCCAAGTAAAATATTCTCGAACCTCGGCTGGGCCGAGCAACAAAATCTCCGAACCTTGGCAGGGCCAAGTAAAATATTTCTCCGAACCTCGGCTAGGCCGAGCAATGAATCCTCCGAGCCGTGGCAAGGCCAGGTAAAAATCATTCGGGCTGAAATCCCAGATAAAAAACCAAAGTACACAGGCCCCGACTAAAGCCGGGCAGCCTCCAAATAGTCCCCGAAGGACTTCGTCCGGTTTGAAAACGAGCGCGTTAAACAAAAACCGTCGACGAGAAGCCACCATCGGCAAACCCCTTTTTAGAGGCCATTGAGCCCTGCATAATCGCCCAGAGGCCCCAGGCAGAGCTGGAAGATCCCTCTCTGCTACTGAAAACCTTTGGATGATGCCCTATAGCCCGTCGTTCAAAGCGTCTATATCAACACACAAAAACGACGGAGCCACGATAGCATCCTAATTCATCACACGGGTCAAGGCCATGAATCCTTGAAGAAGAGGACTTCCAAAGCAAGATCCATTTTTCATTTAGAAAAAGAGGATTACAAAAAGATAGTAAAAAACAAAAACAGAAGGAGAGGCCCTAAATCAGAATCCGGAGTCACTCCCGGAGGCTAGCAGCTCCTCCAGGCGCTCCGTCAGGTCAGCCACTTGCTGACGGAGGGACGCAATCTCCTCCCTTTGCCGGTCCACCAACCGGCGTAGGGCCTCCGCCTCCCTGACCGACACATCCATGTACTCTTCGGCGATCCTCGCGAGCTGCTGATTACTCGCAAGGGCCGACGCTAGGCCCTGTCCGTCAATAGTGACGGAGGTACGCCTCCCCTCCGAACGAGGCAGGCTGTCGAGCAAGGAACGCGACTCACCTGATGATCGCCCTGGAGAGGCCATTTTTTCGGAACTTAAGCCGAGGGATGGCCGAAACCGATGCCCCTCGGTCATATTTATACTCGCCAAGCAGGTGTCTCTATCGGTCACGCCGTACCCACCGACCCATAAGAACTCACCATGTGTTGCCATTTCAGTGCCTGCGAAATCCGAAGCGTCGCGCCCCATCCCGAGCGAGATCGGTAAGCGCGAGCAGTTTGTTCGGGAATTCCCCAAGCAGAACATTTTCCGATCTGTCGGCCCTCGCAATAAATGCATTCGGCGCTTCCCCGAGCCTCTTAATGCTGGTCTCTTCTTCGGGAAACGCGGAAGTCCGGCATTCGGCCAATAACCTATCCCCTTGGAAAGAGTAGCGACACCAATAAAAAAGCGTAACGATATACCGCTCGTTCCACCCTGGCGCCCCTTACCAAGCGCCGTGTGGGCCTGACGCTGTGGCCCACATTCACAACTGAGTTGCTCTCTTGAACCCGAATCTCGGCCAAGTCAATTATCTCCGAACCTCAGCGGGGCCGAGTGAATAATTCTCCGAACCTTGGCAGGGCCAAGCCAATTATCTCCGAACCTCGGCGGGGCCGAGCGAATAATTCTCCGAACCTTGGCAGGGCCAAGTCAATTATCTCCGAACCTCGGCGGGGCCGAGTGAATAATTCTCCGAACCTTGGCAGGGCCAAGTCAATTATCTCCGAACCTCGGCGGAGCCGAGTGAATGAATCTCCGAACCTTGGCAGGACCAAGTCAAATCTCTCCAAAACTCAGCTGGCCCGAGTGACAGGTTCCCTGAACCATGATGGGAAGGGATACAAATTCCCTGAAATCCGGTCAAAGCCGACCCACGATAAATCGAGCTCTGGTAAAAGCGGAGCATGAAAATATCAAACTTCTGATCAGAGCAAGGGGCATATTTCGCCCAACGATCCCTGAACCGTTGCACGAACCTCGATTAAGTTCTGACAGCGTGGGATCCTCGTCTGAGGACAAGCGGGATGCCTTTGTACCCCACAAACAACAATAACTACAGGTTCGACATAAGAAAAGATAGAGATTGAGAAATAGAACATAACTCTCTTTATTGCCGGTCAAGATCAGTTACAAATGCCTCACTGGCGTTACAAGAGCATTGAAATGCATAAAATAAAGGGAAATACAAAACTCGGGCAACTGCTCCAAAGCAGATCTAGCCAATCTGTGATGTTTCGACGTCCGGATCGACAAACCAGGCAAACCACGAAACGGTCAGCCCGCTTGGATGGTCGATAAAGCTGATCCTCCACGGCTCCCGCCGAATGAAGAGATTTAGAAGGCGGCACGGCCCGTGGATGCTGATTCTGAGGATTCGGACAAACCAGCCCGCTCCCCTAGGAGGGGGTGCCGGATCGCAGGCCGCTGCCCGACCAAGAGGCTGGGGACCATCAGACCCCGGTTGCTCCCATTTTCTCCGTCCCGTGGCAAGGATTCCCCTCAGAGAAGGGATGGGAATCCAGGCCACCGAAAGAGGGAGAGTCTGTGCGTGCTACGGGGGTGTCGATACACTTCCTACCGTAAGCCCCCCGTAACCGGCCACAAAGGTCACACGGGAAGGGTATATGTGCGCTCCCCGTGTGATCTCTGCGCCCTCTATGTGTGCTCTCCATGTGATCTCCGGGACTCATCCCCTAAGGGCGAGCCATTCTTCGGCAGCTCCCCGGTCGCCCCAGCTATCTGGCGGCAAGGAGCCCCTGAGAGGAAAGCTCGGTCCTTCCACTCGTAACAGCAGAAAAATGAGCATAATGGAAGCTCTAATGGGAAAGGTACTTTGGGGATAACCAAACATGACCCCTTTCTCCCCTTTTTATAGGCAGAAAATAAGCCAAGAAAAGCTACCCAAGCTGAAAGTCCAGAGATTCAAACATTTGGCCCATACCTCCACGTGGCCCCTCAGGATGAGCGCGGCGCCCCACTGCGCGCCAAGCCCACCGCCTTAGTTATGACATATACGGAGATCCCTTCCTGATCCCGAATCACGGTCATTAAATGCAGGAAATCGTCCACTAACACTTCGAAAACTGGCGGGTGCAGAGTATCGTCCTTCGAAAGTGACGTCCACCAATGGTAAACGATTGCGTGCACGACAGAGTGATCTGCGTGGGAAAAGAGCACCTTTCGGAAAGCTCTGCTACAGCTTTATGTTCCCCACTACGCTGTATCATCAACTCTGGTGAAATAAAAACCGAATCACCTGCGGGATAGCAGGGCGTTGGCAGAACAGCAGAAAACGCGAAGGCCTTTTCTGTCCGTCGGCCCCAGCCGACCTATTTCGTCTGTTGGACCCAACCGACCTACTCTTCTTGTCGGCCCCAGCCGATCTGTTTCGCCTGTCGGCCCAGCCGACCTATTTCGCCTGTCGGCCCCAGCCGACCTACTTTGCTCGTCGGCCCTAGCCGACCTATTTTGCTCATCGGCCCCAGTCGACCTACTTTTCTTGTCGGCCCCAGCCGACCTATTTCGCCTATCGGTCCCAGCCGACCTACTTTGCTCGTCTGCCCCAGCCGACCTATTTTGCTCGTCGGCCCCAGCCGACCTACTTTTCTTGTTGGCCCCAGCCGACCTATTTCGTCTGTCGGCCCCAGCCGACCTATCTCGCTTGTCGGCCCCAGCCGACCTATTTCGCTTGTCGGCTCTCGCCGACCTATTCTATTTGTCGGCCCCAGCCGATCTACCTTCTTCGTCGGCCCAAGCCGACCTGGTTTGCCCATCGGCCCTACCCAATGCGTTTCCTTCAATCTCGAGATAAGGATGACCTAAGAGCATCAGTGAGCCAATAGGTCGCTCACAATCGATGCGGAAACGACGACAAGGTCACGCAAGGAAAACACTTAAGCTAAAACCGGAAATTCATTTATCAAGAAACGTCAAACAAATGTCTAAAAGACGGGATACAAGAATGGCTCCTAAGGACCGGGAGCCGCACCAGCTTTAGAAGAGCCCTCAGTTACATCTGCGAAAGTGTGACTAGACTCGCCCTTCTCTAATACTTTTGCTCCCTCAGCGGCAGTTTGCGGCCGTCCCCCAGGAATTGCGACTTCACCAGGACCCGGGACAGCACCAGGATCAGTGTCGAAAACGTCAACGTATTCGTCTTCCTCTTTCCCCTCGGACTCACCCTCATCAGGAGTTTCAGCATCCAGGAAAGAAATATCCCATTCCGGATGCTCGCTGGATATCTTCTCTTTGCATTCCTGCTGCCCGAGTTGGAAGGCGCCAACACTGATAGCATCCTGCCTCCCCTTGAGTATGGCGAGCTGCATGTTGGCCTCAGCAGCCTGTTTCTCAGCCTCCGCAACTTGGGCCCGCAGAATGATATTTTGCTCCTCGAATTTGCTGGCCCGCGTCTCGAATTCTGAGCTCCTGTTGCGGCTGGACACAAGCTCGCCTTGAAGAGCCCGAACCTCTGACTCCAGGTTCACAATCTGAGAAAGCCAAAGTAAGTCGACATCACAAGAAACCATTAGAAAAAGCTAAAAAAGGGGGGAGGAAATGAGATCGTACCTCCTCCTCTCGTCTGGCTAACCTCTTGGCCAACTCCTCGGCCTCGCCCCTGGCTCTTGTTCTATCAGCCCCGACCAGCTCAACTCTCTCTTGCAGATTGTTGATCTTCAACTGCTTGGCTCCGATTGCCTCCTGGGCTTGGGACAGCACGTTGTTCACTCGAGCTATCACCCCTTGTTGCCATTTAGCGCCCTCCTTCAAATGAGCAAGTTCGCTATCGCGGCGCTTCAGTCGCTCCTCCACCTCGCCAAGCACCCTGGTTAAACGCTTCCTCTCGTCACCAGCTTCCTTCCCCAACCGATCCATACTCTCGCTATGTTCTCTCCGCATCGCCTTCACCTCCGAGGAATGTTTCGACTCGATTCTGGCTAGCTCCAGGCACGCGTTGTCATTTTTCGCCAGAAGTTCCTGCAACTCCTCCACCCTACGCTTCTGCTGGGACACCTCGGCCAGAGCGACCTGGTGTGCCGCCCTTATTCCCTTCAGGCTCCTATCTGTCATATCCATAAGCTCTTCGAACTTCTCAGACACTTTCAGTCGTGATCGAAGCTCGGCGTTATCCTTCCTGGCCTGAATGCTGGCCCCCGTCGCCAAACTTAGACGCCAGCACATCGCCCGAGAAAGCAAGACGCTCTACGAGACAAAAGATGAATAAAAACCCACGATGGGGTCACTCAAGAGACATCTATCGCACGAAAGAAATAACTTACCCGCGAGGCATAGGCCCAAGTCATCCTCATCAGGGTCGTATTATCGATATCGGAAAGAAGATGGATACTCTCGGCCACGCCTTGTTGACCGAACGCGGCATCGACCAGCTCCAAGTCCGCGAACTTGTCTACCGAATGATCTGCACCCGGATACAAAGCCGACCTCATTAAGGCGGAAAATGCCTCCTCAACGCCAGCGCTCGAGCTGCTGGGCTGACCGTCCCCGCCTGAGGGACCGACTTGAGCAGCCTCCACCTGAGAGGCCCCCAATTTCTCAGCCTCTTCTGTCAAGGCCCTGGCTTGGACCTCTTCGGATAATTCGGCTAGCCCAAGCGCTAGCCTCCCCAAAACCTTTTTCGAAGGAGCTCCCAATGCAGAGCTCCCGCCTTGCTGCGTCTCCTCCTTTGACGCACCTTTCCCGGTGACCACCATCTGTGTCTCCGCCACTGGGCCCCCCGGGGTCTCGGCCCGTCCTACCACTTGCGTCTCCCCTGCAGGCTCCCCCGAAGCCTCGGTCTGACCTGCCTCACTACTACCGGACTCCCCTGCAGAAGGACCAAGAGAAGGCTCTCCCTGAACCTCCTCGGCTGCAGCTGCTCCATCTCCCTCTCCTGCCGGGGCCGGTGGCGATCCCGCGGGGACGGCAGTCTCCTCAGCAACAACCGCCTCCCCCAAACCCACCGCTGTTTCCTCTTTCAGGGGGGACGCGATTGGGCGGGCCAACGAGGCCTCGTCCGAACTATCCGATATCTCTAACACGAGAGGGCCGGGGGCCACAACCGTTCTCCCCGGATCCTCCTTCGCCCCCGGCGCCTCTGCCGTGGCTACATCGGCGCCTGGCGGGCTTCCTGCGGAGATGCGAGCCCTTTTCTCGGGCCTACCACTATCCGCGCCACTGCTCTCCCCGGGTGCTTTCCTCTCTTCCTTTTGGAGAGGCTCGTCAAAGCCGACCTCTGGGCTGAAGGAACAAAACATACACGATCAGATCCAAGCATGTTCGTTGAGAAAACGCACAGAGAAAAATTTAAAAGAGAAGATTCACCTTGCGAGTCCAGGGGGCTGAGCCCTGCTGCGAAAAGGGCCCCTCCGATAGCAAGTCGTTGGCCGAAAACACCTGCCCATTACGAAGGACGTCCAAGTCCCTCTCCTCCTGCGCCGACAAAACCGGGTGCATTTCCGCATCCCTCACAAAATCCTCCCATCTCCGAGGAAAGCCGGAACCGATGTTCCCCTCCGCGATAACGAACCGACTCTTCCACCCCTTGATGGAAGATGGCTTATCCGCAATGACGTTGAAAGATCTCCGGGGTCCAATGTAGGGCCACTCTGATTTCCTCCCAGGAATCAAGTGGTAGCAGGTGCGAAAAAGGGGAAGAGTAGCGACGATTTGAATCTGGTGGCACATCGAGATGAATCCGACAATGTTCCGCCAGCTGTTTGGAGCCACCATTGACGGGCAAATATTATAGTGGGTCATGATTTCCTTCACCAAGGGGTGGAAAGGAAAACGGAGACCCGCCTTCAAACTATCTTCATAGACAAAAACCCCAGACTCTAAATCCCGAGTAACTCTGTCTTCGGATTTCGGCGCCCGCAGAACGATATCCGGGGGCATACCATACCACTGGTGAATCCTCCCCAAATCCTCGGCAACGATTTCTGAGGCCACATCGTCGGGGCTCATCGCCATCTCGATGGAAAGAAGTACCAAGCGAAAACGATGAGCGTCGAAGAAGATGAAAGACTGGAACTCTTCTGAAAGCAAGACGAGAGGACGCTGAGAACATGCGCATATATATATACACAATGCGGCTGTCACTTCGCTTCCCCGCCAAGGAAGCCGCCCTGAGGGGGTGGGGCATTTCATCCCAGGCGTCCGGAATCGCCTCGACAAACGCCCGATCGATCGGGATTCGTAGCGTGGCGCAATCCCAACCGTCGCTCATAGAGGAGCCTTAGCCCCGAAGGCAGGACGGCCCTATCGCATTAATTAGGGCATCATTGCGCGAGCTGTCTAAACCAAGACGTCCCATCCAGGACACGCCATTTGGACTTGTACTCCTTATGCCCGAACCTACGCTTCGAACTAGGAAGTGGAGGGCATGTGTTGGGGGTAAAATCATCATTGCATTAATATCCGTGCGAGACGGCTAAGGCTAACCTCCTCCCTCCGTCTCCCCCGGGCTTCCGTAGCTCGGCCTCTTCCGGACTTCCGTAGCTCGGCCTCTTCCGGGCTTCCATAGCTCGGCCTCTTCCGGGCTTCCGTAGCTCGGCCTCTTCCGGGCTTCCATAGCTCGGCCTCTTCCGGGCTTCCATAGCTCGGCCCTTCCGGGCTTCCGTAGCTCGGCCTCCTCCGGGCTTCCGCAGCTCGGCCTCTTCCGGGCTTCCGTAGCTCGGCCTCTTCCGGGCTTCCGTAGCTCGGCCCTTCTGGGCTTCCGTAGCTCGGCCCTTCCGGGCTTCCACAGCTCGGCCCTTCCGGGCTTCCGCAGCTCGGCCCCTCCGGGCTCCCATAGCTCGGCCCTTCCGGACTTCCGTAGCTCGGCTTCATCGAGCGATCCACAGCCTAACACCTACCTCCGCGAAACCTGACGCGGGAGAGCCCGGGCCTACCAGAACGGCATCATAGACTAGGAATCATGTCGGGACGTGGCCTAAAACCTATCATAACCGCCCCAGGCCTACTCAACCAGATCTCGAGACATCAAGGAGCTCTCCCAGCCGTCGATTCCCGAACAAACGGGATATGGATTCTAACGGCCCCACAACGGCCTGATTCTGTCCGCCTCCATATCGTAACAACCTCCGAACCTTCCAGAAGATGCTCAAGACCCAGGTGACAGTCTATAAATGTCAGACTCGCAGATTCCCCCAGGTACGTGCCTCTTATGCGGGCACCCACACTGCTCTCTCTCTCTCTCTCTCCGGCAGCTCGTCGGCGCTCCTGCCCTCTGGAGCCTCCGATTGGCCGCCCCCGGAGAGGCTTCCCGGAGGGATCCACCTCCCCATTGTCTGGTTGATCGCCGATTTTTTCTTCACTGACTTGAGCGTCAGAGGGTCTTCCGCGGAGGACCACCCCAGCGTCCCCCTGCGTGTGGACTTCTTGTGCAGATCCGCCCCCCTCTTCCTGGAGATTGACCGCGTTTGAGTCGAAGGACGGATCCTGACGACAACACTAGTCAAAGCTAATACATGAGCTGTTGTTATTTGAGGGTTATTTATATTTTGACATAATCATTAAGATAAGCCATTTATCAAAATTCTCTACCCAATGGTAATTGAATAAAAGATTTGCACACTTGTATTACCTTAGTCATATCATGCATATAGTAAGTGGCAATAAAAAACATCACCAACCCTTTAATTTTTATGATAGCTTAAGATGTATATAATTTTTAAGATTATTTTTTATTTTTATTTTTTAAAAATAAATTTTACTCTCTACTTGATTTAGTAGATGAAAATAATTTTTTTATTTTCACTATAAATAATATCTTTTAGAAAAATAAAAAAAAAAGAAATTAAATGTTTACTTTTAATTCTCTATCATTTACTTTGTATTTTTTATTTTGATAAAATAATAAAAATATATTAAAATTATCTTTTGCTATTTGAAAATTATATATTTTCAAAAAAATATTCTTGTTTTTGCTTATCAAATATATTTTTATAAATATTTTTTATTTTTTATAAAAATAAAACACCATCTAAACTTTTGTTTTCATTAGAGCCAAGAGGCTAGTGCTTTTAACTTTAAAATATTTTATTAATGCAGAGGAGACAGGAAAGCGGATCGCTCTTATGCTCAGGCTTTTGATGCGCTGAGGTTAGTGGAGTACAGAGCATCGGTCCATCATCCATGGAAGCCATCATCGCTTTATCATTGCAAAGTCAATGACAAGAAAGAGTAGGATGGAAGGCTGCGGAGCGAGGGGCCAAAGTCCCAGACTGGCACGAGTTTGGTCATCCACCAACACCCGTCGTCTGCGGCCAGTGATGCGATCTTCTCGGTGCCCAGATCGGTGCCCGGCACGGCATCAGCCTTGCCTGGCCCACAAGAGAACCACCAGCGTGCTGACATGAAATTAAGAAAAAATTTTTTGCTTAGCATTCAATGCAGCAAGTTGTTTATAAACTGTATCATTTCTTCTTATTATTAATTTACATATATTTTTGTTATTTATTAAAAATATTAAAATAATTTTATAATATTAAAAAAATTATAACATTCTAATTTTTAACTTATGACACTGTAGTTATAAAACTAAGACATCAGAAAGTAAAAAAAAATTACAATAAGCCAATTGTAAACTTATGACACAGTAGGTACATAAATTCTAAAAAAACTAAATGGATATTAATACACGTCACGTTAAAATTTAAGATGATACATAGTTTTAAACATATGACACCGTAGTTATAAAATTAAGACACCCATTAAGAAAGTCGGTAAATTTACGATACTGTAGTTATAAAATTACTGATATCCACTCAAAAAAATTTATCTGTATACAAATTTTAAAAAAACTAAATAATTATTAATGCACGTCAGTGGGTGTGCACGTCAGTGGGTGTCATAATTTTATAACTATGGTATCATAAATTTACAACTGAAATATTGTAATTTTTTTTGCTTTCTAAATGGATGTCTTAATTTATAACTACGGTGTCGTAAGTTTAAAACTAAGGTATCGTAATCTTTTTTTACTTTATGTGTCTTACTTTTATAATTATGGTGTCGTAAGTTTAAAACTGGAATATCAAAACTGGGATATCGTAATTTTTTCTCTCGAAATATCATAAAGCTATCTTAACATTTTTTAATGGGTATCGTATGTATATAGATCAATAAAAAGGAATGATGCAGCCTACATAAAACTTGCTGCATCGAATGCGATATACAAAATCTTTTCCCTAAAATCAAATCATCATCCATCGAATCAACTGAACCTCATTCAATGGCCGCCTTCATAAATTATCTACAAAGAGGTAAATTTTACGTTTAAAAATTTAAGAGAACACGCATAAAATTTAGTCGATTTGATAACTGGTCAACATTAATAATAGATGAAGAGGAATTAAAAAATTTTACTACAAATATCTTGATATTATAAAATTATTTCCTATCAAATTTTAAAACTATAATTATTTTTAGTAAAAAATTTTCTCATAAATTTATATATCCAATTATGCTCATCAGTATTTTCTTTTGAATTTTTCAATAATACTTTATATTGCCAAGAAATCTCAAAAATACTTAGAGTTTTAGGTTTAAACCATTTTAAAAGATAGACTTACCTGTACTTATACAAGAAAGAAATTTTTAGTGTAAAATTAAATTTACGTTTTTCATATGAAAATATATCCATTTTGAACATATGAATTCTAATATAAATGCTAACATAAACATATTGTAATATTAAAAAAATATAGAATCAATAATTAAGAAATTCATTGTGCAAAATTAAAATAAAATATATTTTTGCATTCTCAAAGACAAAACTTGTAAAAAAAACAATATTATAGCCATAAGAAGAATCTGCAAAAAATCATGCATACTCATATATTTTGATTATAAAACAAAGTTTGTATAAAAAAATTCTTTAAATAATATGTTTATTATATAATAATTATGTTCTGTAATGTCAAGATTATATATTGCATTTGATGAAAAATTCATTACATTTCTTGAGATTTAATCATTTTTCAGAGGAAAAACTTTGCTCACGTGCACCATCACGTATTCATCATCACTTGTTGGCATGGAATTTGAAAGAAGATTTGTTAAATGTAAATTTTTTTCTGTATTTTTTTTAAGGGAAGACTTCTGAAAAAAACAGGGGATTTGTTACTGCACTGAAAACAGTAACTGATGTTGACTTGTGACAATATCCCATGGTCTGGTAGCCTTCTAGTGGTCAGGGCTCAACAATGCACTGCTTCCAAGGCCACACAACTTAAAAATAGGGAAGAAATGACCATCAAGGGTACGAATTTGTTGCCAGGTAACTCACATGGGTATGGTGGATGAATACACCACAACTTTGCTGCTGCTTATGATTAAGGCATCACACCAGCCTGCTGCCAGGGACCCAGAACACTGGGCGCGCATTCACTCCCACTGGCAAAAGACACGATGAAGGCTGCCAAGATCGCACTGCCATTCCTTGATTCACCAGGGAGATGGCATGCGGTCGCCGGAAGATCGGCCTGCCCAACAAAACGTACCTGAACTATTTTATTTCCACTTAGAAGCAAGGATTCTGTTAATGGACTCAGAAGACACTATTTTATTTCCACTTAGAGGCCAAATATTTTGGATGGGACGCCCAACAAACAAATTTTTTTTTTTTTTTTGACATGCACATAATAGGGCCGGTCTTAACATCATTCATCCAGTCAGTCGACATATTTCTAACTTTTGTATTGTTTGTCAATCTGATAAACAATAATAGATGACATAAATCACAGAAACAATATATATTTTTTATCATTAAATACATAGATCAAAAATATCTTAATCAAATTTCATCCATAATATGCACACACACATAAGGAAAAATATACTTTAACCTTTTCAAATTTTCCCGAGCCCAAAACATCAAATAGTTTCCACTACATCAAGTTATATTGCTATGGCGATGGGCTGGTGCGGTCCAGTATAAATATTTACAAAATACATCTTTTCTAGTATAAAAAGCCATCTAATAATTTGAAAGGGTGCTGGTGAGGAATGTGGTGTCATGGAATTTGCGGTATTACAAGGAGATATGGTTCCTTAGAGCTGCATAATTTCAAGGTATGCACAGAGTAACTGGTGCATGGAGTAATTAACACTAATAACCACTCAAAGAGGTGCAATTGGAGATGTTCTCATCAACAATAACCACATGATTTTGGATGGATGATTATAATTTAGGTGCTACATTGATCAACCCGTATGCCAAGCATGGAAGCATAAAGACAATAGCTTGAATGGTGAGTTGACACAGAGATGAAGGACAGAGCACAATGATATATCCTTTGGGAGGGTTTTAAGCATACAGACAATAGAACTGCAGATAGAGTGAAGATTCAAAGTTCTCAAACTAAAACCTCAACAGCATCTGTGCTCTTGTCGACTAATGGGATGATGCCTTGAAGATTAGGTGTGGTTTAAAGCAGAGTGAAATAGGATCCGGGTCTTGTACAATTTGGTTTGTTGTAGCGGATGGTTCCCATCAGGAGCCCAGCATAACAAATCCTTTGATGGATGAAATGCTGAGGAAGCTAAGATTTGAAGGGTGTTTATTGGTGACCAGAGATGTTCTTTTAGACTCCAATGAGAGCGGTAGATATGAGGAAAGCGTTATTTGATCAGGGGCTTTGATGGGACGGGATGAGGAAGGTGTTATTAAGGTTTGGAAAAGCCGGGAGAGGAGCTGCATTTAGCTTTTGTTTTTGCACAAAAGAAATTATAAGGGGAAAAAAGCCCTCCCCAAACAAAATAAATAAATAAATAAATAAGCGGGGCGAAAAAACTTTAAGCTAAATTTCTTAATAATCAAAATCAACTCTCCCTTCTCAAGAAATCAAAAAATTTTAAAAAATTATAATTTGATCAATAGTAAGTTAAGATACTTTCACTCAGAATAAAAATTTTAAAAAATTAATTTAGCTTCAATACGATGAAAAAATAAAATATTAAAAATATATTTTAAAATATAGTTTTTAAGATCATAATCCATACTTAAACAAACTTATAGGATTTTTAAATTTAAACAAAGTCATAATAATAATCAGCTTCATATGAACTTATACTAATTTAATTTAAAATTTGCTTTTACAGTAGGATTAAGCTCACCAAAATATTTTAAGGCCAAAATTTGCTTTTAAAAGTTCAAATTATAAGACGTCATTCGCTCAGAGGTTGGTGTATTACTGTTCTGACCAACCAGGATCCATGAGACCTTAAGTAATGTCATGTCCAATTAAGCCGATTAAATTAACCAATACCAAATCATTGAACATGATTTAAAGATGAGTTATTCGATAGCTCGGCTAAAAATAAGCTGCCTGATATCTAATAGTTATTTAAAAGAATACCACTGCTGGAGAAACAAGTTCTTAACTTATTTTTAATTACAAAGTGATAATTAGATGTCAAACTTTCCACCGTTTATCCAAACCACAGAGTAATAGTGGTGGTGTCCTGCATTCTCATCAATATAAGAAGAAACAAAAAGAAGATGGAAGGTGTTAATAAGGAGATAAATAGATAGATCAAAATAATTTAATTTCAATAGCATGTATCATGTAGAAAAGCAAATAGTTTCATGTAAGATCCGCCATTTTGGGTTGAACCTGCATTGGTGCTATAATAGTTTAACATCAGTATATTCAATACGCAGATTGGTTCAATGTACCAAAACTTAATATGAATCGATACTAAGTCTAACTTTAGTACCAATATGGTACAATTCATTCAATATGAGAAGATATGCACTAATACAACACTTTATAATTTCACCATTATTAACTAATTGTCATCCTGCATCAAAAATAAATTATGGAATTTCATAAGTCATGATGAAAGCTCGAAACAAAATATAGACATCAAACTTTACTAAACTATGTGTTGAGTGTGTGCGTGACAGAGAGAGAGAGAGAGAGATGTCTACAATATATACATGGTTGAGAAAGATTAAAAATTTCACCCATTCCTCATCTCTTCCAGCATTGCGCAAAGTTATCCATCTTCAAATAGCGTCAAGGAAGTCATTGTCCGAGAATTTTTTTTCAGCACTGCAAAACTTTTTACTTTAAATATTAACTCGTATACTTGCACCATTACAAAGCTCTAAAAGAATAAAAGCATGAAAATCATCATGTTTACATGTTTCATTGCTATATAGGAATTTCTTTCTTAAAAACAATAAATTAATTATTGACAAGCAATGACATGGAAACTAACAGGAGGCAATAAAAAAGGTTTGATTAAAAAAAAAAAAAAAAAGCAAAACCCAGCTCAAATCAATTGTAAACTAACCTCAACAAAAATTTATGCACAAGGGTTCTTAGTCAAATATCAGTGTATCTGGATGACATTATTGCATCGGTTTAGATTCTCAAGAAGGACTGATCATCATTTTATTTGACAGCAGAGGCATGCATGAAAGTTAGAGAAAACAGACCAACCAATGTTCATAAAGTGCATGCCACCACCAAACATGCAATTTATAGGCCAAGAAACACTTGGACAACTTGATGGACGGGCATTGCTATCACAGATGAATCAAGATTACCATCATCACTACTGAAAGGCATTTTTCTTTTGTCCTGGGGTGTTATATTAATACCTCTAGGCTCACATGCTCTAAAACATTAAAAAATAAATAAAAAGCATGTTGTGACGTATTAACATACAAATATCCAGTATATTTCACAATAAACAAGGTTGCATGTTGATCTACTTGTGTCGAATAAACAGCATGTAGCATTCACTACAGCCATTGTTTTGCATAAGAATCAGTACACACATATTAGAGCATTTATATAAGTACCAAAATGATAAGCCACAGATAAATGTCGTAATACTTACGCTGTAACATATAATATTTTTTCTTGAGAAATCAAATGGAAAAAATATTTGCTCAATTTGCACTCGCAAGTAAGTGATTTGGATCACTATGGAATGCAATGCTCATCATGGTGCCTTGGCAGCCCTGAAAGAAATGTGTGCAAAAGCCACCATTTAATGATTTCTTGGCACATATGAAACAGTAGCTACAAAACATGGTTTTTCTATGCATACCAATCCATGTATTACAAATCATTTAGTCAAACTAGTTTATTTTAAAAGAATAAATAAATGAGCACCAATTATATTCAATAGGTTAATCTTGAGTAATACAAAAAATGAAATATATATTCTTCGCTGCTACCATTAAAAAAAAGCAAGATACGAGGTAGCAAGAAATTGGTAATGATATTTTCTCTATTTATTAGATGGCATCAAGTATACCTTCCAAGAAGTTGATCTTCCAAGAACCGATGCACTTGAGAGAGAGGAAATGTCCCAGCGAATAAGGCGACTGTGGCAAGAGGAGAAGAGGAAACGATCGTCAGGGCTGAGGGCAAGAGCAGTGATTGGCCCCGGAGGCACACTTAAGGGCCGATCGGATAGAGGCGTTACGGATTCTTCCAGATCGTCTCCACCGCCCTCTCGCGAGCCGCTCGCCGGACGGCCCTGAGGCCCTCCCCGCTTCCACCTCCGTCGGAACCAACGCGGATCCCGCCCCGAACAAGCCACT
The DNA here is from genome assembly GCA_900491605.1 of Calamus simplicifolius. NCBI lineage: Eukaryota > Viridiplantae > Streptophyta > Magnoliopsida > Arecales > Arecaceae > Calamus > Calamus simplicifolius. The sequence goes on from UESW01004247.1 coordinate 751,830, forward strand.
GAAGCTGGTCAAGACACCCGGGGAGAGCCTCAAGAAGCCCGCGGCAGCGGTTCTCCCGATCTTGGAGGAGCCTCCTCCGATACCCTCGCCCTCCAAGAAGACACCAAGCGGGTTAGCTTCCAGATCGACCCCATCCTCCAGCGCCGACCCAAAAAGCCCAAGCACCTCTAAAGCCTCGGCCGGAAGTTCGGCCAGGGGCAGCATTAGGATCGAGCAAAATTTCGGATTAATCAAAAACATTTAAGTTGAGCTGATATAATTTGATCAATTTGATTTAACTATTTAAGTTTTTTTACAATTCGATTCAACTAGGATTCCTTTGAAAAAAAAAAAAAATCGGTTTAGTTCGATTTTTTTTATAAAAAACGGCTATTTTGTTATGACTTCGGCATCCCCCTCCTTGCTAAGGTACCGACTTCATATTTATTTCTTTTTTTAATCCTAAGATTTGCTTATATAAGTGAATAATATTTTATTTAAGAGTTGCATTTATTTATATACTATTTTAAATCATACAAATTTATCTTTTCTTATTGATGTTGAAAAGTTTATGCTAAATTTAAAATTATTTAATTATTTAAAATTTTAATTTTAAATTATGCTTGATTTTTGATTTAAAACCTAAACAATAGATCTTTAGCTATTTTAAGCTTTTTTTTTTCTTTAAGGTTTTTGAGCTTAAATCCCAAACAAAAGGTTTTATTTATTTTATTTTTAAAATTTTGAACTTAAAACACAAAATAATGGGCTCGAAATAATTTGATTCAATTAATTTATTTTTTTTAAATCAAATTAATTTGACTATTAACTTTAAAAAATTTAATTTATTTAATTTTATAAAATTTTGAATTCAATCAATTTAATTTATTAACATCGCCTGTCTCTTCGTATAAAAGGCTACTGGAAAGGAGCACGTCATGAGTACCATGAAACAGAAGAAAGCAAAGCATTGATCCTGTGAAAGAGAACAAGAGAGTTAATCAAGACCTGTTTTATTTGACTGACCATTTGCCGTGGGTACATGGGCTATTCGTCGACCATAATTGGTTACCACGGGAAAAAAAAGAAAGAAAAAACCATTATATACTGCCCTGATGCAGAATGATCTGCATCGAAAGCGATAATTTACTCATATATAATAAGCTTACATGTCTACATTGTAGGATCCGTGAGTGAATTCTCTAGCACAGATGAATCATTGCATTCGATATAGGTCATCCTCTATCAAAATAGTGTACAAAGATTTTTTTTCAGGAAAGATCACTTGCCATCAATTCTACAACCAACGGCAGAGTAAAAGTCAAAAATTTATTTTGTAAAAATTTGAGAAAGAAGCCCAAGCTTGTGTTATTGCACTACTAAGCCTAGGATTTCTTCATCAAATTCCAGTTATGAATGGGATTAGGATTGTCATAGTTTTCTTGCCAAATTAAATTTTGCAATATCCAATGAGATTAAAATTAATTTTGCAATATCCAATGAGATTAAAACTCAGCCTTGGTACTCTCCAACTCTCATTGGTAGAAATTGCACATCGTAATATGAATGCTATCTTTGAGTTTACTAGCTACAGTAAACAATCTTACAGCACAAGAGGTAAATGGGATATTTAAAAGATTACTCAATATTTTCCATGAATATTGGTTGAAAAAATTTTACCACTCCGCTTGCAAATCTACATGAGAAGGATATCTTATGCTGGGGTCTAGATTTTAAATCAAAAATTCATGTGAAACAAATGTATCAAAGCTTGACTTCTATCTTTGAGATTGATTTCATCATTAATTTCATTAAGTTATCCATATTATCAATTCAGTGCAAAGTTGTCCATTTTCTTTGAAAATTATTCAAATGGGGTCTCCTTATTTCTAAACTTTTGCATTATAGAATTACTTTCTTTCCCCTTAAATGCAGGAGATGCAGAAATAAAGTTGACGATCTGAATCATCTATTCTTTAAATGTAAGAAATCTCATTTGATTTGGAATACTTTGATTAATATTGCTTCAATTAATTAAGCCTATAATTTTTTATTAATTAACTCTCAGATGAATCTTCTTAAGCTTTTTTCATCTACCCTCTCTAGTTAACCTAGAAAGATAGGAATGAGGTACTAGTTTAAAATTCTGCATTCATTCTAATAAACATAATTAGATATGATAGTATCTTGGCAGAAGAATTTATCCATTCAAAGGAGCATAAAGTTTCCTACATTTCCACTCCTTTGGTATCTCAAAATCAGATCTTCATTTCCTGGTTGTGTCCCCTCCATCATGAACTCTCAAAATTAGCTTTAATAAATCTCTATTTAGTAGGAGCAATGTTTATCATATAAGATTACTTAGGAAAACCTGTTTTTACTGCAGCTATTCTTATAACTTTCATCTCATTGTCTTTTATTGAACTGCATGGTGCTTAGTATGGATTAATGATAGCATTGGATGCGGCCACTTACTTTCATATTATTCTTGAAGATAATTCAGCTCCTATGATTTTTGGGATTAATGGAAAATCTGAATCTATGCATCTTCTCCTTCAAAGTATCAAATTTCACCTGTAGTCAATGCCAAGTTTGTTGATAGATATGTTCTTCATCAAGCAAATCAAGCAGTTAACTATATAGTCAATGTTACCTCATTTGCATCCCAATTTATGCTTTGGATGAAAAATTTTTCTTAGGATCTGTGGAGCATTGTGGAAGCTAATGCTAGAGGCACTACTAATATGAGGCATTAGTTGCACATGCTACCACCAAAGAAAAAGAGATTTTGGTCAACTACAAAGATAGGTTTGCTCATTTGATAGATTGATAGATTTATACATGTACAATAAATAAAGGCAGTTTACGAATTAGAGAACCACAAACTTAGTGCAGGTCACACCTAATGCAACATTAGGTCCACCATTTAAAGAGGGCCCACCTGCATTGTATAATGTTATAGCTATCTTTCCTGCAGTTAAGCTTGATATAATTTTAACCTTGAGAAATACACCTACATGTGATTAGGAGAGGATAATAAATTCTAGTTAGCTAGACCTAATCTTGCTGGGATGGAGGTGTTGGTAGTATGTGGAGCATACTGAATTCTAACATCTTGTGTTTATAAATGACAAAATCTAACACTTACTTGGTAATTAGCATCAAGCTACCTGCAATAAATGAGCTCGGGTACAGTTAGCTGAAGTTAAGTCAATATCTAATAAACTTGATTATAAATGATGGATTTAGGTTTAGACTCAAAAAATATTGGGCCACCCAATTTGATCCAATTAAGAATCAACTAGCTCCAAAACCAAACTAGTTATTTTTTCTTTCCTTTTATGTGGTATAATTCACTAAGAAAAAAAGATCCCAGAATTTTGGAGGTGGGTTTACATTTTAGAAAGTTTTATCCTTAATTAATTTTAGAATTATTATATAATCTGATTTTTTAATTCTATTGTGATAATAATGATATGGTTAAAATTATATTTGATTTCATTTTTTAAAATCTTTGAGTTCCATATTTCACTTTATTTTTAATTATATATTTAATTAATACTTGAGAGCTTAAATTGGTTAGTAAGCTCGCCTGAATTTATGTAAAATAAATGTAATAACCCGTCGCAATAGATGGTCCTAATTTTATTACGATCGTTTTCACTAATTAATAAGTGATAACGGCCCCTTAAATGTTAAACGCCTGCTTGATGGGAGCAGGCGGTGGAATGGAAGGGATTTGAGTATCTCTTTAAATAGGGATCCCTTCCTAAAGCTTTCGACACAATGTTATCGAAAGAAAAACCAAAACAAGCGGAGGCATTGGGTCCCTGATCAAGAGCACATCTTGAGGGCATATACCATCAGAGTGCGATGGCTCATTGATTGGAAGCGCTCAATCAAGATCCATAGAGAGGAGGAGAAAGATCAAGATCCACCGAGAGAGGAAGATCAAAATCCATCGAGAGAGGAAGATCAAGATCCATAGAGAGGAGGAAGATCAAGATCCATCGAGAGGAAGATCAAAATCCTTACCCTCATCGGGAAGAAAATTAATAATAATGGATGGAGGTATTTATCGATCTTAACTTGCTTAATTATCATGATAAATATATTGATACTGTATTTCCGCATATCTGATCGGATCAATATACTTAAATTAAGTCTAACATTTGGTATCAGAGCATTTAAACCTCTACCTTATTTTGTGAGTGTTTCCATCAAGGTTCCTCTTTTCAAGCAATTTATGCCGCGTGTTTTCTGTTTTCAGTTTTTTTGGATCTCAGGTTCTGATTTTTGCTCAGTTCTGATTTTTGTTCATGGAATTGAGCAGAAACCATCAAACTGATCTCAGATTTTGATTTTTGCGGAAACATTTAGTCACTTCTGACCATGTGTGTTCAAGAGGAAGGGAGGCTGATTTTAGAAATGGGAGAAAGTGCACATTTAGTCACTCAGAAAAAGACTAAAGCTCCCAAAGCCAAACGCAAAGGAAAGGGTAAAGTATCCATCCATACAGAAGACAAGAAGGAGTCCAAGTGCTTTTTTTGCAAGAAGAAAGGGCATATAAAGAAAGATTGTCTCAAATTCAAAGCTTGGCTTGACAAGAAAGGTACTCTAACCTCATTCGTATGTCATGAATCCAATTTGTTATATGTCATAACACATGGTGGATTGATTCTGGTTCTACAATCCATGTTTCAAATACCTTGCAGGGTTTTCTAAATCAAAGGAAACCATTGGGAAGTGAACAAAGCATCTATTCAGGAAACAAGATGGGTTCACATGTGGAAGCAATTGGGACGTGCAGACTTATTTTACATTCTGGTTTTGTTTTGGATTTGGAAAAGACATTTTATATTCCAAGTTTCTCTAGAAATTTGATTTCAGTGTCAAGGCTTGTACCAGCAGGATACTCCTTTAATTTTAATAAAAGCTCTGTTGATTTATTTTATAAATCTAAGCTTATTGGGAATGGTACATTGTCAGACAATCTTTTCCAAATTAATTTGAAAAATAATACCACCTATAATGTGATGCACGCCCAAACTGGTATGAAAAGATGTGTTATAAATGAGAATTCCTCTATTTTGTGGCATCGGAGATTAGGTCATATCTCCATTGAGAGAATTAAAAGATTAGTAAAAGATGGAGTACTTGATACTCTTGATTTTACTGATTTTGACACTTGTGTGGACTGCATAAAGGGAAAGCAAACCAACAAGTCCAAGAAAGATGCCAAGAGAAGTTCGGAAATACTGGAGATCATACATACGGATATCTGTAGCCCAGATATGGATTCGTATGGTCAGAGATACTTCATCTCATTTATTGATGACTATTCACGATATATGTATCTCTACCTACTTCATAATAAGAACGAAGCATTAGATGCCTTTAAGGTATTTAAGGCAGAAGTAGAGAAACAATGCGGCAAGCAAATTAAAATCGTGAGGTCAGATAGAGGTGGAGAATATTATGGTAGATACACTGAGAATGGACAAGCACCTGGTCCGTTTGCTCGGTTTCTTGAAGAAAATGGAATTGTTGCACAATACACCATGCCAGGGTCTCCTGACCAAAACGGTGTAGCTGAAAGGAGAAACCGGACATTATTGGACATGGTAAGGAGCATGATTGTCAGCTCTAACCTACCTAAATCCTTGTGGACTGAAGCTCTTAAAACTGCTGCGTATATATTGAATCGGGTTCCAACCAAGGCTGTTTCCAAAACGCCATTTGAGTTATTTAAAGGTTGGAAACCAAGTCTGCAACATATACGTGTTTGGGGATGCCCATCTGAAGTAAGAGTCTATAATCCACAAGAAAAGAAACTAGACCCAAGGACTATTAGTGGATACTTTATTGGATATGCTGAGAAGTCCAAGGGTTATAGATTTTATTGTCCATCTCACAGCACTAGGATTGTGGAATCAAGAAATGCAAAATTTCTTGAGAATGACTTGATCAGTGGGAGTGATCAATCTCAGTATTTGGCTTCTTCTGAGAAAGATCATTCAGTTATTCCAGCTTCCACTTCAAGTGAGGGATTGGTTGTTATTTATAGCACTCCTCAAACTCAATTAAGTGCCCAACAACCAGTCATTGAGATTTCACAAGCTGATGGTAATCTAGAAGATCGTGTTGTTCATCAACAATCAGTTGTGCAAGATACTCCTCAAGAGGTCATTGACACAACATTAAGAAGATCAACTAGAATAAAGAAATCAGCAATTCCTAGTGATTATGTTGTGTATCTACATGAATCTGACTATAACATTGGAGCCGAAAATGATCCTGAAACGTTTTCACAAGCCATGAGTTCTAAGGAATCAAACTTGTGGTTCAATGCCATGAAGGACGAGATGGAATCTATGGCATCTAATCGAGTCTGGGATCTTGTTGAGTTGCCTGATGGTGTAAAAGCCATTGGATGTAGATGGATCTTCAAAATAAAGAAAGACTCACAAGGCAACATTGAGAGATATAAAGCAAGACTCGTTGCCAAAGGATTCACTCAGAGGGAAGGAATCGACTACACGGAGACATTTTCTCCTGTATCCAAGAAAGACTCTCTCCGAATAATTATGGCATTGGTAGCTCATTTTGATTTTGAGTTACATCAAATGGATGTGAAGACCGCATTCCTTAATGGAGATCTAGAGGAAGAGGTTTACATGAAACAACCTGAAGGATTTTCCTCTAGTGATGGTGAGCATTTGGTTTGCAAGCTTAAGAAATCCATATATGGATTGAAACAAGCCTCACGTCAGTGGTATTTAAAATTTCATGATGTGATCTCTTCCTTTGGTTTTGAAGAGAACATCATGGATCAATGTATATACCAGAAGGTTAGTGGGAGCAAAATTTGTTTCTTGGTCCTATATGTGGATGACATTCTACTTGCAACCAATGATAAAGGGTTGCTATATGAGGTGAAACAATTTCTCTCCAAAAATTTTGATATGAAAGATATGAGTGAGGCATCTTATGTCATTGGCATTAAGATCCATAGAGAAAGATCTCGAGGCATTTTGGGATTGTCTCAAGAAACTTATATCAATAAAGTCTTGGAGAGATTTCAGATGAAAAATTGTTCACCAAGTGTTGCACCTATAGTGAAGGGTGACAAGTTCGCTTTGAACCAGTGCCCTAAAAATGAACTTGAACGGGAACAGATGCACAACATTCCATATGCTTCAGCTGTTGGAAGCCTAATGTATGCTCAGGTTTGCACAAGACCTGACATTGCATTTGCAGTAGGAATGTTGGGAAGATATCAGAGTAATCCAGGTTTAGACCACTGGAGAGCTGCTAAAAAGGTCATGAGGTATCTTCAAGGGACCAAGGACTACATGCTCATGTATAGACAAACTGATCATTTGGAGATAGAGGGCTACTCAGATTCGGACTTTGCTGGCTGCGTTGATTCTCGGAAATCAACATCAGGATTTATATTTATGTTAGCTGGTGGAGCCATATCATGGAGGAGTGCAAAGCAGACTTTGACTGCTACCTCTACTATGGAAGCGGAGTTCGTTGCTTGTTTTGAGGCTACATCGCAAGGTGTATGGTTGAAGAGTTTCATCTCAGGGCTTAGAATTGTTGACTCTATTACTAGGCCAATTAAACTGTACTGTGACAATTCAGCTGCTGTATTTTTGGCTAAAAACCATAAGAGTGGTAGTCGAAGTAAACATATCGACATTAAGTATTTAGCCATAAGAGAACGTGTTAAAGAAAATAAAGTGGTCATAGAACACGTTAGCACTGAATTGATGATAGCTGATCCTTTGACTAAAGGCATGCCAATTAAGAATTTTAAGGATCATGTGATAAGAATGGGAGTTGGTTCCATGATATAATTGTATGGATAACAATTTGTACAAAGAAACTCTTATTTCAATTATTTGTTTATTTCTCATTCAGGTGTACACGTTATATGACTTTTGAGAAATGACAAACTTTTCTTTTGGACTCTGAATAAACATATGGTTTATTCATTATGTTATGTTGTCACATTTGGAATAGTGGTAAAGAAATTGAATGCATTGTAATACATAGAAGATAATACTCAATTATAGAGGACCTATCGCTATGATTCATGTATTTAGTTTCTTGTTCAGTGTTGATAAAATATACGGACCAAGTGGGAGAATGTAATAACCCGTCGCAATAGATGGTCCTAATTTTATTACGATCATTTCCACTAATTAATAAGTGATAACGGCCCCTTAAATGTTAAACGCCTGCTTGATGATGGGTGGAATGGAAGGGATTTGAGTATCTCTTTAAATAGGGATCCCTTCCTAAGGCTTTCGACAATGTTATCGAAAGAAAAACCAAAATAAGCAGAGGCATTGGGTCCTTGATCAAGAGCACATCCTGAGGGCATATACCATCTGGGTGCGATGGCTCATTGATTGGAAGCGCTCAATCAAGATCCATAGAGAGGAGGAGGAAGATCAAGATCCATCGAGAGAGGAAGATCAAGATCCATAGAGAGGAGGAAGATCAAGATCCATCGAGAGGAAGATCAAAATCCTTACCCTCATCGGGAAGAAAATTAATAATAATGGATGGATGTATTTATCGATCTTAACTTGCTTAATTATCGTGATAAATATATTGATACCGTATTTTTGCATATCTGATAGGATCAATATATTTAAATTAAGTCTAACATTTCACAAAATTTATACTCAAAATTTAAATTAAAATCAAAATTAAAAGGAATCAAACTGGTCGAGGCGTGTTAAACACTGCCCTAAGGACAAGTTTTCGCCCCCTCGTGCGGGTTGTTGGCGAATTATCCCCAAGGTACATCGACCTGATTTGATTCGATCCTCCTACCGCGAGTACGATCGGGTGGAGGTTCAAATCCAGTAATTCTTCAGATGCCCTAATATAATAATAAAATAGTTAAATAAATCTTTTACCATCGATAGTTTGTTGAGACAGATTTCCTTGTTGAGACTCCTTGTTAAGACATCATCAGGATTTGCAGCAACAGAATCATCAAGGGTTTGCAGCAACAGAATCTTTAAGGATTTGCAGCAATAGAATCTTCAAGGATTTTCAGCAACAGAATTTGTAGCAATGGGATTTTTAAGGATTTTATTTTCTGTCTTCTATGTTCTCTACTTATTTTCCTTAGTTTATCCATATATTTATATAAAAAAATTGACTGTTTCTCCTTGTGACCATTCCTTCCCGAACGTTGGTCATGGAGCATGAGCGTGCGGAATAAAAGCTCGCAAACGCTTGCGAACACTTGTCGCGAGCGTTCCACAAACGCTCCCAGTGAGCGCGTCCCACGCGAGCATTTAATGCTCGCGTGGGTCGGTTACCTTTTTTTTATTTTTAACTTTTAACACAGGTCAAAAGTCAACAATTCCCCATAAAAGTTAAAAATTAAAAAAATTAAATTAATAAAATAAATAATAAAATTAATATACCAAAAAAAAATTAGGGCATCTTATACTGCGCAATAGGTGAGGTGTCCTGTGGACTTAAACCTCACTTAGTGTTGATTGTATACATCTGAAGGAACCATAGTGGATTAGACCTTGAACTAGGTCCTTGACTCAGACTTCTACTAATCACACACACAGCATGAATCAATTGGGTTTAAGCGGTCAGTGCATATTAAAGGCCTTGCGCTTAGTACCTTGATTTTTCATGAGAATTTCTTAAGGTTAGCCCAAACCTTTAGTCACGGCCTCATATGACAATTCTCATATAGGTGAATCCTCCAAGGGTATTTGTGACTAATACTCTGCAGATAACCTACCTCGAATCCATTAAGAGAATCACTCAACCTTACACAAATTTACTTTGTCACTTTATAAGAGCACTCATCATAGGGATGGGTTGAAATTTTTTTCAAAATTTGTGCTCTAACACGATCACTCAATTAGCTTCGTTTCTACCACATTGAACCTCATTCATGGGATCTCCAATCACAGAGGTTGGGTATCCACTGCTGGTGACCAAATAATGGGCTTAAGCCCCATCCCCCTCGATGAATCTAGGACTCCACTCCTAGATAATCCCTTGGTTAATTGATCTGCCAAATTCTTCTCAGATTTGACAAATTCCAAAGAGATAACATCATTTTTCTTATATTGTCTTATAAACTTATGATGAAGCCGTATATGGCGATTCATCTTTTTATTGGTACTCTTTTGATTTGTCAGTTCAATTGCGGCCTTATTATCACAATGGATAGATATAGCTGGAACTGGCTTAGGTACCAAAGATAGCTCTGATATTAGATTTTTTATCAACTCTGCCTCATTACAAGTGGTATCCAGAGCTATCAACTCGGCCTCCATGGTGCTTCTAGAAATAATAGTTTGCCTAGTGGATCCCCAGGCAATAGCAGCACCGCCAAGAAGAAAAACGTATCCGGTAGTTGATTTTAAATCATGAGAATCAGTGACCCAATTAGCATCACTGTAACCCTCAACCACCTCAGGGTATTCAGTGAACATCAAAGAGAGATTAAGTGTTCCCTTTAAATATCAAAACACTCTTTCTAAGGCTACCCAATGAGATTGATCAGGATTTTGATTATATCTACTCAGCCTTCCTACAGCATAGGCAATATCAGGTCTTGTCCTGTTTGCTACATACAAGAGAGATCCTATAATTTGAGAATACTTTAATTGATTAATTGGGTCACCTAAATTTTTCTTTAGGTGAAAACTAGGATCAAAAGGAGTAGATATTGATTTAAGATTGGAATAACCAAACTTTTTGATCATTTTTTCTATAGAATGAGAAAGAGAGAGAGCTATCTCTTCATGGGACTTGATAAGCTTTATCCCTAGGATTACATCCGCTTCACCTAAATCTTTCATGTCAAACTTAGAAGAGAGGAAAGATTTAACACTTGAAATAATTTCAAGAGATGTTCCAAAAATTAAAATATCATCGACATATAAGCAAAGGATTACACAATCATTATCGACGATCTTAGAATACACACACTTATCATGATTATTGATTTGAAATCCAAAAGATAGAATAATTTGATCAAATTTCTCATGCCATTGTTTAGGAGCCTGTTTAAGACCATAAAGGAACTTGATAAGTTTACAAACCTTGTCTTCTTGTCCCTTTACAACAAAACCTTCTGACTGTTCCATATAGATCTCCTCCTTAAGATCTCCATTTAGGAACGCAGTCTTCACATCCATTTGATGAATGATTAACTTATGAATGGAAGCAATAGCAAGAAGTGATCTAAGGGTTGTTATTCTAGCTACAGGAGAATATGTATCAAAGAAATCTAACCCTTTCTTTTGGTTATACCCTTTGGCTACTAATCTAGCCTTATACTTTTCTATTGAACCATCAGGTCTAAATTTCTTCTTAAATACCCACTTACACCCTAAAGGTTTGCTTCCAGGGGTTAAATCAGATAAGATCCAAGTTTTATTTTGTAAGATTGAATTAAATTCAGAAAGGATAGCTTCCTTCCAAAAAGGAGCATCAGGAGAAGACATCGCCTTTGAAAAAGAAGAAGGTTCGCCTTCGACTAGGAAAGTAAAGAAACCTTCACCAAGATCTTTTTTTTCCTTATCCTTGAACTTTTTCTAAGTTCAGAAGGTTCACCTTTAGGATTAGATCTTTTCCTTTTCCTTGACTCATTAGAGAACCCAGCTTCAATAGAATCATGAACCAAGTAAGGATTAGAAGAGAGTTGATTTGGTACTTGATTCTTAAAAGGAAAAATATTTTCAAAATAAGTAGCATCTCTAGATTCGATAAGAGTGTTATTTGAGATGCCACTTATATCAGAGTTTATCACTAGGAACCTATTTGTACTGCTATCTAAGGAATAACCTATAAAGATAGCATCTACAGTTTTAGGTCCTATTTTTCTTCTCTTGGGTTTAGGTATTCCTACCTTAGCTAAGCATCCCCACACTTTAAGATAATCTAGCCTGGGTGTTCTACCTTTCCAAAGCTCAAAAGGTGTTTTAGGACTATCCTTAAAGGGTATCCTATTTAAAATATAACATGCAGCTAAAAGAGCTTCCCCCCACAAGTTTTCAGGTACGCCTGAACTTATTAACATTGAGTTAACCATATCCATTAATGTACGATTTTTTCGTTCAGCTACACCATTAGACTGAGGAGAGTATGGTGGTGTAACTTCATGAATAATCCCATATACTTGACAAAATAGAGTCATTTCATTTGAAGTATATTCACCACCGCGATCTGACCTAAATTTCTTAAGCTTTTTCTCAGTTTGGGTTTCAGCTTCTACCTTATAAATCTTAAACTTATCTAATACTTCATCCTTAGATTTTATCAAATATATGTGACAATATCTTGAGAAGTCATCTATGAATGTTACAAAGTAACGACTTCCTCCCCGTGTAGGAAACTTGGTAGAGTCACATACATCGCTATGGACTAATTCAAGAAGTGTTGAACTCCTATTTACTGATTTAAAAGGTTTTCTAGGCATCTTAGCTTGAATACAAATCTCACATTTAAACTTTCTATCAATATGAACCTTAGGAATTAGATTAAGATTTGTCATGTAATGAATACGATCAAAATTCACATGACCAAGTCTACTATGCCAAACATTTGAAGATTCAACATTAAAAAAAGAGAACTTTTATTAGATAACATAGAGGATACATTTAATTTAAAAAGACCTTCACATACAAAACCTTTACCAACAAACTCATTATTACGAGTAATTACAACTTTATTTGACTCTAGAACAATTTTATATCCTCTAGATATAAGAAGAGATCCACTAATCAGATTTCTTCTAACACTAGGAACTAACAGCACTTCATGAAGGACCAGGATTTTTCAGATATCATCTTTAGATCCACTTGACCTTTTTCAAGCACTTGTGCTGAAGAGTTATTCCCAAGTGTCACACCTCCTCCACTTGATTCCTGAAAGGTGAAGAACCAGGAGCGATCAAAACAAATATGAACATTAGCTCCTGAATCAAGCCACCAATCACAAGAAGATTGGGTTGAGTTAATTAAGAATTTTGAATTTACCGACCTAAAAGAAGGCTCAGTACCACTCTCAACCACGTTAACTTGTGGTTTGGATGATTTCCTCAATGGTTCAGTATTTCGGTGGTAGCAGTCCTTTGCCACATGATTTGTCCTTCCGCACACAAAGCAGAATGTGCCTTTATAATTCTTTGACTTCTGATTCGGTCGGTTCTGATTTGATCGGTTCTGAGGAGGTTTGTATGATTGGTTGGATCTAGATTGAAATTTCTTCTTCTTAAAATTCTTTCTCCTAGGTTTGAATTGATTTGGAGTTGGATTTGACTCTGTCAGATTGATTTTAGGTCTAAGGTCGGTCTTTTGATTTTGATTTAGCTTAAGCCGGTGTTCCTCTTCTATCCTAATAGAGTTAATCACTTCTGTTAGGGTCAAGCTACCTTGCTTATGACTTAGCTCTCGAGCAAAGGATGACCAAGATGGTGGAAGGGCATCTACTAAGGCTTGGACCTTATAGTTTTTAGAAAAACTACAACCAGTCAATTCTGACTTTCTAAGAAAATCTTGAATTCATGAATTTGAATACTAATGGGTTTGACTTTCTAAATTTTGAGATAGTGAATCTATCTAGACCAGCATCAACCATCCCATATTCAGCCTTAAGAGCATCCCATAGTTTCTTAGTAGTTTTAGTAGGAAGGTAGACATCATAAAGATTATCAGATAGGGCACTTAAAATTCTATGTCTACAATGAAAATCTATTTCCTGGGGTGTTTTTGATGAAGATGAGGTATCAACTATACTAGAAGAACCTTGTTGACTATTAGATTTGGGATCTGATAATTCTATGACAGAAAATAAACCTAAAGTGGTAAGCCAATATTTCACTTGACTTTGCCACCTCCTAAAGAATGATCCATTAAATTTTTCAGGTTTAATTGCACTAAAATCATCAGAAGCCATTTTGAAAAAATTGGTTGCTTAATTTGTTCTGCACAACCAAAAAGTTGAAGATTTAGCATTACAATTTGAGTGATTTAAATTAGTGATTTTTCAGATATTTCTAGATTTTAAATTTAAATTCAAAAGAATTAAATCTAGAAACTACTTACAATAATAATAAAACCACTAAACAAAAATTAACTCAAATAAGTCAATTTTAATTTTTTTTTAAAATTTGAATTTCAAATTTGAATTTTAAATTTTAAATTCAAAACTCCTTTTTTTTAAACGAAATTACTTATAATAAAATCTAGCAATTTCTAATAAGAGGAACACTTGTCCTTAGCTATTAGAAAAATTGTTTTTTCCTTTTGCAAAATTCCTTTATTAGAAAAATGCTAGAAAATTAATCAAAAAATTTATACTCAAAATTTAAATTAAAATCAAAATTAAAAGGAATCAAACTGGTCGAGGCGTGTTAAATACTGCCCTAAGGATAAGTTTTTGCTCCCTCATGCGGGTTGTTGGCGAATTGTCCCTAAGGTACAACGACCTGATTTGATTCGATCCTCCTGCCGCGAGCACGATCGGGTGAAGGTTCAAACCCAGTGATTCTTCAGATGCCCAAATATAATAATAAAATAGTTAAATAAATCTTTTACCACCGGTAGTTTGTTGAGACAGATTTCCTTGTTGAGACTCCTTGTTAAGACATCATCAGGATTTGCAGCAACAGAATCATCAAGGGTTTATAGCAACAGAATCTTTAAGGATTTGCAGCAACAGAATCTTCAAGGATTTTCAGCAACATAATTTGTAGCAACGGGATTTTTAAGGATTTTATTTTCTGCCTTCTATGTTCTCTACTTAATTTAAATATATTGATCCTATCAGATATGCGGAAAGATGGTATCAATATATTTATCATGATAACTAAGCAAGTTAAGATCGATAAATATTTCCAGCCATTATTATTAATTTTCTTCCCGACAAGGGTAAGGATTTTGATCTTCCTCTCTCGATGGATCTTGATCTTCCTCTCTCGGTGGATCTTGATCTTCCTCCTCCTCTCTATGGATCTTGATTGAGCGCTTCCAATCAATGAGCCATCGCACTCTGATGGTATATGCCCTCAGGATGTGCTATTAATTAGGGACCCAATGCCTCCGCTTGCTTTGGTTTTTCTTTCGATAACATTATCTCGAAAGCCTTAGGAAGGGATCCCTATTTAAAGAGATACTCAAATCCCTTCCATTCCACCGCCTGCTCCCATCAAGCAGGCGTTTAACATTTAAGGGGCCGTTATCACTTATTAATTAGTGGAAACGATCGTAATAAAATTAGGACCATCTATTGCGATGGGTTATTACATTCTCCCACTTGGTCCGTATATTTTATCAACACCGAACAAGAAACTAAATACATGAATCATAGCGATAGGTCCTCTATAATTGAGTATTATCTTCTATGTATTACAATGCATTCAATTTCTTTACCACTATTCCAAATGTGATAACATAATGAATAAACCATATGTTTATTCAGAGTCCAAAAGAAAAGTTTGTCATTTCTCAAAAGTCAAATAATGTGTACACCTGAATGAGAAATAAACAAATAATTGAAATAAGAGTTTCTTTGTACAAATTATTATCCATACAATTATATCATGGAACCAACTCCCATTCTTATCACATGATCCTTAAAATTCTTAATTGGCATGCCTTTAGTCAAAGGATCAGCTATCATCAATTCAGTGCTAACGTGTTCTATGACCACTTAATTTTCTCTAACACGTTCTCTTATGGCTAAATACTTAATGTCGATATGTTTACTTCGACTACCACTCTTATTGTTTTTAGCCAAAAATACAGCAGCTGAATTGTCACAGTACAGTTTAATTGGCCTAGCAATAGAGTCAACAATTCTAAGCCCTGAGATGAAACTCTTCAACCATACACCTTGCGATGTAACCTCAAAACAAGCAACGAACTCCGCTTCCATAGTAGAGGTAGCAGTCAAAGTCTACTTTGCACTCCTCCATGATATGGCTCTACCAGCTAACATAAATATAAATCATGATATTGATTTCCGAGAATCAACGCAGCTAGCAAAGTTCGAATCTGAGTAGCCCTCTATCTCCAAATGATTAGTTTGTCTATACATGAGCATGTAGTCCTTGGTCCCTTGAAGATACCTCATGACCTTTTTAGCAGCTCTCCAGTGGTCTAAACCTGGATTACTCTGATATCTTCCCAACATTCATACTGCGAATGCAATGTCAGGTCTTGTGCAAACCTGAGCATACATTAGGCTTCCGACAGCTGAAGCATATGGAATGTTGTGCATCTGTTCCCATTCAAGTTCATTTTTAGGGCACTGGTTCAAAGCGAACTTGTCACCCTTCACTATAGGTGCAACACTTGGTAAACAATTTTTCATCTAAAATCTCTCCAAGACTTTATTGATATAAGTTTCTTGAGACAATCCTAAAATGCCTCGAGATCTTTCTCTATGGATCTTAATGCCAATGACATAAGATGCCCCACTCATATCTTTCATATCAAAATTTTTGGAGAGAAATTGTTTCACCTCATATAGCAACCCTTTATCATTGGTTGCAAGTAGAATGTCATCCACATATAGGACCAAGAAATAAATTTTGCTTCCACTAACCTTCTGGTATATACATTGATCCATGATGTTCTCTTCAAAACCAAAGGAAGAGATCACATCATGAAATTTTAAATACCACTGACGTGAGGCTTGTTTCAATCCATATATGGATTTCTTAAGCTTGCAAACCAAATGCTCACCATCACCAGAGGAAAATCCTTCAGGCTGTTTCATATAAACCTCTTCCTCTATATCTCCATTAAGGAATGCGGTCTTCACATCCATTTGATGTAACTCAAAATTAAAATGAGCTACCAATGCCATTATTATTCGGAGAGAATCTTTCTTGGATACAGGAGAAAATGTCTCAGTGTAGTCGATTCCTTCCCTCTGAGTGAATCATTTGGCAACGAGTCTTGCTTTATATCTCTCAATGTTGCCTTATGAGTCTTTCTTTATTTTAAAGACCCATCTACATCCAATGGCTTTTACACCATCAGGCAACTCAACAAGATCCCAGACTCGATTAGATTCCATAGATTTCATCTCGTCCTTCATGGCATTGTACCACAAGTTTGATTCCTTAGAACTCATGGCTTGTGAAAACGTTTCAGGATCATTTTTGGCTCCAATGTTATAGTCAGATTCATGTAGATACACAATATAATCACTAGGAATTGCTGATTTCTTTATTCTAGTTGATCTTCTTAATGTTGTATCAATGACCTCTTGAGGAGTATCTTGCACAATTGATTGTTGATGAACAACATGATCTTCTAGATTACCATCAGCTTGTGAAATCTCAGTGACTGGTTGTTGAGCACTTAATTGAGTTTGAGGAGTGCTATAAATAACAACCAATCCCTCTCTTGAAGTGGAAGCTGGAATAACTGAATGATCTTTCTCAGAAGAAGCCAAATACTGAGATTGATCACTCCCACTAATCAAGTCATTTTCAAGAAATTTTGCATTTCTTGATTCCACAATCCTAGTGCTGTGAGATGAACAATAAAATCTATAACCCTTGGACTTCTCAGCATATCCAACAAAATATCCACTAATAGTCCTTGGGTCTAGTTTCTTTTCTTGTGGATTATAAACTCTTACTTCAGATGGGCATCCCCAAACACGTATATGTTGCAAACTTGGTTTCCAACCTTTAAATAACTCAAATGGCGTTTTGGAAACAGCCTTGGTTGGAACTCGATTCAATATATACGCAGCAGTTTTAAGAGCTTCAGTCCACAAGGATTTAGGTAGGTTGGAGCTGACAATCATGCTCCTTACCATGTCCAATAATGTTCGGTTTCTCCTTTCAGCTACACCGTTTTGGTCAGGAGACCCTGGCATGGTGTATTGTGCAACAATTCCATTTTCTTCAAGAAATCGAGTAAACGGACCAGGTGCTTGTCCATTCTCAGTGTATCTACCATAATATTCTTCACCTCTATCTGACCTTACAATTTTAATTTGCTTGCCGCATTGTTTCTCTACTTCTGTCTTAAATACCTTAAAGGCATCTAATGGTTCATTCTTATTATGAAGTAGGTAGAGATACATATATCGTGAATAGTCATCAATAAATGAGATGAAGTATCTATGACCATACGAGTCCATATCTGGGCTACAGATATCCGTATGTATGATCTCCAGTATTTTCGAACTTCTCTTGGCATCTTTCTTGGAGTTGTTAGTTTGCTTTCCCTTTATGCAGTCCACACAAGTGCCAAAATCAGTAAAATCAAGAGTATCAAGTACTCCATCTTTTACTAATCTTTTAATTCTCTCAATGGAGATATGACCTAATCTTCGATGGAGAGAATTAAAAGATTAATAAAAGATGGAGTACTTGATACTCTTGATTTTACTGATTTTGGCACTTGTGTGGACTGCATAAAGGGAAAGCAAACCAACAAGTCCAAGAAAGATGCCAAGAGAAGTTCAGAAATACTGGAGATCGTACATACGGATATTTGTAGCCCATATATGGACTCGTATGGTCAGAGATACTTCATCTCATTTATTGATGACTATTCACGATATATGTATCTCTACCTACTTCATAATAAGAACAAAGCATTATATGCCTTTAAGGAATTTAAGGCAGAAGTAGAGAAACAATGCGGCAAGCAAATTAAAATCGTGAGATCATATAGAGGTGGAGAATATTATGGTAGATACACTGAGAATGGACAAGCACCTGGTCCGTTTGCTCGATTTCTTGAAGAAAATGGAATTGTTGCATAATACACCATGCCAGGGTCTCCTGACCAAAATGGTGTAGCTGAAAGGAGAAACCGGACATTATTGGACATGGTAAGGAGCATGATTGTCAGCTCTAACCTACCTAAATCCTTGTGGACTGAAGCTCTTAAAACCGCTGCATATATTGAATCGGGTTCCAACCAAGGCTGTTTCCAAAATGCCATTTGAGTTATTTAAAGGTTGGAAACCAAGTTTGCAACATATATGTGTTTGGGGTTGCCCATCTGAAGTAAGAGTTTATAATCCACAAGAAAAGAAACTAGACCCAAGGACTATTAGTGGATATTTTGTTGGATATGCTGAGAAGTCCAGGGGTTATAGATTTTATTGTCCATCTCACAGCACTAGGATTGTGGAATCAAGAAATGCAAAATTTTTGAGAATGACTTGATTAGTGGGAGTGATCAATCTCAGTATTTGGCTTCTTTTGAGAAAGATCATTCAGTTATTCCAGCTTCCACTTCAGGTGAGGGATTGGTTGTTATTTATAGCACTCCTCAAACTCAATTAAGTGCTCAACAACCAGTCATTGAGATTTCACAAGCTGATGGTAATCTAGAAGATCATGTTGTTCATCAACAATCAGTTGTGCAAGATACTCCTCAAGAGGTCATTGATACAACATTAAGAAGATCAACTAGAATAAAGAAATCAGCAATTCCTAGTGATTATATTGTGTATCTACATGAATATGACTATAACATTGGAGTCGAAAATGATCCTGAAACGTTTTACAAGCCATGAGTTCTAAGAAATCAAACTTGTGGTACAATGCCATGAAGGATGAGATGAAATCTATGGCATCTAATCGTGTCTGGGATCTTGTTGAGTTGCCTGATGGTGTAAAAGCCATTGGATGTAGATGGGTCTTTAAAATAAAGAAAGACTCACAAGGCAACATTGAGAGATATAAAGCAAGACTCATTGCCAAAGGATTCACTCAGAGGGAAGGAATCGACTACACTGAGACATTTTCTCCTGTATCCAAGAAAGATTCTCTCCGAATAATAATGGCATTGGTAGCTCATTTTGATTTTGAGTTACATCAAATGGATGTGAAGACCGCATTCCTTAATGGAGATATAGAGGAAGAGGTTTATATGAAACAGCCTGAAGGATTTTTCTTTGGTGATGGTGAGCATTTGGTTTGCAAGCTTATGAAATCCATATATGGATTGAAACAAGCCTCACGTCAGTGGTATTTAAAATTTCATGATGTGATCTCTTCCTTTGATTTTGAAGAGAACATCATGGATCAATGTATATACCAGAAGGTTAGTGGGAGCAAAATTTGTTTCTTGGTCCTATATATGGATGACATTCTACTTGCAACCAATGATAAAGGGTTGCTATATGAGGTGAAACAATTTCTCTCCAAAAATTTTGATATGAAAGATATGAGTGAGGCATCTTATGTCATTGGCATTAAGATCCATAGAAAAGATCTCGAGGCATTTTAGGATTGTCTCAAGAAACTTATATCAATAAAGTCTTGAAGAGATTTCAGATAAAAAATTGTTCACCAAGTGTTGCACCTATAGTGAAGGGTGACAAGTTCGCTTTGAACCAGTGCCCTAAAAATGAACTTGAACGGGAACAGATGCACAACATTCCATATGCTTCAGCTATCGGAAGCCTAATGTATGCTCAGGTTTGCACAAGACCTGACATTGCATTCGCGGTAGGAATGTTAGGAAGATATCAGAGTAATCTAGGTTTAGACCACTGGAGAGCTGCTAAAAAGGTCATGAGGTATCTTCAAGGGACCAAGGACTACATGCTCATGTATAGACAAACTGATCATTACTAAGATTCGGACTTTGCTGGCTGCGTTGATTCTCGGAAATCAACATCAGGATTTATATTTATGTTAGCTGGTGGAGCCATATTATGGAGGAGTGCAAAGTAGCCTTTGACTGCTACCTCTACTATGGAAGCGGAGTTCGTTGCTTGTTTTGAGGCTACATCGTAAGGTGTATGGTTGAAGAGTTTCATCTCAGGGCTTAGAATTGTTGACTCTATTGCTAGGCCAATTAAACTGTACTGTGACAATTCAGCTGCTGTATTTTTGGCTAAAAACCATAAGAGTGGTAGTCGAAGTAAACATATCGACATTAAGTATTTAGCTATCAGAGAACCTGTTAGAGAAAATAAAGTGGTCATAGAACACGTTAGCACTGAATTGATGATAGCTGATCCTTTGACTAAAGGCATGCCAATTAAGAATTTTAAGGATCATGTGATAAGAATGGGAGTTGGTTCCATGATATAATTGTATGGATAACAATTTGTACAAAGAAACTCTTATTTCAATTATTTGTTTATTTCTCATTCAGGTGTACACGTTATTTGACTTTTGAGAAATGACAAACTTTTCTTTTGGACTCTGAATAAACATATGGTTTATTCATTATGTTATCACATTTGGAATAGTGGTAAAGAAATTGAATGCATTGTAATACATAGAAGATAATACTCAATTATAGAGGACCTATCGCTATGATTCATGTATTTAGTTTCTTGTTCAGTGTTGATAAAATATACGGACCAAGTGGAAGAATGTAATAACCCATCGCAATAGATGGTCCTAATTTTATTACGATCGTTTCCACTAATTAATAAGTGATAACGGCCCCTTAAATGTTAAACGTCTGCTTGATGGGAGCAGGCGGTGGAATGAAAGGGATTTGAGTATCTCTTTAAATAGGGATCCCTTCCTAAGGCTTTCGAGACAATGTTGTCGAAAGAAAAACCAAAACAAGCGGAGGCATTGGGTCCCTGATCAAGAGCACATCCTGAGGGCATATACCATCAGAGTGCGTTGGCTCATTGATTGTAAGCGCTCAATCAAGATCCATAGAGAGGAGGAGGAAGATCAAGATCCACCGAGAGAGGAAGATCAAGATCCATCGAGAGAGGAAGATCAAGATCCATAGAGAGGAGGAAGATCAAGATCCATCGAGAGGAAGATCAAAATCCTTACCCTCATCGGAAAGAAAATTAATAATAATGGCTGGAGGTATTTATCGATCTTAACTTGCTTAATTATCGTGATAAATATATTGATACCGTATTTTCGCATATCTGATAGGATCAATATATTTAAATTTAGTCTAACAATAAATAGTCTGATGTAAATTTATATTTTTCAATCTAATTATTGATAGATTGCATATGGATCTAAATTTTTCTAACCATCCAACCTAATCCATACCAATTTGACCTTCCTTATTCTTCTTTATTTAGGTACAGGTTATACTCTCACATAGCAAGTACCTCTTGCATCTGCCTCCAATGTATCCTCCAAAGGTCTGCAGAAAAAAATCACTTCTCTAAAGCAAAATTTGAAAGCTTGATATCGTAAGTTTATCCAGATGATCTGTTACTTGATTTTGCCACTTTAAGAACATGCTAATAGGATAAATTTGATAGGTTAGAGATCACCAACATGAGCCTATAGAGAAAAGAATGGAAGCGTTCAATATTGCCATTCAGCAAGACTACAACGGTTATAGAATCATCTTCAAGAATCAAACCAATATATTAAGAGAAGCAAGTGCTAGAAGGAGTACATTCTAAGTTGCATTCAACTTGATTGATGGAACAAAATCATGATGTACCAAAAGAAGTAGCTGCAGGTAAAGGCTTTCCAAAGTAAACTTGAATAACGGCCCCCACATTTAAAGAATTAGAGTGAATTGATCCATCGAAGTTGACTTTTATAGACCTTTTGATTATGGGGAATATGAGTTGGTTGACAAGCTTTGTTTTTAAAAATATCCTATTTCTTACCGTTTCAAATCAACCAATGAGACAAGTCAATAGGAATTGCTTGAGAGCTATTTCTACCGAAACATCCTTCTGCATTAGGAAATGCATATGCTTCATCAAGAATTGAATATGGGCCAACTCTTGGACATTCTTGTATATCCTTCTAGATGTATTATACATTAAAAAATATTATTTAAATTTTCAATAGCAGCATTACACCGTCTACAAACCAAGTTAGATAATGCAACTAAATAATAAGAAGCCGATTAGGAGACCTCCTTTATAGCTTTCAAAGAAAATATAAGATATAATGATGCATATAAAGCATCCATATTTTGAAAAATTGAAAGCCAAAATATCATTTTCATTATCTACTACCAAGTCATGATATACTTATTCGATAATAATTTTTGAATGGTACTCTATATCCTAGTATAAGATATTCCTAGTTACTATCAAGAATTGGTACTTATTTAATCTCATCTACTAGGCTTTGAAAAACACACTGATGTCATTGAGCCATCTCCCGCCTCTCTTTATTATCAATCAATTAAAACTTATTCCCAACCCTTACTTGGAACTTATTCTTTTGATTTTTTATGCATTTGTAAAAGT
This sequence comes from Calamus simplicifolius, assembly GCA_900491605.1. Lineage (NCBI taxonomy): Eukaryota > Viridiplantae > Streptophyta > Magnoliopsida > Arecales > Arecaceae > Calamus > Calamus simplicifolius. Next base: position 775,017 of record UESW01004247.1, read on the forward strand.
GTGCATGAGAAAACCCTCGTCTAGAATCATAAGGTTACAATCCTTTTTTTATTAGCAACCCCTACCTAAAACTTATCCTATTAGTTTTGATGCACTTTGTAAATGCGCGCACTAGAAAAATCCCTGATTCCCTCATCTAGAATTATGAGGTATGTTGCCCAGATGTAGCAACCCAAGAGAGGGAGGATGAATTGGGTTTCTTAAAAATTTAATTAACTAGCAAATATGTGCACTTAGATTTTTTTCACAAATTTATCGAGTGGAGTGGAGTGTAGATAATATGCAAGCAATCACAAGAAGATAACATAATCAAACACCAAAGATTTAATATGGTTCGGCGTCAAATCCGGCACCTACGTCCATATCTCAAGAACCTCTTGGAAATCCACTAGATACCACTAGCCTACCTGGCTAGCAAGCTTGTTTTCGAGCACAAGCAAGCTTTACAAATACACTCATAGGTAGACTTCTACCCTCACACGTTTCACAACTGTGAAACTCAACTCAAAGCATAATAATGTAATGTTTATACAAGAAGCTCCTAAAGACTAAATAGATAATCAATAAGAAATACTTTACAACTTGAATAACATAACACGAGATGGCTTCTTTCTTTAAGTGCACAGCAACAATAATGAAACCTTCATGGAAGCCTAGAATGTTCTTCAAGAAAGGTTGTTGGAACTTTTACAACATGCCAAGAATGAGAATTAAATGCACTTCAAGTGGCTTTAAAAACAATCAATGCAACACTCCAACTTTCTTTTAAGAATGAAACTCACTTTCAAAATATTTTTCTTTCTCTTTTTCTTTCTTTTCTTCTTATATTTTTTCACACAGAATCACTATTCAAGTGAACTATATATATACCCAAAAATATAGCCATTACAAGAACATTGTGAGAGAGAACAGAAATGGTAAATCAAAAGAACGCTAGAAATAAGTCCATTGCAAATTTTCTTAACACACTAATCGACCAATTTTCACATATTAGTTGCCTAGATTCAGATTTAAAAGAAGTTTCAACGAAAATATCGAGAGCATGCAAAACTTGGATGCCTAGGTTCAAGAGTCGGCCGTCCAATGCTTAAAGCCGGTTGCCTAACTCATGAGCTCGGCCACCCAGTGAGATTTCATGAAAAAAATGGATGCCTAATGGTTGGAGGCCGATCACCCACAAAAAGGCAAATTAAAGTTGGGTGCCTAATGGATTACCCCGGTCGACCAACATTTGATCAAAGAGGGTTCCATGAAAAAAAGGAACGAAGCCCACGAAAAATTGATCGTTCGGCTAGAGATTCCGGTTGTCCAACTTTTTACCCAAGCGATGCCAGAGAAAAAAGAGACCAAAGATCATAAGAAGTCTATTGTCCAAATAAAGTTCCTGGTTGGCCAACATTTGTCCAAGTGGGTATTAGGGAAAAGGTATCCAAGCGCCACACAAAACTGGTTGCCCAACTCAAGCTCCCGGTCAGCTAGTTTTCAATCCAAAACCAGTGCCAGGAAAATTGAACACTATACAAACTCGGTCGGCTAGCTCAAGCTCTTGGTTGGCCAACTTTTGAATCAAACGAGTGACAGTGGAGTAGACCGAAAGCATCCAAATTTGGTCGGCTAACTCCCAAAATCAATCGGCCAACTTTCAAGGTAAAATGGTTTCAAAAAATAATCAGAGAGCCAACAAAAATCGATTGGCCAAAATCAAGAAATTGGTCATCCAATGAATACATAAAAAATTATTTTGGCACTTATCCAACTTCAGAAAAAAAATATTCAAAACATGTAGAAGTTAAATAAAAACAACGCAATAACTTGTAAAATAATTAACTCCAATTCAAGACAATGCAAATATAATGAAACTTGAAATTCATTTTGGCAAATAAACTGTCCAAACAATAAGTCTTCACAAAACACATGAAAACCGTTCAGTAGTAATGAAAAAATCATTATGCATTACAAACTTCTTTGAAAATAATTTAGTTTGGAAAGCATATTGATACGTTACCTGCATTATCTTTCATTTGATTCGAAATATACCTTAAGCTGAAGCAAGTATTTTCTTTCATGATGAATAACTTGAAATTAATTAATCTTGACAATAATGATATTAGTACAATACTTAATTATTTTGTATTCATCAAAATCAATAAGAGGTTGACAATCTTCCCCTTTTTGATGATGACAAAACATTTAAGTATTTAACAAGAGATAAAGAATTTCAAATTTAAGCATTCTTTGGAACTTTGAAGTATAAGACAATGCATGCCGAAATCTGGTGTAATGTGCCAAAACTCTGATTTTCAAAAATATATAAACTATAATATTCAAGAGATACATTGCATAACTTCCCCTTTGGTTTTGAAACATTGAATTTTTCAAAGTAGAGTATATGTTTCAAATTATTTCCAAAGTAAAATCATAGGTATAGTGTATATGCATTTCTATTTTTTAAAACATTGTATGCGTTCCATTTTTCAACAAAATTTGAACAATATGTATTTCAAATCATGAAAATCAGAATGTATGTGTTTCATTTCCCCCCCTTTTTGTCATCAATCAAAAAGAAGGTGAAAAGATATGCATTGTTCATTGTATATCTTTGCTTCAAAGAATGGAATAAATAGAGCAAGTAATAACAATATAAAGATAAGCATAAAATTTCTAACATCAAACAAATAATATAAAGTACAGACTAAGTCATAAACACATACATAAGGTCTTACAACCATACAATCTAGTCATTAAAATTATACAAGCCAATAGCAACATTGGTCCATATTAGTTAAAAAAACAATTGAGACAAACCAACAACAATCAACAACAAGTTTCAGCAAAGAACTAGTCAAGCACATCGGGTCAAGAAGAGGAAGAGCCATGGGTGCGGCCGCGAACTGAACAACAGGATGAAGCCAAATGAGGCGCAGGTCGATGAAAAGGATATTTCGGCGGGGTGAGCTGCTCCATGAAACCATGAATCTCTTTAGGTACGCTGTGACACTGTTGGACAATATTAGAAAGAGAGGCAAGAGCTGTCTGAGTTGTTTCAGTCCTAACTCGAAAAGCAGCTATTTCAGAACTTGCCACACCAGCACCCTCTAATAGAGAATTTATGTCATTTCACAACCGAGCAACTTCAGCAAAGATCTTTCCTATATCCACAATCTCTCCATAATGAAATGCTTTGCCCTTAATAACATTGACACTGTGCGTTAGCTCACTTACACCCATTCGAATATTAGAAAGGGAAGCAACATGAATGAGATGTAGGGAACTATGGATGAATCAGCAGAACAAAAACTATTTTCAGAGATTCCAATGGAAACAGCAGCAGTAATCCTTCTAACCAGGGTGTCCATATCATCAGGGTCAATCTTTGCAATAATGGGACGACTTGGTTGAGAAGGGGTATGGAAAGATGGTGGAGCCTAAGATTGATTTTGATCAAAAGATGGATTATTACCAGTGGAAGGATTATCATCAATGGATGGAGTGGGGTCAATTGTCATAAGATTATTTAATTCAAATAAATAAGGATAGTTAGACGATGGATGAACAAAACCATGAGACGAAGGAAAAGCCTGAGGTCCAGCAGAAAATTCCTAAGGCATAGTAGATCCCTCCCCCTGAACAAGTGCAGAAGGGTCTTGCGCCTTCCCTTTCTTCCTTGTCCATTGGCCATCTACCTTAGTAATTCCCATACAAACTAGGGTACACTCATTGTAGAAATCAATATGGCTAAGGTTATAAACGTTCTCACCTTTAACATTAACACCAAAATGGATAAAAATATGGGCGAGAAAAAGGCCATAGGGTAGGGCTGCTCTAGGTCTACTAGCTGCCTCTTTCATAACACAGATCATTATCCTAGGTAGGTTCAAAGAAATTCTGCTCACTACATGGTACATGATTGTTAATGTTGACCCAGATGGCAACCCAAGAGGAGGGGGTGAATTGGGTTCTTTAAAAAAATTTGACTCTTTAAAACTATGTGCTGTGAAACAAATGAGATTGAGTGCAAGATAAATGCAAAGCACAAATGAAGAGATAGAGAAAAATAGAAAGTCAAGGCACGACAAACACAAAGATTTTATAGTGGTTCGGTGTATCTAACACCTACGTCCACTCCCAAGTATCACTTGGGTCCACACTATAATCCACTTGATTACAGTCGAGTTGTTTTACAAGCTCACAACTCAAAACTTGTTGTTTCCCCCGGGATCACAACGAACCCAGCTGTTTTTCGGGCTCACCAGCACATAACCCAACCACAAGCTATCCTTAGCTTTTACCGAGGTATACTACCTTCACTAATTCAATCCCCCAATTGAACTAGCAAACAATAATGAAAAATAGAGTTTTGAATATACAACAACTCCTCAAATGAGCAAATAAACAATAAAATAAACAAGGATAAGAAAAGCCTGTTTGAAGCTCTTTGAATGTATGCTTTTCTTCTTTTCCTCTTCTCCTTTGAAAAATTGATCAGGGCCTTAGCTCAGATTCTTCACTGAAATTTGCAGATGAGAAGTTGAGGATTTGGGGCTTTTGCTTTCTTTCTTCTAATGATGGAAATCTCCTTGATTTGAACTTGAGAAGCTTATGGATTTCTCTTTGAGCTTTCTTGAGTTGATGGATTTGAGCTTTGAGACTTTCCTCTTTGATTTTTTAGATTTTTTAGATTTTTCAGTCTATTTTTTTCTTTTTTTTTCCTTCTTCTTTAAACGGACGGTTTCCCCCCTTTTTATATATCTTTAATCCAAGTTTAGGTGGGAAATCTAGCCATTGTGAGATGCTTGGATACTCCTACACACAAAGAAAAATAGCTGTTAGAGGTTAGGTAAAAAGAAATCTTATCGTTGGAGTCCGTTCTGACAAATAAAAATCCGTTCCTGACAGGTTGGAGTCGGCTCCAACTTTTCAGGTATCAGCTCCAAATTGGGTATCCAAAAATAGCAAATAAAAAGTTGTTGAGGAGTCGGCTTCGGGAAAGTTAAGTGTTGGCTCATTGATTTCGGGAGTCGGCTCCGCAATCCAAAAGTGTCGGCTCCAGAAATGTCCATAAAAATACGCTCTCTATTCTCAGGTTAGAGTCGGCTCCAGAAACTCAGGTGTCGACTCCCGAATTCTAGGTGTCGGCTCTGGAAACTGAGACAGAATACACTTCTCTGTATCTCAGGTTAGAGTCGGCTCCGAAACTCTGGATGTCGACTCCAGACCGTGCCAAAAATCCAGAAATCTTCTGATACGCCTTGGGGTCGGCTCCTGACTAGTTGGGACAGACTCCAAGTTCTGAACTTTGAAAAATTCTTTTAACATTTGATTCAAAACTTATTTCTTTATTCCTTTTGATTGATTAAACATTTTAATCCCTGAAACACTTATTAAATCTATCAGAAACATAGTAAATATACTCATGTCTTTTATTAATCAAAATCAATAATTGGGTCAACAATCTCCTCCTTTTTATGATTATAAAAACATTGAGTATATGCATGATTTAAACAATAAGATTTTAAATCAAAATTTTTAAATATTTAGTTTTCATAGGTAAGCTCCCCCTGAACGAAGTAGCTCCCCCTATGATACTCAATTTAACATCTATTCTTCCCTTTTAACAGTAAACTTTTGATGTTTGATACCAATTAAACAATCATATCAAATTGTATCAAATTAAGTTAGCTAAGTTTCTTCCTTTCAATGCACATATGTCAATTACTTCTCCCCATATGCAATTATTAATTAAATACCAATTAATTAAGCTTGTTTGTTCCAATGCAAATATAAATACTTCTCCCTCTTTATAACTTTCAATGCATATGACTATCAATTACTTCTCCCCCTTTTTTGTAATCAACAAAAAGGTTAAGAAGTTTCAAATTAAATGACAAAATTAAGAGATGCTTCAAAGATCAAATGATATTCATTAAGTATCAAAAAGGTTCATTACACACTTCACAAAGTTAAGCATTACATCATATTACAAAAGGAAACTTCATTACATCAAAATTTTGAACTAAACTGAACTTCATTACATCATATTTAATAACATTAAAGAAACTTTATTACAAGATAATCAAAAATTAACTCTAAGAAGTCTTTGCAGTTCTTCTAATATTTTTCCCATTCCTTCACTTTGAGTTTGAACAAAAGCCTTTAGTCTTCTATCAACAAATGCACATGCAGTCACAATTTTGTCCTGAAGCTCTGCATTGCATTTGGAATATGTCTATGAATCTCCTTCAATATCTTTAAGTTCTTCAAAAATATTCTTGAGATCATTTTTCAAAGATTCTGTGGAGGCTCCAAGTGTGGATTCAATTTTGCTTACTCTCTCATCCAAAGAATAATACATTTCTCTTAAATTCATCAAACTATTGTCAATTTATGTTTTCATTTCTTCCTTGTGAGTAGCAAATAGACTTTTAAGCTGTTCTAACTGAATATCAGAAAAACCAATGGATGACATAGGCAGTGGTACATGTGTAGGAGCAGGAGTAGGTGCCGGTGGTGGTGATGATCTGCTAGGCTCCGGTGATGGATGCCTCACTGATGGACCTGCCACAGATGGTGCAGTGGCCCTAATGTCAGCTGCTCTCTCATCCAGATGACTTTTCTTTTCCATCTACCATCCACTTTCACAAACCCCATTCTGTGCACAGTAGCCAAGATGTAATAATCAGTATGCCTTAGGTTTTTCGATGGCTCATTCTCATAAATAACAACTCCTTGACTTCTAAATGCCATAGTTAGGACCATCCCATAAGGCAATGAAGATCTCTTCTTGCCCCCGGCCTCAGCCATATACCATATCATCATTCCTGCTAGATTGATTGGCTGACCCATCAAAATACTATCCATAATTACTATGTCTCGCTCTGAGATATACTCAAAACGTCCAGTCTTAAGAAATAGGATCCTACCACAAATGTTATGTAACAGTCTAAGCTCAAGAGGCAATTGATTTGCTCTAACTTCCTCAAACTCAGTTACTTCCTTCCTAGCATCCTTGATAAAGCATCTGATCTCTTACTATGAATGCTTGCAGTAAGCCCAGTGATGGGAATCCCCAAAAGATTTCCTAAAATTTTAAATGTGAGATGAATTCTTTTTCCTCTTACTGAACTAACTATTCCACCATCTTCCCTTGATAAATTGAAGTAAAATTCTTTAACTAGGGCCGGATATGTGGGAACGTCCAAAGAACATACCTTATCCCAACTGAGCTCCTTGATTTGTCTACCAATTGCAAAACCCTCGGCTTCAAAGAAATCGAAATCTACCTTCCTTCCCATGGTTATGACTCGCCCAGCTAGGGTATCTACTTGTGGAGAGAAGGGGCTAGGATTATCAGAGTGAGTTGAAGAAGAATCGTCGCTTGGAGTAGGTTTACGGATAGGACGCCGATCCATACGCTTCCTTGTAGCTACAGGAGCATCAAAGACCGATTCCCTACGCTTAGGTGCCATAGGAATCTTAGTGAATGGTTGATTTGAGGAATATTTGGTTTTGGGAGGTTTGGAGAGGTTTTTGTGAGGATTTGGAGAAGAGTGGGATGAGAAGGTGTCAACTCTGCCCTAATATAATCAATTTGGGGCCACCAGGTGTTGACTCCCACAAAGTCGGGTGTCAACTCCAAGTCGCTAACACTGTTAGCGCCCGAGCTAGAGTCGGCTCTGCTTAAGCGGGTGTCGCTCCAAGGTCAGAGACCGAGAGCGACACAGGCAAGGTGTCGACTCCATAAATTAAGGTGTCGACTCCACTGACAGTTTCAGAGAAAAATAAGTGAGTTTCAAACAACTGAAACTTGTCAAAATAAAATCAATAAATTTTTGAAAAAATCTTTGGAATGTGGAGAATCAAATTGCTCATATGTCTAGATAAATTGTCCTTAAATCATGAGAAAAATCTCAAGAAATTGATTGAAATCTAGATAATCATTCCTTGGGGTTTCAAAATCATTCCAAAGGATCACAAATCCCTAATTCTCCTCTAAGATAACAAAATCTCTCTTCACTCAAAGGTTTTGTAAATATGTCAGCTAACTGTTCTTCAGTACTAACATAATCAAGGCAAATTTCATTGTTAGCTACATGTTCTCTTATAAAATGATATCTAATTTCAATGTGCTTAGTTCTTGAATGTTGTATTGGATTCTTAGTTAAATTGATTGCGCTTGTATTATCACATCTAATAGGAGTTTTATCAAGTGTTATGCCATAATCTTCAAGTTGTCGCTTAATCCAAAGGATTTGAGCACAGCAACTTCAGCTGCAACATATTCTGCTTCAGCAGTAGATAATGCAACCGAATTTTGCTTTTTGCTAAACCAAGAGATTAAGTTACTTCCTAAAAATTGACATGCACCACTTGTACTTTTTCTATCTAGTTTACATCCAGCATAATCAGAGTCAGAATAAGCAATTAAATTAAGTGTTGAATCTCTAGAATACCATAATCCTACATTTTTGTTCCACTTAGATATCTTAGTATCTTTTTATAGCAATTAAGTGAGATTCTTTAGGTTCTGATTGAAATCTAGCACATAAACAAACAGCAAACATGATATCAGGTCTACTTGCAGTTAAGTAAAGTAGAGATCCGATCATACCTCTATAGTGTTTTTGATCAACTTTCTTACCGTCTTCATCTTTATCCAATTTGCATGAAGGACTCATAGGTGTTCCAAGGGGTTTGATTGATTCCATTCCAAACTTCTTGAGAATTTCCTTTGTGTACTTTGTTTGGTTGATGAAAATCCCTTCTTTGCTTTGCTTGATTTGAAGTCCTAGGAAGAAGTTGAGTTCTCCCATCATGCTCATCTCGAATTCACCCTGCATTAGCTTAGCAAATTCTTGACACAAAAGATTGTTAGTAGCACCGAATACAATATCATCTACATATATTTGTACTACTAATAAGTCTTTATCTTTCCTTTTCAAAAATAGGGTTTTGTCTACATTTCTCTAGAAAAACCATTTTCAATTAGAAATTTGCTTAATATCATACCAAGCTCTAGGTGCTTGTTTTAAACCATATAGTGCTTTGTGTAATTTAAAAACATGATTTTAAAATTCATGATCTTCAAAACCAGGTGGTTGTTCCACGAAAACTTCTCATTTATAAAACCATTTAAAAATGCACTTTTAACATCCATTTGAAATAGATTGATGTTCATATGACATGCAAATGCAAGTAGCAATCTAATTGCTTCTAATCTAGCTACAGGTGCAAAAGTTTCATCAAAATCAATTCCTTCTTCTTGATTATATCCTTTTGCAACTAATCTAGCTTTTTTTGATTACTATGCCATTTTCATCCAATTTATTCCTAAATACCCATTTAGATCCTATAACTGAATGACCTTTAGGTCTATCAACTAAGGACCATACATTATTCCTAGTAAATTGATTTAATTCTTCTTGCATAGCTAGCATCCAATTACTATCTTTTTCAGCTTCTTCAATAGTTTTAGGTTCAATTTGAGATACAAATGCAAGATGATTATTGATATTCCTCATAGATGATCTAGTTCTTACTCCTTGAGATGGATCACCTATAATCAATTCCTTTGGATGACCATAGGCATATCTCCAATCTCTAGGAAGATCTACCTCATTATGATTAGTATCAATAACATCAACCTTAGGAGAATCATCATCTTTAGCTTCTTGTTCATGATCTGAAGATACTTCTATATTTAATTTTTTAATATCTCTTTCTAGTATATTTGTATCTTCCTCATCATCAATCTTTTCTGAACTGATGCTAAAGACTCATCAAAAACTGCATGAATAGATTCTTCTACTATTAAGGATTTCTTGTTAAATACTCTATAGGCTTTACTGGTTGTTGAGTATCCTAAGAATATGCCTTCATCAGATTTTGCATCAAATTTTTAAGATTATCTTTTTCATTATTATGAATAAAATATTTACAACCAAATGCATGAAAATAACTATGTTTGGTTTCCTATTATTCCATAATTCATAAGGAGTTTTCTTGAGAATTGGCCTAATTAGGGCTCTGTTAAGGATGTAACATGCCATGTTTATAGCTTCCGCCCAAAAATATTTTGGTAGGTTGCTTTCACATAGCATGGTACGGGTGTCTTCTAAAGTTCTATTCTTTCTTTCTACAACTCTATTTTGCTGTGGTGTTCTTCTAGGTGCAGAAAAATTATGGTAAATGCCATGTTCAATGCTGAAATTTTCAAATAAATGATTTTCAAATTCTGTGCCATGATCACTTCTAAGAGACACTATGGTGTTATTTTTCTCATTTGTGACTTTCTTGAAGAATTTCAGAAATATTGAGAAAGTCTCATCCTTGTGAGCCAAAAATAATACCCAAGTGAATCTAGAATAATCATCTACTATCACAAGGCCATATTTCTTTCTCCTAGACTTGTAATTCTAGTAGGTCCAAAAAGGTCCATGTGAAGTAGCTCTAGTGGCTAGAAGTGGAAACAATATTTTTAGATTTGAAAGAGTTTCTAGTTTATTTTCTGAAATGACATGCATCACAAATTTGGTTATTCAAAATCTAACTTTGGAAGTCCTTTAACTAAGTCCATTCTAATCAATTTTGAAATCAAATGTGTGCTTGCATGACCTAATCTACGATGTCATAGCCATCCAATCTTATTTACATTAGCATTATCAGCAACTAAGCAATGATTACTAGTAGATAAATTGTCCAAATCAATTAAGTATACATTGTCATTTCTATATTTAGTAAATATAATGCTATTGTTAATAGGATTAGAAACGGTGCAGATAGAAGCTTCAAATGAAACTTTGAAACCTTTATCGCACAATTGGCTAATACTAATTAAATTATGTTTTAAACCATCTACATAAAGAACATTTTCAATAAAAGTGGAGGGAGTTATCTGAATTTTACCAAATCCCATAATCTGGCCTTTACCATTGTCTCCAAATGTAACAACTCCTCCTCTTTTATCTTCAAGGGTGATGAATTGTTCCTTGTCACCCGTCATGTGCCTTGAGCAGCCGCTATCAAGATACCACTTTCGTTTTGATCTTTTGGCCGCAAGACACTCCTGCAAATGATTAAACTTTCTGTTTAGGTACCCAAGCTTTCTTGGGTCCTTCATGGTTAGTAGCAACAAAGATTGTTCCTTTCGGAACCCATATTTTCTTTCCTTTAATACTTAAGTTCTTGTAAATTTTTCTAAAATTGCATTCATAGGCTTTATGTCCTTTCTTGTTACAACAATAATATGAAACATCATTTTTATTCTGTTCTTTTCTAAAGAAATTTTTAACATACTTTTGTTTCTTGTTAGGCCTATAACCTAATCCAGCTTTATCAAATACATCTCTTTGATTACTCAATAACAAATTAAGTTTTTCAGAGTTATATGTAAATTTATCAACTATATTTTTATATTTATCAACTTCTTTCCTTAAACTAACATTTTCATTAGAAATTGATTCTTTATCTTTTAACAAATTCTTATTTTCAGATTTCAATTCTTTAACTTCATGAGTTAGTTTATCCTTTTCTTTGACAAGATTTAAATTATCATTTTTAAAAATTTGCTTTTCTTTTTTAGAATTTTAAAATCACTAACTAATTCATTAAATGCATCAAACAATTCATCAAAGGTAAAGTCATGAGTTTCGGTACATACCTCATCGTCTTCTTTTGCCATAAAACAAATGTTTGCAACTTCCTTTTGTTCTTCCTCGGATGAGGATTCTTCACTATCGCTCCATGTTGCAACATATGCCTTTTTCTTTTTCTTGTATCCCTTTTTTAATTGAGGACAATTATATCTAAAGTGCCTCGGTTTCTTACATTCATAGCATATAAGGGGGTCTTTCTCTTTATCCTTGTCCTTTTCTTTTTCTTTTTCACCTTCCATCTTTGTTCCAAATTTTTTTCTTATGGAAGGGTCTCCTTCTTTGCATAAATCTTTTGAATTTCTTAGCAAGGAGTGTAGTCTCCTCATCATCATCATTTTCCTCATCACTGCTGCTCTTTTCAATTTCTGCAGCTTTGATGGCAATTATTTTCTTCTTCTTGACGTCTTCCTCTATATGTTGTTTCATGGTCAACTCATGAGTCATTAGTGATCCAAGTAGCTCCTCCAAAGGTAAGGTGTTGAGGTCCTTGGCTTCTTGGATTGCAGTCACCTTTGCTTCCCATGTCCTTGAAAGAGATCTAAGAATTTTACGCACCAATTCAGAGTTAGTATAGGTCTTGCCAAGACTCTTTAAACCATTCACAATATCAGTAAATCTTGTATACATGCAGGTTATAGATTCAGTTTGTTCCATGCTAAACAATTCATACTTATGAACAAGAATATTAATCTTAGATTCTTTGACTTGATTAGTACCCTCATGGGTAACTTCTAGTCTATCCCAAATTTCTTTTACGGAAATACATGTAGAAATTTTATTAAACTCATTAGCATCTAAAGCACAATATAAAACATTCATGGCCTTAGCATTGAGCTGAGCCATTTTCCTATCGTTCTCATTCCATTCCCTTTTGAGTTTAGGAACTATTGAACCATCTACTATGTGTGTGGGTGTGCTAGGTTCATTGGTGATTACACTCCAAAGCTCATAATCTAAAGCTTGAATAAAAATTCTCATTCTAGCTTTTCAATAAGAATAATTAGAACATTAAATAAAGAAGGTCTATTGGTAGAATGACCTTCTGCAAATGAAGATCCACATTGAGCTGCCATTTGAATCTTTAACTCTTAATCGTTGGATCAAACAAGAAATGAGCACAAGCTTTGATACCAATTGTTGGCCCAGATGGCAACCCAAGAGGGGGGGGGGGTGAATTGGGTTCTTTAAAAAAATTTGACTCTTTAAAACTATGTGCTGTGAAAAAATGAGATTGAGTGCAAGATAAATGCAAAGTACAAATGAAAAGATAGAGAAAATATAAAGTCAAGGCACGGCAAACACAAAGATTTTATAGTGGTTCGGTGTATCTAACACCTACGTCCACTCCCAAGTATCACTTGGGTCCACACTATAATCAACTTGATTACAGTCGAGTTGTTTTACAAGCTCACAAATTAAAACTTGTTGTTTTCCCCAAGACACAACGAACCCAGCTGGTTTTTCGGGCTCACCAGCACACAACCCAACCACAAGCTATCCTTAGCTTGTACCGAGGTATACTACCTCCACTAATTCAATCCCCCGATTGAACTAGCAAACAATAGTGAAAAATAGAGTTTTGAATATACAGCAGCTCCTCAAATGAGCAAATAAATAATAAAATAAACAAGGATAAGAAAAGCCTATTTGAAGCTCTTTGAATGTATGCTTTTCTTCTTTTCTTCTTTTCCTCTTCTCCTTTGAAAAATTGAATCAGGGCCTTAGCTCAGATTCTTCACTGAAATTTACAGATGAGAAGTTGAGGATTTGGGGCTTTTGCTTTCTTTCTTCTAATGATGGAAATCTCCTTGATTTGAACTTGAGAAGCTTGTGGATTTCTCTTTGAGCTTTATGGAGTTGATGGATTTGAGCTTTGAGTCTTTCCTCTTTGATTTCTTTCTCAAGATTTTTTGGATTTTTTGGTCTTTTTTTTCTTTTTTTTTCCCTTCTTCTTTAAACGGATGATTTCCCCCCTTTTTATATATCTCTTAATCCAAGTTTAGGTGGAAAATCTAGCCGTTGTGAGATGCTTGGATACTCCTACACACAAAGAAAAATAGCCGTTAGAGGTTAGGTAAAAAGAAATCTTACCGTTGGAGTCCGTTATGACAAATGAAAATCCGTTCATGACAGGTTGGAGTCGGCTCCAACTTTTCAGGTGTCAGCTCCAAATCGGGTATCCAAAAATAGCAAATAAAAAGTTATTGAGGAGTCGGCTCCAAGATAGTTAAGTGTCGGCTCGTCGCTTTCGGGAGTCGGCTTTGAAATCCAAAAGTATCGACTCCAGAAATGTCCATAAAACATGCTCTTTGTTCTCATGTTAGAGTCGGCTCTAGAAACTCAGGTCTCGGCTCCCGAATTCTAGGTGTCGGCTCCGAAAACTGAGACAGAATACACTTCTCTGTATCTCAGGTTGGAGTCGGCTCCGAAACTCTGGGTGTCGACTCCAGATCGTGCCAAAAAATCCAAAAATCTTATGATACGCCTTGGGGTCGGCTCCTGACTAGTTGGGTGTCGACTCCAAGTTCTGAACTTTGAAAAATTCTTTTTACATTTGATTCAAAACTTATTTCTTTATTCCTTTTGATTGATTAAACATTTTTAATCCCTAAAAACTTATTAAATCTATCAGAAACATAGTAAATATACTCATGTCTTTTATTAATCATCAAAATTAATAATTAGGTCAACAGTTAAGTCTCGATCATTCACATAGTCAAAGCTGCCACATCTAGGAGTAAGACATCAAGAAATTATATTATGTAACAACCTCATTTTATATTTAAATATTTAGCAAAAATTCTATTAATATTAGAGGCATCCTCAATACCAAGAATAATTTTTATTTTATACTATTTGTTTCCAAGAGAATCTTCAAGAGCACCGATATCGGGAATATTTAGGATTTCTTCTAATGTATCTTCATTGAAATCAATTCTAACACCTTTAACAATAGAAGATACTCTATCATTACTAAAGCTAATATTATGGTAGAAATTTTTGACAAGATCAGAAAAGATAGGAAGGTTTGTTTTAAGCAAGAACTCCCGACCTTGAAATGCTAAAGTTCACCAATCTCAAAGTTATCAGTAGCTACAAAATCAAAATCAACTACTCTACCAAAAGCTAAAGATCTCCTTACCATGGTTGGAAACAGGAAGGGTTAGAGAGAGAACTCTCACTAATGCCTCAGGAAGAAGATGATCCATAACCAAACTTTATCTTGGGTGCCATGATCCAAAGATTTGAAGTAGCAAGAAGATGAGAGATTGAATGGTGAAGAGAAGAGGCTTGAAGGAGTCTCACGGCTTGGAAGAAGCTTGGAATGAAGTGAGGAAGGAAAAGAGATCAGCCAAATAAGTCAAACTGTTCAAGAGAAAAAGCTCCCAAGAGTTGGACGTCCAAAAATGGTAAATTGGGTGTCCAGAAGTTGAGAACTGGTCATCCAACAGCAAAGTTGCATGACTGGTTTTGAGCATTTGATCGTCCACTTCCAAAAGTGGATGCCCAGTGTCCCAAAACCGGTTAGCCAGGTAGGTCAATTAGTGGGGAATGAAATGATGAATTGCAGTCATTCAAAAATCAGTTGAAACAAATCAAAATTGATCTAAAAAAAATCTTAAAAATAAGAGACATGAAGATTAAGCAGTGGGGATTCATATGACATAAATTTCATGCGAAGATTATAAACACAAGAAAGTATAAAAATTAAACAATCACAACAACTCACTAGATTGAAGGATCAAGCATACCAAGCTTCCTTCTAATTTCATAAAATTGACTCATCAAGAGATTTTATGAAAATATCCGCAAGTTGCATATCAGTACACACATGTTCAAGCATAGCATCTCCATTATTAACGTGATCTCTAATAAAATGGTGTCTAATCTCTATGTGTTTAGTTCTAAAGTGTTGAATAGAATTTTTAGTTAGATTGATAGCACTAGTATTATCACATTTTACTGATATGTCATTAAGTTTAATGCTATAATCCTCTAGTTGTTGCTTAATCCATAAGATTTGAGCACAACAACTTTTAGTTGCAATATATTCAGCCTCAGCTGTGGACAATGTCACTAAAGTTTGTTTCTTACTAAACCATGAGGCTATGGACAATGTCACTAAAGTTTGTTTCTTACTAAACCATGAGATTAAGTTAATCTTATAAATTGATAAGTTTTGCTAGTAGATTTCCTATCTAATTTGCATCCTACAAAGTCTGAATCAGTATAGCCTATTAAGTTGATGCTAGATTGTTTGTCATACCATAAGCCTAAGTTTATTATTTCATTCAAATACTTAAAGATTCTTTTAACAGCTAATAAATGAGGTTCCTTAGGGTTAGCTTGATATCTAGCACACATGCAAACACTGAATAATATCTGGCCTGCTAGCAGTTAAATACAACAAGGATCCTATCATACCTCTATACAACTTCATATCCACGCTTTTATCAGTACTACTAGAGTCTAATCTATAAGAAGAGCTCATAGGAGTAACGATACATTTGAAAGTCTTCGTGCCAAATTTCTTCAGCATTTCTTTGACATACTTGCTTTGGCAAATGGAGATTCCTTCATTACTTTGCTTGATTTTAGTCCAAAAAAATAGTTTAATTCCTCCATCATGCTCATCTCAAACTCTCCCTATATAAGCTTAGCAAAGTATTGGCATAATAATTCATTGGTAGCATCGAAAATGATCTTATCTACATAAATTTGAACAATAAGTATATCATTATTTTCTCTTTTAATAAATAAAGTTGTATCGATATTTTCTCTAATAAATTTATTGCTAATCAAAAATTTGCTTAACCTGTCATACCACGCTCAAGGAGCTTGTTTCAAATCATACAAAGCTTTATTCAATTTGAAAATATGGTTTGAAAACAAGTGGTTCTCAAATCCTGATGGTTAATGTTCAACAAACATTTGTTCGACAATATATCCATTAAGGAAAGCACTCTTGACATCCATTTGATATAATTTGAAGTTCATAAAGCATGCAAAAGTAAGTAGTAATCTAATAGCTTCTATTCTAGCAACAGAAGCATAAGTTTCATCAAAATCAATTCTCTCTTCCTGATTGTAACCTTTAGCTACTAGTCTTGTTTTATTTCTAACTATATTACCATGCTCATCTAATTTATTTTTAAATACCATTTAGACCCAATAATTGGATGATTATAAGGTCTATCTACTAAAGTCCATACATTATTTCTTTAAAATTGATTTAATTCTACATGCATAGCATTGATCCATTCTACATCATCCTTAGCATCATCAAAGCATTTAGGTTCAATGTGAGAAACAAATGCTAGAACAATGAAGATCTAGTTCTAACACCATGTGAAGGATCACCAATGATAAATTCTTTATGATGATTATGTACATACCTTCAACCTCTTTCTAAATTATAATTACCTTGAGGTTCTTTATGATTGATAATGTCATTTACCTCCACTTGATCGGCTTGGACTATTGAGTCCCCCTTTTCTTTCAAAGTAAGTTCCTTCACTTGATTCACCTGTATCATTAATAGCCTTTCTCTTCCTTAATGAAAAATCATTAGCTTCATCAAATGTAACATGAATAGACTCTTCAACTACTAAGATATTTTTATTGAAAACTCTATATGCCCTACTAGAGGATGAGTAATCAAGAAAAATGCCTTCATCAGATTTTACATCAAATTTATCAAGATTAATTTTTTTATTATTCAAAATAAAATAACGATATTCAAAAACATGAAAATATGCAATATTGGGTTTTCTAATTGTTGGCCCAGATGGCAATCCAAGAGAAGGGGTGAATTGGGTTCTTAAAAATTCTAAAACTTAAAAACTATTTCTCAAAGTAATACACAAGAAAAAATGCAATAAGAGTAGTGCTAAGAATGCTAAGCAGAGTACAAAGGATAGAGTAGAGAGAAAAAGAGAGACAAGCACGATAAACACAAAAAATTTATAGTGGTTCAGTGTTAGCTACACCTACATTCACTCCCAAGGAACTCTTGGGCCACACTATAATCATCCTGATTACAGTAGAGTTGTTTTGCAAGCCCACAACTGAAACTTATTATTTTACAATGGAATCACAATGAACCCAGCTAGTTTTCACAGGATCACCAACACAAAACCTATCATAAGCTTTTTAGCTTGTACAAGGTCAAATTACCTCCCTTGATTCAATCCTCTGATTGAATCAATAAGCAAATGTAGTATGGAATGGTTACAACATTAATAAAGCTCTTCAAATGAGCAAATAAGACAATATAATGAAAGTAGAAATAGAAGAGCCTGATTAGAAGATTTTTGAAGTTGGGCTTTTTCTCTTTTTTTCTTTTTTTCTTTTTCTTAGATAGGATCTTCCTCAAGTTGAGCTTGAAGCTTTGAAAGAATCTTTGATATAGAGGCTTTTGAAGTATTAGAGCTCTCTTCTTCTCTTTTGATTTAATGAAAATCCTTCAAGATTGGCTTTCGAATACTTTGAATTCCTTTAAACTCTGTTTCGCACGGTAGGGCTTTCAAATTTGAACTCTTTTCTTTTTCTATTCTCTATTGTGTTCTCTTTTTGAAATGGTCCCATGGGAGCTTATTTATAATCTCCTCTAAATCCTCTTTTAGAAGAAAATTAGACGTTAAAAATGCTTGAGGATGAGTTTAGCATGAAAAAGGAAAGAGCTGTTGAAATTCGTTGGAAAAATATTAGAGTTTGGAGTTATCTCACACCTCTAGAGTCCGCCCATGATAGGTTGGAGTCAGCTCGAGCAGACCTGGAGTTGGCTCAAACACGGGATGTGCAAAATGTGAACTTCTACTCGATGTGGAGTCGGCTCATACTTTTCGAGGGGTCGATACCTTTTCGTGCGAGAGTCGGCTTGAGTGAATGCAGAAGCCAGCTCAACTAAAGCCTAAAAAAAATACACTCTCTGTATAACCAATGGAGTCGGCTCTAATCTCTGTAGGAGTCGGCTCCAGCTCGACACAGAATTGAGGACTTTCTATCTTTCTAGTAAAGTCGGCTATGGACCTACAAAAGTCGGCTCAACCATGTGCCGAAAGTATCAAACTATTTCAATAAGCTCTGGAGTCGGCTCCTAGACTTTTGGAGTCGATTCTAAATGCTGAAGCTTGACACTTAACACTAGACAAAGGATCAAACTTAATTTTTCTTGAATTTTAATTGATTAAATATTTAAATTCTTGAAACACTTAATCATAATCATTAGTAACATAAGGAATATATTCATGTGGCTTTTGTTATTCATCAAAACTAATAACTAGGTCAACAATCTTTTCCTTTTTTATGATGATAAAAACACAGAGTATATATATATATATATTTAAAGCATAAACTTTAGCTTAAATAACTTTTCAATCAGAATGATAATGAACAATATTTTCATTTGCTAATAGTGTTTATCTTGAGTGATAAACCTATTTCAAAGGCAATAAATTTATTTTAAATTTCTAGTTCAATTATTCTAAGAATTCAAAGTATTCAACTCAATCAATTCAAATAATTAATCAATAATTTATTCTAAATAGATAAGCTTAAGTTAGATAAGCACCCTCCGAGTAATAGCTTCCCCTATATATGTGCATAGAGTTTTAAAATCAATATGCATATACAAATCTCCCCCTTTTTGTCATCAACAAAAAAGTTAAGGAAGCATAGGGTAGTCCTTGCTCAGGATGAGATTCAAATCAACCAAATTATAATCAAATATCACAAAATGACTTAAGAGGATAATTATTTCAGCAATATCAAAGAAATTTTATTAAGCCATATATAAAAACTTCATACATATTCATTGATTACATGAAGTGAAGTACAAGTCAAGTATAAAACAACAAAACATCATATCTTTTAGTAAGTTCCTAAGTACAAACTAAGATTTCTAAGATCTAAAGATAAACTAAGGTAGGTTGTATATAGTAGAGTTGTTGGTTTGGTTAAATTGGCTGGGGAGGCTTGAGAGAAAGGGGATATTCACTTTAGAATCTTAAAAGCCTTTCAATTGCTCCAAAATTTGTCCCATTCCATCTTTCTGAATCTTGCAAAAATCATTGATCAGTTCTTCTATCTTGATCACTGCTTTCTCGATGTTGACTTGAAGCTCTGCAGTGGATTTGGAGTAGATATCTGAGTCATCGGCAATGCCTTTGATTTTATCAAAGATGTCTTGTAATTTTGTCTTCAGGCTGCGAGCAGAGGCATTGATTGACCTTTCAATTTTATCAACCTTCTCCTCCAAGATATAAATTAGTTGCCTTATTACAGGAATTGATCTCAAATATTTTCATATATCTTTTCCTTTTGCTCAGCAAGTGCATATTTGATTATTTCTTGAATTGCTCAACTTGCTCAGATGTGAAAGTAGGGAAAGGGACTGTTGATGCTGCCGATGGTGGTGTTGGTGGTGAACTAGATTTTGGTGTTAGAAAGAATGGTTTAGGAGCAGATGGAGGTGAGGATGGTCCAAGAATCTCCTCAACATCATCATCCATTCTCACCTCTCTAATCAGCTTAGGCATAGCACCAGGTCTTTGCCTTTGCCATTCTCCATTAATCTTTGGAATCCTATGCAGTGAGGGTGAAGATATTATAATAATAATCTGTGCCTCAACTTCTTCTGTGATTTATTTTCCAAGATATCAACCCCTTAGCTTCTAAAAATCACTGTCAACACCATCCCATAGGACAGAGTCACCCTCTTCTTAGAACTAGCCTCAGCCATGTAGCTTAGCATCATTTTCGCCAAATTAATAGGCTGACCAGTCAATACACAATCCATTAAGGCTATGTCTCTTTCTGATACATATTCAAATATACCGATCTTAGAAAAAAGAATCCTACTGCAGATATTATGTAAAAGCCTTAGTTCCAAATTAAGTTGGTTTGCAAATACCTCCTATAATTCATTTACTTCCCTCCCGAGCATCCTAGATAGAGCTTCACCTCTGTCAGTGGGATGAGTGGCAGTTATTCCATCAGTTGGCATCTCCAAAAGATTACCCAAAATCTTCGGATTTACATAGACTTGGGTTCCTCTTACATAACTAACCAAGCCTCCATCTCCTCTTCCAAGATTGCTGTAAAACTCTCTAACAAGAGCAGAATAGGTGGGAACATCAAAAGAACAGACCTTTTCCCAACCCATGTTTCTTAACAACCTTCTAATATCAAACCCTTCAAGATCAAGAAAGTGAAAACCTACCTTTCTCCCGGTGGTGATAGCTTTCCCAGCCATAGGATCAACATGTGGAGAGGTTGGAGTTAGAATGGCATCAGGTATGGAGGTGGAAGAAGATGAGGCACACAGGGTGAATGTTGCCTCGCCGAACGTCGCACGGACTGTCTCCCAGTGGTGATGGAGATTCCGATAGCAGATGCACGATGCTTGGGGGCCATAGGAAGTCAATGGAGGATGAAATCATGAATATTTAGAAGTTTAAGAGAAGTGGGAGAGAGTTGAATGATTTGGAGATGATTTGATTTTGAAAAGTGTTGGCTCAACCCTAAATAAATTGATTGGGAACCACCTAGAGTCAACTCCCACAAAGCATAGAGTCAACTCTGCACCAATAAAATGGTCAATGCTCGAAACAGAGTCGGCTTGCACAGTAACACAGTCAGCTCCAATGAGCAAACAAAGAGTTGTATAACTCTTGAGTTGAATCCAACTTTAGTGGATTCGGCTCCACAATCGTTTCAGTGAAAAAATAAGAGTTTCAAAATCTGAAACTTATCAAGCTAAGCTTAAAAACCTAGATAAATTGTCCTTAAAACATGGGGGATCAAAGGATTCAAACATCTAGATGATTTTCCTTAGAAACATAAGAGAATTTTCAAGAAAATTGATTAAAATCTAGATAATAAATCATAGAGATTTTAAATCTATTCTAGTGGATTGCAAACATCTAATTTTCCTCTAAGATAACAAAATTTTTCTTCATAATTAAAAGTTTTGTGAATATATCAGCTATTTGATTCTCAGTACATACATAATCAAGACAAACATCATTGTTAGCAACATGTTCTCTAATAAGTCTATTTATTATCCTAATTTAATCATTAAAATAAATATTAATTATATTAAATTTATTAAGAATTGATACTTTTTATGGATGTTTATAGAAAAGGAGCCTATAGATGGAAAGAGCTTGATTTTTGGAGTCCAATGATGCAGACGATACTCAAATCAGGACTCTGTTTGCCAGAAAAGCAAGAAAGAGATGATTTCACATGATTCTCGATGCAAATTAAGCCAGGTAATATAAAATGAATAGTTGAGGAGTTTCTTACGATATCTAAATGATCTTGAACCTGATTGACTCCAACTTTGACTGGAAGAAAGCCCTAGACAAGCTCTATAAAAGAAGGACCTCAAGCAGTAGTTAGGGGGAAGGAGTTTTCTTCAAAGTTCTTTTTATTTTTCTTTTATTTAGACCATTATATTTAGGCCTGAAAGAGAAAAATTATGGAGGAAATGCTGGCAGCAGCAATGCGTGGCTAGATTCCTTCAACTTGGGATGATGAAACTAACCAGGTTATATCTTTCTTTTTATTTTTAATTTCTATGCAATAAAAATCATGTTCTTCTTTCATATATCTTTGAGTTATTTTTCTGATCGAAGTTTTGATCTGGCATACACGGCCTATATCCTCTATCAACGTGCCGTGATCTCAGAATACGATACATGCGTAAGAGAGATAGATCGTAGTATGATAGTTTAGATCTCTATATTGCAAATAATTAGATAATTTATACTCTAAGTGGACGTGCCATGATCTTCTGATACGGTCCATGCCATAAATTATTTTAATTTTAAATTTGCAAAAAATATTATTATTGCAACATTTAAAAAAGAAGATAAAACCTGTTTGCATAGTAGATTTAGATTCCTAGATTGCTTCTCCTGATGTCTTAATTTTGTTAATTAATTAGTTATTATTTTTAATAACCACTATTCTAAATATAATCATCTATAATTAATTTTTTATTTTTTTTTATGAAATAATTGCCCTTGATCCTCGAGGATACAATCTCGATTCACCACTAGCTATAGTAGTGAGTAGGTTTTATGTTTGACCGCCAATGATAGCGATCAAATTTTGGCACCTTTACCGGGGACCCAGGCACGATTAGTTCAGAATTTTTTAAAAAATTTAATTATCATGAATTTTTTTTAATTTTATTCTTATTTTTATCTTTTATTTTCTCTTAATGTTTCATTATTATTCATGCTTCTATATAAAAAAGGAATAAAAACAAAATTTCCTTTTTTTTTTGAATAGTTATTGCTCTTTTATTTTATTGCTTTTTTATAGTTACCTTAATTATTAGATTTTCTTATTTTCTTTTTATATAAAAAATTACTTTCCTTCTTATCACAAATCCACTTTTAACCTAATCAACTTTTCCTTTTAATTAACTTTCCTTAAAAGAACATGAAAGAAAACCCTAAGACACTTTCCATAAAATATAATTAATTTAAGGAAACAAAATAATAATAATAATAATAATAATAATAATAATAAATAAATAAAATATAATAAAATAAAAAATATTTTATTTCTATGATTAGATTGACTGTAAATTTATTTTCTATGAAACTCAAAATTTTTTCATTGATATCTCATAATTTATTAGGAAATTAGAAACTTAATCATAAAAATGTAAACAAAATAATTAGATTAATTTTGTTTGATAACTTAAGAGTTTGACATTCTTGTTGCATAGCATTTTATAATTAACTTTATGGACACAAATCCCTAATCAATATAAGGTCGGGAGTTGATCACCCTTTCTTGGCCCATAAACCACATCCTTCATTTTGCATTAACCCAAGGCTTTAACTCTAAAATTAACTTGATGTCAGCCCCTAAAGAACTTGAGCTCAATAGGATAAGGTACCCAAAAGAGTTGGACCGGGTTGAGATTGACTGATTAACTGGTGTCTAGAAATGGAAAGAAAAGTAGTTATTTAATTGGTTCAGTTCGCTTATCTAGTAAGCAACGGGGGACCCCCACTGACCGTATCCTTAACTGGCTAGTTGATCGGTTAATTTTTGACTTGAAGGGCTCCAAGGTGGTTTTAAAAGTTAGGAACTGTCTAGATCTAGGTTAAGCATAGAGTAGAGAGTCTAATCTTTGTTAACTTGATTGCTAATAATTATTAAATTCTAACTAAATTATTCTTCATTGCCCTTAGTTTTAGGAATTTTTAGAATATTTTCTTTAGAATCTTCTTCTCTCTTCTATTACATTAATTAAAAAAAAAAGAATTAAATTACTGTTTGCTTTAGAGTGTATTGGTAGAGTGTATGCTTGGTCGCCGATCGTTACAACCCAACACCATACCCTTAAATCCTGAAATAGAGAGAACTTATAGAGCAAACAGAGCATGCATTATGGATCTTAATCAAGAAAATAATCTACCACGTCAATTGAAGGAGTACTTCGCCCCTTCATAATATACATATTCACCATGCATACAAGTACCCCCAATAGAGGCTATCTAATATGAAATTAAATCTAGTGTAATCCAAATGTTACCAGCTTTTCATGAATTTATAATAATGATCCCTATAAATACTTAGATGAATTATTAGAAATTTGCTCAACTATCAAGATTCAAAATTTCTTCGATGAGGCACTTAGGCTAAGTTATTCCCTTACTTCCTAAAAGATAGAGCCAAGTATTGGTTAAATTCACTAGACACTATAAGTTCAACTTAGGACCAACTTCAGAGGAAATTTCTTAAGAAATACTTTTTCTATAGGAAAAATGAATCAAATCAGAAAAGCCATAACTAGTTTTTTTTCTAGTTAAAGGGAGAAATGTTTCATGAAATGTGGAAGAGATTAAAAGAATTAACTGGGAAATGTCCCACCATGCAATACTTAAATGGCAGTTATTACAATTTTTTATGATGGATTGTCAGAAAGGCACCGACAAATGATGAAGGAACATTTATGCTAAAAAATGAATATGAGGCATGGTAGCTTTTTGAAACTCTAAGTGAAAATTTCTTTCATCACATGTTTGATGCCCATAGAGATCCTCCCTGATTAATTACATGATGTTTGTATAATTTGTTTGAGTCCGACCCATTCTATAGGTGAATGTCCAGCTACATACTAATATCCTAAGCTTATTTAGGAGCAAGCCTACAAAGCCCAAACCCGAAAGGCTCTTAGATTAGAAAATGGTCCATATTTGAATACTTATAATCCTACCTGGCAAAATCACCCAAATTTTTTATGAAAACTCATCAGTCCAACATCAATTAGGCCTAACCATCAGGAGACCTAATTCAGAAGCATATCATATTCTTAATATCCAAGTGCTCCTTAACCTCCACCAAATAATCATGATCCTTCTTTCGAAGAGAAGGTGTTACAAGCATTGAAAGGGCTAAAAATGAATACTAAACTCCTTCACTCACACACACATAATTCATTGCAAAACTAGAAACTCAGAGGTCAACTAGCCACAGCATTTAGTGAAAGAGAATTGGGTAAGCTATTGAGTTAGCCCGAAGCTAATCCTAGAAACCTAAACATCCAAGGATCAAAATAAGGAGCCCAGATTAACCAATTAACTGTCATTCATACATTAAGATATAGAAAACAAATAGATAACCAGATGGGTGCTTATAAAGAAGAAGAATTAGAAGTTTCACTACTTGAATAACTTATTGAGCTGGATCAGCCCGAAACACTGAGGTATCAGAGTCTAATATAATGTCCAACCCACCAACTGATCCCATGTCAGAAGGAGATAAACCAAAAATTAGGGTTATAGCACCATTCTCAAATAGACTTAACTCCAATCAAAATTTAGCTCAATTTGATAAGATTTTGGAGGTCTTTAAGCAAGTTAAAGTGAACATCGCCTTACTGGACATAATCCAATAGATTCTAGCCTATGCCAAATTTCTTAAGGATCTATGTACCAAAAAGAAGACCACCAATGTGCCCAAGAGAGCCTTTCTGGCGGCCAGTATGAGCTCTTACCTATCAAATCACATGCTAGTGAAATACAAAGATCCAGGGTCACCCACTATTTAATGAATTATGGAGAACACCATCATAAATAGGGCTCTATTAGAGTTAGGGGCCAGTGTTAATATATTGCCATACTTTGTATATGAGCAGCTAGGGTTAGGAGATACAACTAGCAGATCACTCTTTAAAAGTATCCAAGGAAATAGCAGAAGATGTATTGATCAAAGTTGGTGACTTTATTTACCCAGTAGACTTTGTGATTTTAGAAACTGAACCGGTGACAAACCCAAAAAGCCACATCTCAATGATTTTAGGTAGATCATTTTTGGCCATAGCTTAAGCCCTAATTAATTATCAAAATGGATTAATGAAACTCTCATTTGGGTATATGTCAATTGATTTTAATATTTTTAATCTTACTAATATACATCAAACGAGCAACTCAAATTATGTTCAGGATATTGTTTATGATCCAATTGACCTTAGTGACGAAGAGCTTGACCTAGAAACCTGCATAAACTAAGATGGGAAGCAAATTAATGAGGTTACTATAATTGATAAAAAATCAAGATGAAAACTTTCAACTAAACCACTAGAGAAAGTACCTGAACCATTACCCAAACCATCAATAAAGGAAGCATCCAAATTAGAACTGAAACCACTTCCCAAGCATCTCAACTATGCATATCTAGGTCCATCAAAAACCCTGCCTGTGATTATTTCAACCGACCTAGACTCCTCACAAGAAGAAAAACTATTGAATAAGAATAAAGAAGCGTTAGAATGGACCATGGTTAACATAAAAGGATTAGCCCTTCGATCGTTCAACATAGGATTCACTTAAGGGAGAAAACTAAGCCTATAAGAGATCCCCAAAGAAAACTTAAACCAACCATGAAGGAAGTAGTAAGGAAAGAGATCATTAAACTCCTTGATAATGGTAATCAAAGTGAGCCATGACGTCTGGCTGAAGATGTTAAACTTAGAGCTTTTTGGGAGGCAACCCAAAATTTTTATGTTCTGATCTTTACTTCTGTGATTCTTATTTCTAGGAATAAGAGACTGCTATGCACGGTCACTCCTAACATTACATAAGGCATATCTCATCTATGTGGTATTTTTTCTTGTTTTATTCTTTCTTACTCCATTGAGGACAATGAGAATTAAATTGGAAGGTAAGAAAAACCTTTTTTAAAAATATTTTGAAAACACCTTGGCAATTTTTAAAAATTTTATTTTATTTTTATAAATCATATGCCTTGAAAGAAATTCTTGAGTAAAATTGACTAGAAAAATGTAATAGAGTTAGAAAGTATTGACTGATTAATGTAGCGAGCCAAGAAGTAGACTAGCTATTAAACTTTTAGTGGCCTACTTAGGTCATCTAAAGGCTATTAGCACTTTCATTGCACATGCACACTGACGAGGTAAACTAGGTATTAGTTGTAAAATCAATTGGAGATTCAATCATTACTGAATATTGGTAATTGGTATACACCCCAATGAGAGAAACTTGAATTTAAAGAAAGAATTACCTACCTGATTAAAATAAAAAATAAAAAAAAAATATATATATATATATAAGCGAGTCTAAACATTTGTTTCTCATTGAGTAACTGGGCACCTTCGCCTAAGTAAACATTATTGTTCACGTCAAAAAAAAGTAGGCAATGTGAAGATATTACTAATATTAAAAAAAATATATAATATATATATATATATATATATATATATCAGGCAGTGTGAAAGCTATCTCAGGTCAGGTGCTTAATTTGAGGATATATAAAAAATTGACCAAAGTAAGCGATATGCGAAGATACCATTATTCCTTACAAGCTAGTACCAAAATGCTAAGTTAGCCATCACAAACACAAGTGTTGTATATTTATGAATAAACTCTAAGAAAGTTTCTGATAGTTTTGAAAGCGAAATTTACTTAAAAAACTTAATATTTAATTAGTGATACTAGCTAACTTCTTTCAACCTTAAGCCTGGATTTAATTTTGCAAAAGAAAATCTTAGTGACACATAATTTTATTTTAATTACATTGCTAAGGGACTAGCAATGATTAAGTTGAGGGATGTGATAAGTCTATTTATTATCCTAATTTAATCATTAAAATAATTATTAATTATTTTAAATTTATTAAGAATTGATAATTTTTATGGATGTTTAAAGAAAAGAGCCTATAGATGGAAAGAGCTTGATTTTTGGAATCCAATGAGACGATACTCAAATCAGGACTTTGTTTGCCAAAAAAGAAAGAAAGAGATGATTTCATATGATTCTCGATGCAAACTAAGGCAGGTGATGTAAAATGGATGGCTGAGGAGTTTTCTCATGATATCTAAATGATCTTGAACCTGATTGACTTCAACTTTGACTAGAAGAAAGCTCTAGACAAGCTCTATAAAAGGAGGACCTTAAGCAGTAGTGAGGGGGAAGGAGTTTTCTCTAAAGTTCTTTTTATTTTTCTTTTATTTAGACCATTATATTTAGCCTGGGAGAGGAACGTTATGGAGGAAATGCTGGCAGCAGCAATGCGCGGCTAGATTCCTTTAACTTGGGATGATGATGAAATATGTAACCAAGTTATATTTTTCTTTTATTCTTAATTTCTATGCAATAATAATCATGTTCTTCTTTCATATATCTTTCGAGTTATTTTTTTGATTGAGATTTTGATCTGGCATACACGGCCTATACCCTCTATTGACGTGCCGTGATCTCAGGATACGATACATGCCTAAGAGAGATTGGTGCGGGCATCAAGATCAGGCAGAGGATTCTTAACCCTCTGTGGATATTTGATTAGTTTTGATTCAAGTCTTGAGTTAAAAAATTAGATTTAGTTATTTTAATTTGAGTCCCATCCAGTTCAGTTTATTTTAATTTAAATAATGTCCAGTTTAATTTATTTTAATATGAGTCCCATAGTAAGTTTATTTAGCTTATAAGAGGAGACACCAGTATGGGAGAAGAAGACAAGGCCTACACATAGAAGTAGTGAAGGGATGCCCAAATGCATGCTACCTAGATTGAAATTTTCAGTCCTGAATTGCAGCAGTGAAGGATGCCCATATTGCCGCCCAATTCATTTGAAAATTTTAACCCTAAATTCAGCCCAAAGAAGCAAGTAAAGAACACCCAATGTGGCCACCCCAAATTACTAAATTTTGAATTTTTTTTCATGTATTCAAATTCAAAGGGCGCCACTTAATTCATATTTTAGGAAGAAAGTGGGCACCGATTTTGCAATTATTTTGAATTTTCTTTCATGAAAAGAGGCGCCTCTTTTTATTTCCATATTTGTATTTACTTGGACCCCATGTCTCTTATCCTATAAAAGAGACCCTCTTGTATGAAAAAAGAATCGAACCTTTCAATTAATCAATATAATCAATCAGTTATTTTGAGTCATATTTTTCTTGGTGTTCTTGTGTTCTTACTTCTGTGCATGCTTGCATCCAAGCCGCCCAACCTTAAACCCTAGCCGCCTTCTTGCCATCCACCAGTGGACATCCAAGGACCCTCGGCCGCCCCCACCTCCTTCTCTACTTCTTCTTCATCTCTTTACCTTTATTCTGATTTTTTTTTTCTTATTAACCCTTGTATGGTGATCTTGCAGATCCCTCAGTAACCATGAATCAAGGATTCAAGGTGATCGTCATCCATGTCAGCGGATACTTGGCCACAGATCCGTGAGCTCGAGGCATGGTCATCTAGGGCGCATCCGCCAGGCAGAGAGACCCCTTTAGTACTTTGATCTTCCCCTCATGCTAAGTACACCTCCTCTAATATACTAGTAACTTTATTGAAGGAGAGCAAACCTACCGAGGCTTCTTAGCCTCGGCGGTCTTTCTTCTTTACTTTTCTATGAAATTGTTTCGCGTGCAGAGTTACTGTGAGTTTTTCTGAATCCCTCTTAGGCTATTACTTCGAAGACTAATCAACTGTAATCATTAATCATATAAAATTTACTTGCATGCATCAGAGATAGATCATAGTATAGTAGTTTAGACCTCTACATTGCAAATAATTTGATAATTTATACTCTAAGTGGACATGCCGTAATCTCCTGATATAATCCATGCCTGACAAGAGATAAATTATTCTAATTTTAAATTTACAAAACTTATTACTATTGCAACATTAAAAAAAGTAGATAAAATCTGTTTGCATGATGAATTCAGATTTTTGGATTGCTTTTGCTACTATCTTAATTTCGTTAATTAATTAGTTATTATTTTTTAATAACCACTATTCTAAATATAATCATCTACAATTAATTTTTTTTATTTCTTTTCATGAAATAATTGCCCTTGATCTCCGATGATTGATCCGATACACCATTAGCTATAGTAGTGAGTAGGTTTTATTTTGACCACCAACGATAGTGATCATTCTCTAATGAAATGGTGTCTAACTTCTATATATTTAGTTCTTAAGTGTTAAATGGGTTTTTGGTAAGGTTTATTGCACTAGTATTGTCACATCTTATTGGAATCCTATCAAGTGTGATGCCATAATTTTTAAGTTACCGTTTAATCCCAAAGATTGAATACAAAAACTTTCAGCTACAACATATTCAGCTTCAGCAGTTAATAATGCAGCTGAATTTTGCTTTTTACTAAACCAAAAGATTAAGATACTGCCTATGAATTGGCATGCACCACTTGTGCTTTTTCTATCTAGTTTATAGCTAATAAAATCAAAATCAGAA
The DNA here is from genome assembly GCA_900491605.1 of Calamus simplicifolius. Lineage (NCBI taxonomy): Eukaryota > Viridiplantae > Streptophyta > Magnoliopsida > Arecales > Arecaceae > Calamus > Calamus simplicifolius. The sequence goes on from UESW01004247.1 coordinate 805,412, forward strand.
TATGCAATCAAATCAAATAGTGAGTCTCTAGAATACCATAAAGCTACATTTTTATTTCACTTAAATATCTAAAAATTCTTTTTATAGCAATTAAGTGAGATTCTATAGGATCAGATTGATATCTAGCACATAAGCATACAACAAACATAATATCTAGTCTACTAGCTGTTAAATAAAGTAGAAAACCAATCATACCTCTATAAAGCTTTTGATCTACTTTCTTACCATCTTCATCCTTGTCGAGTTTGCATGGACTCATTGGTGTACCAAGAGGTTCGACAATTTTAATACCAAACTTCTTAAGAATTTTTTTTTGTGATTTTGTTTGGTTAATAAAAATTTTCTCTCTTTTTTGTTTGATTTGGAGTCCAAGAAAGAAATTTAGTTCTTCCATCATGCTCATTTCAAATTCTTTCTGCATTAGCTTAGCAAAATCTTGACAAAGGAGATTTTTAGTAGCACCGAATACTATGTCATCAGCATAAATTTGTATAACTAATAAATTATTTTCTTTTTTTTAAAAATAAGGTTTTATCAATATTACCTTTAGAGAAATCACTTTTAATCAAAATTTTACTAAGTCTATCAAACCAAGCTCTAGGTGCTTGCCTGCTTTAAACCATAAAGTGTTTTGTATAGTTTAAAAATATAATTTAAAATTTTATAATCTTCAAAATCAGATGGTTATTCAACATAAACTTCTTAATTTATAAAATTATTTAAAAATACACTTTTTACATCTATCTGAAATAAGTTAATATTTATGTAACATGCAAATGCAAGTAATAACTTATGGCTTCTAATCTAGCAACTGGTGCAAAGGTTTATCAAAATCAATGTCTTCTTCCTGATTATAACCTTTAGCAACCAATCTAGCTTTATTTCTAATAACAATGTTATCTTCATCTAACTTATTTCTAAATACCCATTTGGATCCTATAACCGGATAATCTACTGATCTATCAACTAAGGTACATACCTTATTCCTAGTGAACTAATTCAACTCTCTTGCATAGCTAACATTTAATAACTATCCTTTTCAGCTTTCTCAATTGTTTGGGGCTCTATATGAGACACAAATGCAAGATGATTATTGATATTTACATAGATGATCTAGTTCTTACACCTTGAGATGGATCACCTATGATTAGGTCCTTTGGATGACCATAAGCATATCTTCAATCTCTAGGTAGATCCGTATTATTACGAGTAGTATCAACATCATTATCCTTAGTTGAGTCATCATCCTTAGCTTCAGGTTCATGATCTGAAGATACATCAATATTCAATTTTTTAAAATTTCTTCAAGAATATTAGTATTTTCTCATCATCTTTCTTTTCAGAACTTGATGCTAAAGACTCATCAAATACTACATGAATTGACTCTTCTACAATCAAATACTTCTTATTGAACATTCTATATGCTTTACTAGAAGTAGAATATCCAAAAAAGATACCTTCATCTAACTTGGCATCAAACTTTTCTAGATTATCCTTCTCATTGTTATGAATGAAACATTTACAATCAAATGCATAAAAATAGCTAATATTGGGTTTCCTATCAAGCCATAGTTCATAAGGTGTTTTCTTAAGAATTAGTCTAATCATAGCACTATTTAGGATATAACATGCTATGTTTATAACTTTCGCCCAGAAATTTTTAGGAGTTGGCTTTCACATAGCATAGTATGGGCAATGTCCTCTAGAGTCCTATTTTTTTCTACCATCCCATTTTGTTGAGGTATCCTAGATGCTAAAAAATTATGATGGATAATGTTTTCAATGTAGAAATTTAAATAAATAATTTTTAAATTCAGTCTTATGATCACTTCTAAGAGATACTATAATAGTATTTTTCTCATTTGTGACTTTCTTTAAGAATTTTAGAAAAAATGAGAAAGTCTCATCTTTGTGAGCTAAAAATAGTACCTAAGTGAATCTAGAGTAATCATCTACTATCACAACACCATATATCTTTTCTCTTAAACTAGTAATTTTAGTAGGTCCAAAAAGGTCCATATATAGTAGCTCAAGTGGCCTAAAAGTTGAAATAATATTTTTGGATTTAAAAGAATTTCTAGTTTATTTTTCAAATTAATATGCAACATAAACTCTATGGTGTTCAAAATCCAACTTTGGTAGACCTTTAACCAAATCCATTCTAAGCAATTTTAAAATCAAGTGTATGCTTGCACGACCTAATCTACGGTGCCATAGCCAACCAATCTCATTTATCTTAGCATTATCATCAATTAGGTAATGATTACTTGTAGATAAGTTATCCAAGTCAATTAAGTATACATTGCCATTTCTATTTCCAACAAAAATAATGCTATTGTCAATGGGATTAGATACTGTGAAAATAGATGCTTCAAAGGATATTTTGAAATATGTATTGCATAGTTGACTAATGCTAATCAAACATTCTTAATAAAAATGGATGGAGTGATATGAATTTTACCAATACCCATGATGTGACCTTGACCATTATATCCAAAGGTCACCATTCCATCTCTTTTGGCTTCAAGGGTGATGAATTGATCTTTATCACCCGCCATATGTCTTGAGCAGCCGCTGTCAAGATACCATTTTCTTTCTGATCCTTTGGCTATAAGACTCACCTGCATAGTAATCACATCTTATGTTTAGGTATCCAAGCCTTCTTGGATCCTTCATGATTAGCAGTAGAAAATATAGTTCCTTTTTTAACCCAAATCATTTTACTTTTATAACCAGCATTTACATAAGATATCTTATGATTGCAAATATAGGATTTATGACCTTTCTTACCACAACAAAAATAGAAAATATCATTGCCAATTGATTTCTTAACAAAGAAATTATTAACTAGTTTTTTTTCCTATGTGGTTTGTATCCCAAACCGACTTTATCAAAAATAACTCTTTGATTATTTAAAAGCAAATTGAGTTTTTTCGAGCTACAAGTAAATTTGTCAACAATACTCTTATACTTTTTTAATTTATTTTTTAAATTTTAATTTTTGGTAGAAATCATGTTTTTCTCTTTTTTGAAATCTTGCTTTTTAGATTTTAGCTTTTTCAACTTAATGGTAGATTCATCTTTCTTTTTAAGAAGATTTAGATTTTTAGTTTTTAAAACTTTGTTCTTCGTTCTAAAAACTTTAAAATCATTAGCAATTCATTGAAGGCACCGTAAAGTTCATCAAAAGTGAAATCATAAGTAGGGCTTTCAGAATATACCTCTTCTTCATTTGCCATAAGATATATATTAGTGACTTCTTGTTGTTCTTCTTCAAATGAAGATTCATTGCTGTCACTCCATGTTGCAACATACGTCTTTTTTTTTCATATCCCTTTTGAGTTGAGAACATTCAGATTTATAATGTTCGGGCTTTTTGTACTCATAGCAAATAACAGGATCCTTCTTCTCCTTATCTTTCTTCTTATCTCCTTCCAATTTGATACCAGATTTTTTTTAAAATGAAATGACCTCCTTCTTTGCATGAATTTCTTAAACTTTCTTGCAAGAAGGATGATGTCTTCATCATCTTCATCTTCTTCATTGCTTTTCTTCTCCTTTTTAACAGCTTTTAGTGCGATTGTCTTATTCTTCTTCACATCTTCTTTCAGATGTTGCTTCATTGTGAATTCAAGGGTCATAAGAGATCCAAGAAGCTCCTCCAAAGATAAATTGTTCAGATCTTTAGCTTCTTGGATGGCTATTACTTTTGCTTTTATGCTCTTAGAAAGGACTTAAGAATTTTTTGAATAAGTTTTGAGTTAGTATAGGTCTTTCCAAGACTTTTAATCCATTCACTATATTAGTAAATCTAGTATACATGCAAGTGATGGACTCATTCTGATCTATGCTAAAGAGTTCATATTTATGCACAAGAATGTTGATCTTTGACTCTTTAACCTGGTTGGTACCCTCATGGGTAACTTCCAATCGATCCAATATCTCCTTGGTTGAGATGCAAGTAGATATTCTATTGAATTCATTTGCATCCAAGGAGCAATATAGGACATTCATGGCCTTGGCATTGAGCTGGATCATTTTTTATCATTCTCATTCCAATCCCTTTCAGGCTTAGGAATAATGGATCCATCTACTAAGTGTGTGGGAGTGCTAGGTGTTAGAAAAAGTTTAAATAATAAAAAAAAGAAAGAAAGAACGCCTGCGAGCATTTCGGTTCACGAGTTTCATTGACGCGCTGGTGAACGTTGGAAGGCCAACGTTCATCAACGTCCAGAAATGACCCAAACAATTAATTTTGTAAGCTGTTTCTGACGTGATTTGGGCCTAACGGCTATTAGGCCTTTAAAGCCATTAAGGGCCGAGCCGTTGGAGCTTTTATGGGCCGAGCCTATAAATAGGCTTATGGATTTAGATTGAAAGAAGGCATCAATCTAGAATGATTTGGAGTAGCCATATGATTTGTTTTATCTCATTTTATTTAAATATTTTATTAATCTTTTCTTAGGCATCTGAAGGTAATCGTTTTTGCACCTCTACACAATCGTGCTCATAGTAGGAGGATCGGGTCGAGCCGGGTCATTATACCTTGGGGACAGATCGCCAACAACCTGCACGAAGGGGCAAAAATCTGATCCTTAGGGCAGTGTCTAACACGCCTCGGTCCTGGTTTGATCCATCTTATCTTTTGGTTTTACTTTATTTGTATATTTAAATTTCTATAACATATTTCTAGCTATTTTTAGAAAGGGATTTTTTGTAAGATCAAAATATTTTCCAACAGCTAAGGATCAGATTTTCCTTCTTTTCTAGAAATTGCTAGATTTTCATTCCATCTTCTTATTCTGTTTTTGCATTTTCTCAACCTATAAAGTTTTCATGCCACCCTGAAATGCCTGTGCATTAATGGTGCAAATGTTGCTATGCTAAATTATGATCATCCATAATTATCTCTTGAAATACTGCTTGCTAATATAATGTTGACAGTAAATTTTGTCTATGTCTTGACTCCAAATAATTTTGTCTAATTTTTTATTTGACTTAATGTTTATTCCATTTCTTTTTTGATGTTATACATGCTGCTTGACTAGGAGGGTCACTCCATAAATATATTACCAAGACTGATGATAGTAAATTTACTTGGAATGTTATTAGTTTCTTGTTTATATCATATTTTCTCTAATATGAACGTGGTTTTCCTTATGTAGACTGTTATGAACCAAAGTTTCCCATCATGATTAATATTTCTCTTCATTGCACCACTACTCCTCAAAACCCTATAGAGATCTTATTGCTAAATAAGATGCTTTTTGCCTTAATGGTAAATTGGAGACTTGGACATGGTAACTGACACTGCATAACCAACCATATCTTATCTGGGAAACTACTATCAATTTAGAAGGTAGTTTGCACTGCAATGAAAATTGTGACATTATGTGAACTGTGGTCCATCTCATCCCTCCACCATTCATGCATCTTACATTCTCAGCCATACATATTATTGTTGTCTTTTCTTCTCATGTACAAGACATCCCTAATGTTAGGGTAGCTACGCATCTGAGATTCATGAGGGGATGTTTGAATGCCCAGGCCCTTTTATGCTAATTGCCTACGCATGTACAGGTCTTTCTTTTCGAGAAGAAGTGAGAAAGAGAGAGTCAGAGGGATGGTAAAGCCTTTTAATTGCCATGTTTTGATTTTCTGGGAATAAGAAAAATCAACTTTTAGATGGGACAGAGTGTCACCAAAATATCAGGATTGGTTGCTTGACAGAATTTCCAATCTCTCCAATTTCTTCTTGCCTTCTTAACTGCAAACACTTAGATGGTTCAGTGAATTTGTGGACATGTGAATAGGGCATCCAAATATGTACAATTGAAGTTATAATTTTACTGCTAAAAGCATGTAGTATTTTTCCAAAAAATTTTACTGTCAACAACTCTACCAAACGGGACCTAAGTTGAAGTTATAATTTTTCCTATTTTATATCTATCAGGTTTGATGTTATCTTATTATTTACATGACAATGACAATCTGGTGGTCAATAGGGGTTCATGCTTGGCATGGCCATAGGGTCAATTAATGGACAACTGCATTGTATCCAAATGATGAACCTAATTTCCATGCCTATACAAGTCACTATTTTTCCACTTATTGTTCTGTACCAATAAAATGTGCACATGGGAGGAAATTTCAATGTTACATGACCAAAAACAATGCCATGAGGGCTTTCTTGAGTGTTAATATATTTATATAGGGAGAGGTGAGCCATCTTCTTAATACATAGCATGAGGGCATTCTTGTCCATAAAAGTGAAAGAAAAAAAAAAGGTTAAGCAAGTGCTAATCAGAAAGTGAATTACTTTGTTCACTGGATAGATGGACAAGGGGTGAAGTCATCAAACAGGTGGTTAACCATTCAGCATGCAAACAAAGCCTTATTGAAAAACACATGCTTGCATTTGTGCACATAATATATGCATGCTTGTATATAGATGTATTTTCATATCATTTTATTATTTTACTTGCAGCTACTAGCATATATATTTGCATTCTAACATAAATGCAAAAGTTTTTCTATTCCAAATAAGTGTTTTCTGGTATAGTGGTAAAGGTATTTTAATATCTCCTTGTTATGTTGTTCGTTGCTAGACAAAAGTGATAGCATTGGGCAAATACTTATTGCTTACCTACTATTGTAAATCTTTTATATTACCAAATGGCAAAGAATGGATGAACTTGGATGCTGTGACAAGGTATGTCATATAAATGCTCTATTTTGAGTCTCTTGATATATATTGCCATGAGATTTAATAAAATTTTTTATAATTTACTAAATAATCTCATGACTGTTGGAATATCCAACTTATTGTTTACCTTATATTTGGATATTCAATTTTAATATATCTTTGCCTGATTCTCTTATTTGAGGTCTAGTCCAAAAAATAATATTATCTCTTTGGAATTTACCGAGAAGATTTTGGTAGATTAATTAACCAAGGAGTTATCTAGGAGTGGAGTCCTAGATTCATCGAGGGGGATGGGGCTTAAGCCCATTATTTGGTCGCCAGCAGTGGATACCCAACCTCTGTGATTGAAGATCCTATGAATGAGGTTCAATGTGGTAGAAACGAAGCTGATTGAGTGATCGTGTTAGAGCACAAATTTTTGAAAAAATTTTCATCCCATTCCTATGATGAGTGCTCTTATAAAGTAACAAAGTAAATTTGTGTACGGTTGAGTCATACTCTTAATAGATCCGAGGTAGGTTATCTGCAGGGTATTATCATAAATACCCTTGGAGGATTCACCTATATGAGAATCGTCATATTAGGCCGTGACTAAAGGTTTGGGCTAACCTTAAAGAATTCTCATGAAAAATCAAGGTACTAAGCGCAAGGCCTTTAATATGCGCTGACCGCTTAAACCCAATTGATCCATACTGTGTGTGTGATTAGTAGAAGTCTGAGTCAAAGGACCTAGTTCAAGGTCTAATCCACTATGGTTCCTTCAGATGTATACAATCAATACTAAGTGAGGTTCAAGTCCATAAGACACCTCACCTATTGTGCAGTATAAGATGCCCTAAAATTTTTGTTATATTTATTTTATTTTATTTTTTTATTTTAAACTTTTGTGGGAGATTGTTAGAAAAAGTTTAAATAATAAAAAAAAGAAAGAAAGAATGCTGCGAGCGTTTCGGTTCACGGGTTTCATTGAACGTTGGAAGGCCAACGTTCATCAACGTCCAGAAACAGCCCAAACAATTAATTTTGTAAGCCGTTTCTGATGTGATTTGGGCCTAACGGCTATTAGGCCTTTAAGGCCATTATGGGCCGAGCCGTTGGAGCTTTTATGGGCCGAGCCTATAAATAGACTTAGGAATTCAGATTGAGAGAAGGCATCAATCTAGAATAATTTGGAGTAGCCATATGATTTGTTTTATCTTATTTTATTTATATATTTTATTAATCTTTTCTTGGGCATCTGAAGGTAATCGTTGGGTTTGTACCTCCACACAATCGTGCTCGTAGTAGGAGGATCGGGTCGAGCTGGGTCGTTGTACCTTGGGGACAGATCACCAATAACTTGCAAGAAGGGGCGAAAATCTGATCCTTAGGGCAGTGTCTAACACGCCTCGGTCCTGGTTTGATCCATCTTATCTTTTGGTTTTACTTTATTTATATATTTAAATTTTTATAACATATTTTTAGCAATTTTTAGAAAGGGATTTTTTGTAAGATCAAAAATATTTTCCAACACTAGGACCATTGATAATGATACTCCATAAATCATAATCCAAAGCTTGTATGAATATTCTCATTCTAGCTTTCCAATATGAGTAGTTAGTGCCATTAAACAATGGTGGATGATTGATGGATTGTCCCTCAGAAAAAGAAGAACCAGCTTGAGCTACCATTTGGATCTTTAGCTCTTGATTGTTAGATCAAGGAAGGATGAGCATAAGTTTTGATACCAATTGTTGGCCCATATGGTAACCAAAAAGGGGGGTGAATTGGGTTCTTAAAAATTTTGAAACTTAAAAACTATTTCTCAAAGTAATGCACAAGAAAAATGCAATGAGAGTAGTGCTAAGAATGCTAAGCAGAGTACAAATGATAGAGTAGAGAGAAAGAGAGAGATAAGCATGACAAACACAAGAAATTTATAGTGGTTCGGTGTTAGCTACACCTACATCCAATCCCAAAGAACTCTTGGGCCACACTATAATCACCTTGATTACAACATAGTTGTTTTACAAGCTCACAACTTAAACTTGTTGTTTTACAACGGAATCACAACGAATCCAGCTAGTTTTTACAGAATCACCAGCATAAAACCTATCACAAGCTTCCTAACTTGTACAAGGCCAAACTGCCTCCTTTGATTCAATCCTTTGATTGAATCAATAAGCAAATATAGTAGAAAATTGGTTACAACAGTAATAAAGCTTCTTAAACAAGCAAATAAGACAATATAATGAAAGTAGAAACAGAAAAGCCTGATTAGAAGATTTCTGAAGTTGGGCTTTTTTTTCTTCTTTTCCTCAGAAATGATCTTCCTCAAGTTGAGCTTGAAGCTTTGGAAGAATTTTTGATGTAGAGGCTTATGAAGAAGGGCTCTCTTCTTCTTTTCTTGATTTAATGGAAATCCTTCAAGATTGGCTTGTGAATGCTTTGGATTTCCTTAAATTCTATTTTGCACTGTAGGGCTTTCAAATTTGAACTCTTTTCTTTTTCTATTCTCTCTTGTGTTCTCTTTTTGAAACGGTCGCATGGCTCTTATTTATAATCTCCTCTAAATTCTCTTTTAGAAGAAAACTAGCTGTTGAAAATGCTTAAGGATGAGTTTAGCATGGAAGAGGAAAGAGCTGTTGAAATCAGTTGGGAAAATGTCAAAGTTTGGAATCATCTCTGACACATCTAGAGTCGGCCCCTAACAGGTTGGAGTCGGCTCGAGTAGACCTGGAGTCGGCTCGAACATGGGATGTACAAAATATAAACTTCTGCCTAATGTGGAGTTGGCTCGTACTTTTAATGGGTTGATATCTTTTCATGCGGGAGTCAGCTCGAGTGAATGCAGGAGCCAGCTTGACTAAAGCCCCGAAAAACACACTCTATATAACTGATGGAGTCGGCTTTAATCTCTACAGGAGTCGGCTCCAGCTCGACACAGAATTGAGAACTTTTTATCTTCTGGATGGAGTCGGCTCCGAATTCTGCAGGAGTCGGCTTGATCGCATGCCGAAAGTGTCAAACTATTTCGATATGCTCTGGAGTCGACTCCTAGACTTTGGAGTTGGCTCTAAATGATGAAACTTGACACTTGACACTGACATAGGATCAAACTCAATTTTTTTTTGAATTTTGATTGATTAAACATTTAAATTCCTGAAACACTTAATCACAATCATTAGTAACACAAGGAACATACTCATATAGCTTTTGTTATTCATCAAAATCAGTAACTGGATCAACACTATTTTTGTAAAGCTCATAAGGGGTATTTTTCAAAATTGGTCTTATCAAAGCTCTATTTAAAATGTAGCATGCAGTGTTGATTGCTTCTGCCCAAAAATACTTTGGGAGATTGCTCTCACACAATATGGTGCGGGCCATTTCTTTCAAAGTTCTATTTTTTCTTTCTACCATCCCATTTTTTGAGATATTTTAGGTGTAGAAAAATTATGATTTATGCCATGCTCATTACAAAAACTTTTAAAGAGATGATTTTCAATTTTTTTTCATGATCACTTCGAATTGTTAAATCCAAAACTCCTTTTTTATTTGTAATCTTTTTAAATAAGTTTTGAAATATCAAAAATGCTTCATCTTTACTAGCTAAGAATAATACCCAAGTAAATCAGAGAAATCATCGATAATTACAAATTCATAATGCTTGCCGCCTAGACTTGTGGTTCTAGTTGGCCTAAATAAATCCATATGCAATAATTTCAATGGTCTAAAAGTTAAAATCACATTTTTGGACTTAAATGAAACTCTAGTTTGTTTTTCAAATTGGCATGCATCACAAATCTTATCTTTTTCAAATTTCAATTTTGGCAAACCTTTAACTAAATCCTTTTTAAGCAATTTTGAAAGAAGATCCCTGCTAACATGTGCAAGTCTACAATGCCATAACCAACTAGATTCATCTATTTTAACATTCATAGCAACTAGACAATTAAAATCATGGTCATTTAAATCATTCAAATCAATAATATAAACCATCCATGCCTATGACCAATGAATTTCATGCAATTATCAGTAAGATTTGAAACAATGCAAACAGATGATTCAAAAATTACTTTAAAGCCTTTATCACATAATTGACTAATCCTCTACAAGTTATATTTTAAACCATTTACAAGTAAAATATTGTCAGTAAAGTATGAGGTGTGACACCTATTTTACCAATACCAATGATTTTACCTTAGCTATTATCTCCAAAGGTAACCAGACCTCTATCCTTAGCCTCCAAAGTGATGAATTATGATTCATCACCTGTTGTGTGTCTTGAACACCCACTATCAAAATACTACTTTCTTTTAAATCCATGGGTTGCAAGACACACTACAAACACAATGTCAAGTTTTACTTTTAGGTAGTCAAGCTTTCTTGGGTCCTTTGAGGTTAGTCAATATGGTTCCTTTTGGAACCCAAATTTTCTTAATACTTTTACATGCATAAGATTTGTATCCATTTAAACCATATTTAAAACAAGTAACATTTGATGATTGACCAGCATGCACAAAAATATTTTTCAAAAGTTTTTGTTTTATGAGGGGGTTATAGCCTAATCTAGCTTTGTCGAAAATGGCTCTTTGGCTATCCAAAATCATGTTTAGTTTTAAGAAACTTAAAATAAACCTATCCACTATTGGTTTAAGCCTATCTACTTTAGATTTTAAATATTTATTTTCTTTCTTTAAAGATTCATTTTCTTCAATGTATTTCTTATTTTCTAAAGTAAGGTTTTGAATTTGATTTTTCAAATCTTTGTTTTTAGAACTTAGATTTGCAAAATCATCTATTAATTCATAAAAGGCACCATGCAATTCTTTAAATGTAAAATCATAAAAAAAACTAGGGCTTACCTCCCCATTGTCCACCATGAAACATAGGTTGGCTACTTTGTTCTTTTTTTCTCCCTCGGAGCTTGAATTCTCACTATCACTCCAAGTAGTCATCATTGCCTTCTTCTTAAACTTCTTAGGACCTTTCTTGAGTTATGAACATTCAGATTTAAAGTGTCCACATTTCTTGCACTCATAACAAATAATCTCTTTTTCTTTTCCTTACTTCCTTCTCCTTTCACAAATGGCCTTTTTTTCCTCCAAACTTTCTTCTTTTCATAATCTTTTTAAATTTTCTAGTAATAAGGGCCATGTCCTTATCATCACTCTCCTCCAAAGATTCATTCGATTCTTCCTTTTGATTAGAAATCTTAAAGCCCATGGTTCTCCTTTTTTACTCATCCTCATCCGCATGTTGTTTGACTTGTAGTTCGTGCATCATGAGAGATCCCAATAGTTCCTTCAAAGGTAAAGTATTTAGATCCTTTATCTCTTGAATAGCAGTTACTTTGGCCTTCCAAGACCTAGGCAAAGTTCTTAATACCTTTCTCACAAGATCAGCATTAAAATAAGATTTACCAAGGCTTTTAAGCCCATTAATAATATCAGTAAATCTAGTAAACATATCAGAAATAGATTCAATTGAGTCCATCTTAAACAATTCATATCTATGAACAAGCATATTAATTTTGGATTATTTTACTTGATTGATACCCTCATGGGTAACTGTTGCCCAGATCTAGCAACCCAAGAGGAGGGGTGAATTGGGTTTCTTAAAAATTAGTTGACTATCAAGTATGTGCACTTATATTCTTTCACAATTAATTATCATGTTGTGAGGTGCGTCTAATACATAATTAATCATAGAAAAAGAAACACAATCAAACACATAATGTTTATAGTGGTTCGGTGCCAACCTTGCACCTACATCCACTCCCCAAGAACACCTTGGGCATTCCACTAGTCACCACTAGCCTAACTAGCTAGCAAACTTGTTTATGGGCACAAGCAATCAAGCCTTACACACTAGCCCTCCAAGCTAGTCTTCTTGTTTATGGGTACAAGGGGACCTTACAAATCAATCCGAGTAGACCTCTACCCAACCTCGCTTCACAACTGTGAAACAAACCAAGGCACGAGTAATAGAATGTTTAATACAACAAATGCTCCTAGATATGAGCAGATTTAAAGCAATAAATGTACTTATCAACTTGAAGAGCTAATCCCGAAGTAGCTTCTTTCTTTGATGAACGCGGCAACACAAAGGAAGCTTTGAGGTGGCTTTGAATGTTCTTCAATGAAGGTAGATGAAGCTTGAAGACCACTTGAAGAACCAGTAATAAATGAGCTTCGATGGTTGAAAAATAATCAAAGCAAAGCTTCAACAAATCTCAAACAAATCTCTCTTTCAAATGATTTTTCTCTCAATCCATATTTTTCAATCTATCTTTTTCTTTTTATTGTTTTTGCTCTTCTCTTTTTCTTTTTCTTTTTCTTTCTACCTTCTTCCTCTTTTCAAAACACTATTCATGATCACTATTTATAACCAGAACACCAAAATAGAGCCGTTAAGAGAGAAAGGAGTCCAGCCAAGAGATTCCAAGGAAACAGCATTCCAAAACATAAAAATCGGAATTCCAACAATGTGAAACATAGAACCAGCCGAGAGTTTCAAAAAATGGCATTCCAATTATGTAAAATCGTGTTGACCCAATTATTGATTTTGATAATTAATAAAAAGATATGAGTATATTCATTTTATTACTAATAGATTTAACAAGTGTTTCAGAGCTTAAAAATGTTTGATTAATCAAAAGGTATAAAGAAATGTGTTTTGAATCAAATGCCAAAGGTATGTTTCAAAATTCAGAGCCTGGAGTCGACACCTAGAAGGTCTGGAGCCGACCCCATGGCCGATCAATGCTTTCCTAATTTTTGGCACGGTCTGGAGCCGACACCCAGTATTTCGGAGCCGACACCCAAAGTTTCGGAGCCGACACTTACAGTGTCTGGAGCCGACTCCAATGCGGGAACAAAAAGCATATTTTTGGACTACTCTGGAGCCGACACTTACAGTTTTCGGAGCCGACTCCCGAATGTGACGAGCCGACACTCAACTTTTTCAGAGTCGACTCCTCAACAACTTTTACTTTTTATTTTTGGATACTCGACTTGGAGCCGACTCCAACCTGTCAGGAACAGATTTTCAAAATGTCAGAACGGCCTCAAACGGTAATATTTTCTCACCTAATCTCTAACGGATACTTTTCTTATGTGTAGGAGGAATCCAATGACAGAAATAACGGCTAGTTTTTCACCTAGTCTTGGATTAAGAAGAATCTATAAAAGGAGAGTCCGTTCGTTTGAAAAAAAAAAGATGAAAAAATAAAGAGAAATCAAATTGAAAAATCCAAGAAGTCTTGAGCAAGAAATCAAGAGGAAAGAATCAAAGTTCAATCCATCAACTCCAGAAAGCTCAAAGAGAAATCCAAGGCATTCAAGTTCAAAATCGAAGGATTTTCCTAAAGAAGAAAGAGAGAGCCAAAATCCCTGTTTTTCCCAACTTCTCATCTTCAATCTTTGTGAAGAATCCGAGCTGAGGCCTTGTTGGTCCAGATAGCAACCCAAGAGGGGGGGTGAATTGGGTTTTTCAAAAAATTAAACTCTTTTGAAAGATAACCCCCAGCGGAAATAAAAACTTAGATTCACAGATTTAAAACTAAGCAACTATAAATAGAGAGTTGAAGATAAAGAGACAATCACGGCAAACACAATAGATTTTATAGTGGTTCGGTGTACCTACACCTACGTCCACTCCCAAGTACCTCTTGGGTCCACACTATAATCAAACTGATTACAGCAGAGTTGTTTTGCAAGCTCACAACTCGAACTTTTTTTCCGGGTGCACAACGAACCCAGCTGGTTTTCAAGGCTCACCAGCACAAAACCTAAAACCACAAGCTAATGCTTGCACAAGGCTAACAGCCTCAACTGAATCAATCACCAGATTGACCCAGCAAACAGTATTTGATTTTACAAAAGCAAACTGCTCCTTCAATGAGCAAATATACAATAATGAAACAATAAATAGAGATTAGGAACCAAAGCCTGATTCGAAGATCTTGGTGGCTTCTTCCTTCTCTTCCTTTGAATGGATCTTCCTTTGAATATGCTCTTGAGGCTCAGAAGATCAGAAAAACTAGGGCTTCTTCCTTCTCTTGAGATTTCTTCTAAATAGAACAGCAAAGGCTTGGAATCTCTTTCTCTTCTTTTGGGGAATGAGTATGATCTTTCCTTACAGGTTTTCCTCTTTTCTTTTCTGATAGATCTCAAAGATTTTCTCTATTCTTTTCTTTTTCTCTTTCTTCTCTTTTCCTCTCTTTTTTGGGATGCAATCAACCCTCTTCTTATAGATCCGATTAATCCACAAATAGTGTGAAACTATCCGTTAGAAGCAAGTGAAAAAGGATTAGATCCATAAATAACAATAGCCGTTGGGATTAAAATAGATAAAGATAAAGTTTAGAGTCGTTCTGACAGTTCTGGAGCCGTGTCTGACATTCTGGAGTCGGCTCTGGCTTTTCTGGAGTCGGCTCTAACTCGAAATTATTTAATCCGCTCGATCTGGAGTCGTCTCTGACTTTTCTGGGGTCGACACAAAATTCTTCTGGAGTCGACTCTAACAGTCTGGGAGTCGACTCTAAGTCGTGGCCTGAAAATCCATCGTTCTGTTGTTTCTGATAGAGTCGGCTCTCACAGTCCCGGAGTCGACTCTAAGTCTGTGCCGTTTTTCGGAGTCGGCTCTGCGATTCCATGTGTCGACTCTAATGTCTGCAGTCTTACCTTGACATTAGATTCGAACCAGAACTTGATTTTCCTTCTTGATTTTGATCATCAATAGACTTATAATCTGAAAAACTTAATCAAAATCATTAGTAACTTCAAATGTTATACTCAAATAGTTTTGTTAATCATCAAAATCCTCAATTGGGTCAACAATCTCCCCCTTTTTGATGATGACAAAAACTTTGAGTATATGCATTAAAAATTCATTTGAATTGAGAATTATAGACATTGTTAAAGCTTAGAGACTTCCTAATAGAGAATTTGATGCCAATATTCAAAATGAATAAAAATAAATAAAACTTGACATCAATCAAAATGATTTAACTTTTATATGGAGAAATTATTAAGCTCCCCCTGCATTGAATACTCCCCCTATGTAGATAACTGAATTCTTCTAAAAATTCTCAGAATTGTTCTTCATTTTCTTTCTCTTTCTCTCTTTCTTATATGCATATTTATCTCTCCCCTTTTTTGTTATCAACAATAAGGTGAGTTTAAAAATAATAAGAATGTTATCAGAGCGAGATGTTGGTTCGAATAAACATAAGATAGAAACTTATTCATTGACATTCAATCAAAGATAAATTTGTAATAAAAGTGATTCATTCAAACATTTGTATTCCAAAGCAAGATCCATTACATGTATTCTAAAATGACAGATTTAAGTATGTAAATCCTAGATACATGCTAAGAAAGAAAGCAAGAAATCCTAAGATACAACCTAGGATTGAAATCAAAATCAAATATGCTTATACACAATTTTCTTTAAATGTCCAATCATTTCCATAACATCATCTTTTTGGGTCTTCTTAAAGCTTTCAAGACAGCTTCAATTTGAGAGACGGCAAGGTCGATATCTTTCTTCAGTTGACTTGTAGCATGAAGATACTTTCCAGAACCGTCTGCAATGCCTTCCATCCTTTCAAAAATTTTATGAAGATCAGTGCTAAAGGATTCGACGGAATTGCTAATTGAAAAAGAAATCATGTCAAGTCTTGAATTAATCTCATCCTTTAATTGATTGAACTCCTCTCTTAATTTACACATATCATTTGTTCTTTGACTGTCATACTCAGCCAGTAAAGCTCTGAGCTGACCAATTTGCTCCTCAGAAAATCTTTCAGATGCCAATGCTGACTGATGTGGAAGTTGAGAGCTAGGTCCAGCTTCTGAGGGTCCAGCAGATGGTCCAGCAGAAGGTCCAGCAAGAAGGTCCAGCAGATGGTTCAGGAATGTCTTCTCCTCTGACTTCCTCAACTCTAACTCTTCAGCTCTGGCCTCATGTCCTCTTTTATCCAGTTTCCATTTTCTTTTCTAAAGCCCATTCGGTGAATTGTAGAGACACTATAGTAATCTGTATGTCTTAACTTTCTTAGTGGCTCATTGTCCATTATAAGTACACCTTGGCTTCTGAATACCAATGTTAAAACCATACCATATGGCAATGTAGATCTCTTCTTAGTAGCTGCCTCTGCCATATAGCCTATCATCATTTCAGCAAGATTTAAAGGTCTACCAGTGAGTATGCAGTCCATCAATAAGATGTCTCGCTCCGAGACATATTCAAACCTTCCGATTTTAGGAAAAGAATCCTTCCACAGATATTGTGAAGTAATCTGAGTTCCAAATTAAGTTGATTTGCCAAGATTTCCTCAAACTCAGAAACTTCTCTCCCTAACATCCTTGATAGGCTCCTCCTCTATCTTCATGATGATATTCAACAAGTCCAACAGTAGGCATTTCCAATAAATTACCAAGGGATTCGGCTGTGATTACCTTTGTTCCTCTTACAACACTTACTAAACCTCCCTCTCCTCTACTTAAATCATTATAAAACTCTCTTACTAGGGCAGGGTAGGTAGGGATATCCAAAGAGCAGACCTTCTCCCATCCCATTTCTTTCAACAATCGCCCAATAGCAAAGCCCTCCGAAATAAAGAAGTTGAAATCAACTTTTCTTCCGGTTGTAATGGCCTTACCAGCTAATTGGTCGACTCGTGGAGAAGATGGTGAGGGTGGAGAGTCATCTTGAGTGGCAGATGAAGAAGATGACGAAGGTTGCCTCCGATTTGAACGGCGCTTCGTCGGAACAGTCGAACCACCAATGATAGCACGCCTTTTGGGAGCCATTGGATTCGATTGGAATGAGTAATCAAGGGTTTTGAGGGATTTGGAGGGTTTGGAATCAGTTTGGAACAGTTTGAAAAGGTTTAGGAGATGATTTGGGGTCGACTCCGCCCTTTTTATTTTGACCTAGTTCCACTTAGAGTCGACTCCCGAAAACGAGGTGTCGGCTCCGAACCAGAGAATCTGTCAGCGCCCGAATTAGAGTCGGCTCTACAGAAGCCAGAGTCGGCTCTAATTGCCCAGACAGAACATCAAAATAAGAAGGTGTCGACTCCACAAACTGAGGTGTCGACTCCACAATAGTTTCAGTGAAAAATTCAAATTTCAAGGATCTGAAACTAATCAAATTAATCATCAAACTCTAGATAAGTGTTCCTTAACAATTGGGGAAACAATGAATCAAATTTCTAGATAAATTTCCTTATTGGACATAGAGGATTTTCAAGAAATTATGAAGTCTAGATAGTTGTTGTCCTTAAGAGTTTCAGAAAATTATTCTAAAGGATCACAAACTCCTAATTCTCCTCTAAGATAGCAAAATCTTTCCTCACTCAAAGGTTTGGTAAAAATATCAGCTAATTGATCATTAGTATTAACATATTCAAGACAAACATCTTTGTTAGTTACATGTTCTCTAATAAAGTGATGTCTAATTTCAATGTGTTTAGTTCTTGAATGTTGAATTGGATTTTTAGTTAGATTGATAGCACTAGTATTATCACATTTAATAGGTATTTTATCAAGTGTGATACCATAATCTTCAAGTTGTCGCTTAATCCAAAGGATTTGAGCACAGCAACTTCCAGCTGCAACATACTCTGCCTCAGCAGTGGATAATGCAACCGAATTTTGCTTCTTGCTAAACCAAGAGATTAAGTTACTTCCTAAAAGTTGGCATGCCCCACTTGTACTCTTTCTATCTAATTTACAACCAGCATAGTCAGAATCAGAATAAGCAATCAATTTTAAGGTTGAGTCTCTAGAATACCATAATCCTACATTTTTAGTTCCATTTAAGTATCTAAAGATTCTTTTAACAGCAAGTAAATGTGATTCCTTAGGATTAGATTGATATCTTGCACATAAGCAGACAGAAAACATGATATCTGGCCTACTTGCAGTTAGTAAAGAAGTGATCCAATCATACCTCTGTAATGCTTCTGATCTACTTTCTTACCTCTTCATCCTTGTCCAGCTTGCATGAGGGACTCATTGGCGTACCAAGAGGTTTAGCAGATTCCATACCAAATTTCTTGAGTATTTCCTTTGTGTACTTTGTTTGGTTAATGAAAATTCCCGCTTTCTCTTGTTTGATTTGAAGTCCAAGGAAGAAGTTTAGTTCTCCCATCATGCTCATCTCGAATTCTCCCTGCATTAGCTTAGCAAATTCTTGACAAAGGAGATTGTTAGTAGCACCAAATATAATGTCATCAACATAAATTTGAACGATTAATAAATCCTTTCCTTTTCTTTTTAAAAACAAGGTTTTATCAACATTTCCTCTAGAAAAGTCATTTTCAATTAAAAATTTACTTAATCTATCATACCAAGCTCTAGGTGCTTGCTTTAAACCATAAAGTGCTTTGTGTAGTTTGAAGACGTGGTTTGGAAATTCATGATCTTCAAAACCAGGAGGTTGTTCAACATAAACTTCCTCATTTATAAAACCATTTAGAAATGCACTTTTAACATCCATTTGAAATAAGTTGAAATTCATATGACATGCAAATGCAAGTAGTAGCCTAATGGCTTCTAATCTAGCAACAGGTGCAAAAGTTTCATCAAAATCTATACCTTCTTCTTGATTATATCCTTTTGCAACTAGTCTAGCTTTGTTTCTAATTACTATGCCATTTTCATCTAATTTATTTCTAAATACCCATTTAGATCCTATTATAGGGTGATTTTTAGGTCTTTCAACTAGGGTCCAGACTTGATTTCTAGTGAATTGGTTTAACTCTTCCTGCATTGCTAACATCCAATAACTATCTTTCTCGGCTTCCTCTATAGTCTTAGGTTCTATATGAGATACAAATGCAAGATGATTATTGATATCTCTCATTGATGATCTAGTCCTTACACCTTGAGATGGATCACCTATGATTAGGTCCTTAGGATGACCATAAGCATATCTCCAATCTCTAGGTAGATCTTATCATTTTGAACAGTATCAATACCATCATCCTTAGGTGAGTCATCATCCTTAACTTCAGGTTCTTGATCTGAAGATACATTTAATTTTTCAATATTCTTTCAATCAAAGATGTATCTTCCTCATCATCAATTTTATCTGAACTTGATGCTAAAGACTCATCAAACACTATATGAATGGATTCTTCTACAACTAAGCTTTTCTTATTAAATACTCTATATGCTTTGCTAGATGTAGAATATCCTAGGAAGATACCTTCATCAGACTTTGCATCAAACTTCCCAAGATTATCCTTACCATTGTTATGAATAAAACATTTACAACCAAATGCATGAAAATAACTTAAATTTGGTTTCCTATTGATCCAAAGTTCATAGGGAGTTTTCTTAAGGATAGGTCTAATTAGGGCTCTATTTAGAATGTAACATGCTGTGTTTATAGCTTCCGCCCAAAAATATTTTGGAAGTTGGCTTTCACATAGCATGGTACGGGCCATGTCTTCTAAAGTCCTATTCTTCCTTTCTACAACTCCATTTTGTTGTGGTGTTCTAGGTGCAGAGAAGTTATGATGTATGCCTTTTTCAAAACAGAATTTTTCAAATAAGTGATTTTCAAATTCAGTTCCATGATCACTTCTAATAGACACTATGGTAGTGTTTTTCTCATTAGTGACTTTCTTAACAAATTTCATGAATATTGAGAAAGTCTCATCTTTGTGAGCCAAAAACATTACCCAAGTGAATCTAGAGTAATCATCTACTATCACTAGACCATATTTCTTTCCTCCTAGACTTGTGGTTCTAGTAGGTCCAAAAAGGTCCATGTGTAGTAGCTCTAGTGGCCTAGTAGTTGAAACAACATTCTTAGATTTGAAAGAAGTTCTTGTTTGTTTTCCAAATTGACATGCATCACATATTCGATTATTTTCAAAATTTAGACTAGGAATACCTTTAACTAAATCCATTTTCAATAATTTAGAAATTAGGTGTGTGCTTGCATGACCTAATCTACGATGCCATAGCCAACCAATCTCATTCATCTTAGCATTATCAGCAACTAAGCAATGATTACTTGGAGATAAATTACTCAAATCAATTAAGTACACATTGCCATAGCGTTTACCAACAAGAATAATGCTATTATCAATGGGATTAGTAACAGTGCAAACAGAAGCTTCAAAGGAAACCTTGAAACCTTTGTCACACAGTTGGCTAATACTTATTAGATTATGTTTAAGTCCATCAACATATAAAACATTATCAATATGAGTAGATGGAGTAATTTGAATCTTACCAATACCCATGATATGGCCTTGACCATTATCACCAAAAGTAACTACTCCACCTCTTTTTGATTCAAGGGTGATGAATTGATCTTTGTCACCCGTCATGTGTCTTGAGCAACCACTGTCCAGGTACCATTTTCTTTTCAGTCTGATGGCTGCAAGACACTCCTGCAAAACATTTATGTCTTAATTTTAGGTACCCAAGCCTTCTTGGGTCCTTCATGGTTAGATGCATTAAATATTGTTCCTTTGGGAACCCAAATCATCTTTTTCTTTTTATGTGAAGATTTACACATATATGATTTATGTCCTTTGTTTCCACATTTAAAACAAGTAATGTTTAATGATTTTTCAGCATGTACAAAAATGTTCTTCAAAGATTTTTGCTTTTTAAGTGGATTATATCCTAATCCAGCTTTATCAAAAATAGCCTTTTGATTTTCCAAAATCATATTAAGTTTGATAGAGCTTAGAGTAAATTTATCAACTATAGGCTTAAGTCTATCAACTTCATTTTTCAAACTTTCTTTTTCTTTTATCAAAAGTTCTTTATCAACAACATGCTTTTCATTTTCTAATGATAGTTTTTGCATTTGAGTTTTCAAATCTTTGTTCTTTGAACTTAGGTTTGCAAAATCATCCATTAATTCATAAAAAGCACTATGCAATTCATCAAAAGTGAAGTCATCAAGAAAACTCGGACTTACCTCATCATTGTCCGCCATGAAGCATAGATTGGCCATTTCACTCTTTTCTTCTTCTTCGGAACTTGTGCTTTCCGAATCGCTCCATGTGGCCATCATTGCCTTCTTTTTGAACTCCGGGTGCCTTTCTTTAGTTGAGGGCATTCAGATTTAAAGTGACCCGGCTTCTTGCATTCAAAGCAAATAACTTCCTTTTCTTTGCCCTTGTCCTCATCTTTTCTTGCAAAGGGCTTTTTCTTTTCAAACTTCTTCTTCTTCATGAATCTTTTAAATTTTCTTGTGATGAGTGCCATGTCCTCATCATCACTTTCATCTTCAGATTCATGAGGCTCTTCCATATATTCAGAAATCTTAAGAGCCATAGTTCTCTTCTTCTTTGACTCATCATCATCAACATGTTGCTTGATTTGAAGCTCATGAGTCATCAAGGATCCCAACAGTTCTTCTAGGGGTAGTGTACTTAGATCCTTTGCCTCTTGTATTGCCGTCACCTTAGCTTCCCAAGTCCTAGGCAAGGAACGCAAGACCTTTCTCACAAGATCAGAATTATCATAAGATTTACCAAGACTTTTTAAACCATTAACTATGTCAGTAAATCTTGTAAACATATCAGCAATAGATTCACATGCATCCATTTTAAACAATTCATATTTATGAACTAGCATGTTAATCTTGGATTCCTTGACTTGATTTGTTCCCTCATGGGTAACCTCAAGTCTATCCCAGATTTCCTTAGCAGAAATGCAAATAGATATGCGATTGAATTCATTTGCATCTAATGAGCAGTATAAGACATTCATTGCTTTGGCATTGAGTTGTGCCAATTTTCTATCATGTTCATCCCATTCCGTTTCCGGTTTAGGAATCTCCATGCCATTAACTCTAGCAGTGGGTGTGTGTGGTCCATTGACTATAATACTCCATAGATCATAGTCAAGTGCTTGAATGAATATTTTCATTCTAGCCTTCCAATAACCATAGTTAGAACCATTAAATAAGGGTGGTCTATTAGTAGATTGACCTTCGGAAAAAGATGAACCAGCTTGAGTTGCCATGTGGATCTTTGACTCTTGATCGTTAGATCAAATCAAATGAGCACTAGCTCTGATACCAATTGTTGGTCCAGATAGCAACCCAAGAGGGGGGGTGAATTGGGTTTTTCAAAAATTAAACTCTTTTGAAAGATAACCCCCAGCGGAAATAAAAACTTAGATTCACAGATTTAAAACTAAGCAACTATAAATAGAGAGTTGAAGATAAAGAGACAATCACGGCAAACACAATAGATTTTATAGTGGTTCGGTGTACCTACACCTACGTCCACTCCCAAGTACCTCTTGGGTCCACACTATAATCAAACTGATTACAGCAGAGTTGTTTTGCAAGCTCACAACTCGAACTTGTTGTTTTCCGGGTGCACAACGAACCCAGCTGGTTTTCAAGGCTCACCAGCACAAAACCTAAAACCACAAGCTAATGCTTGCACAAGGCTAACAGCCTCAACTGAATCAATCACCAGATTGACCCAGCAAACAGTATTTGATTTTACAAAAGCAAACTGCTCCTTCAATGAGCAAATATACAATAATGAAACAATAAATAGAGATTAGGAACCAAAGCCTGATTCGAAGATCTTGGTGGCTTCTTCCTTCTCTTCCTTTGAATGGATCTTCCTTTGAATATGCTCTTGAGGCTCAGAAGATTAGAAAAACTAGGGCTTCTTCCTTCTCTTGAGATTTCTTCTAAATAGAACAGCAAAGGCTTGGAATCTCTTTCTCTTCTTTTGGGGAATGAGTATGATCTTTCCTTACAGGTTTTCCCTCTTTTCTTTTCTGATAGATCTCAAAGATTTTCTCTATTCTTTTCTTTTTGCTCTTTCTTCTCTTTTCTCTCTTTTTTTGGGATGCAATCAACCCTCTTCTTATAGATCCGATTAATCCATAAATAGTGTGAAACTATCCGTTAGAAGCAAGTGAAAAAGGATTAGATCCATAAATAACAATAGCCGTTGGGATTAAAATAGATAAAGATAAAGTTTAGAGTCGTTCTGACAGTTCTGGAGCCGTGTCTGACATTCTGGAGTCGGCTCTGGCTTTTCTGGAGTCGGCTCTAACTCGAAATTATTTAATCCGCTCGATCTGGAGTCGTCTCTGACTTTTCTGGGGTCGACACAAAATTCTTCTGGAGTCGACTCTAACAGTCTGGGAGTCGACTCTAAGTCGTGGCCTGAAAATCCAACGTTCTGTTGTTTCTGATAGAGTCGGCTCTCACAGTCCCGGAGTCGACTCTAAGTCTGTGCCATTTTCGGAGTCGGCTCTGCGATTCCATGTGTCGACTCTAATGTCTGCAGTCTTACCTTGACATTAGATTCGAACCAGAACTTGATTTTCCTTCTTGATTTTGATCATCAATAGACTTATAATCTGAAAAACTTAATCAAAATCATTAGTAACATCAAATGTTATACTCAAATAGTTTTGTTAATCATCAAAATCCTCAATTGGGTCAACAGGCCTGATTCAACATCTCAAAGGAAAAGAAGAAAAGAAGAAAAGCTCAAATCAACTCTGCTTCAAACATGCTTTTCTAACCTTGTTTATTTATATTGAATATTTGCTCATTTAAGGAGCTATTTGTTATTGTAAACTCTATTCTCATTTGTTTTTGCTAGTCCAATCAGGGGGATTGAATTAGATGAGATAGTATACCTCGGGTCAAGCTAAATTAACTTGGGTTTGGGTTTTGTGCTGGTGAGCCCGAAAAACCAGCTGGGTTCGTTGTGATCCCGTGGGAAACAATAAGTTTTGAGTTGTGAGCTTGTAAAATAACTCGGCTGTAATCTAGTAGATTATAGTGTGGACCCAAGTGGTACTTGGGAGTGGACGTAGGTGTTGGATACACCGAACCACTATAAAATCTTTATGTTTGCCGTGTTTTGAATCTCTCTCTCTTTGTTTGTGGCTAATACTTACCTTGCACTTAATCTTATTTATTCCAAAGCTAATCGTTTTAAAAGGTTAAATTTTTTAAGAACCCATTCACCCCCCTCTCTTGGGTTGCCATCTGGGCCAAAAAATCGGCATTCTGAAAACTGGAAACAAGTAGCCAACCGAGAGATCTAAAAAGATGGCATTCCAAATCTTGAAAATCAGCACTCCAAAAGTTGAAACAGGCAGCCGACAGAGAGTATAAAAAGATGGTATACCAACTCAAGGAAATCAGTATTCCAGAATTGCAAAATCGGTATTCCAAGATTCATTCCAAAAGAAGGCAGCCGATTGATTCAAAAAAAATAGTATACCAGAAATCCCAAATCGGCATTCCAATGAAAAGGATGGCATCCCGATTTTGCTACCAAAAACCATCAGCCAGAGAGCATTTAAGAATTGGCATGCCAACATTGACCATTAGCATTCCAAAGAAAAGAATGACAGGGAGCGGAAGAGAGCTTTTTAAAATTGGCATTTCAAACCATCAATTAGTATACCAACATAAAAAGCCAGGGAATCGGCAATCTTCAAATACAAGGGACTAGCCATAGGATTTATCCAAGCTGAATAAGCCAGTAATCCAAAGGCAACCGAATGCAACCCGAATTTAAACCGAAGGCAACAAAAGGCAACCGAAGGCAACCCGAATTTAAACCGAAGGCAACAGAATCTGGTATTTCAAATCAAAGATTGGTAACCCGAGATTCAAGCAATATGCATCCAATCCTAAGGCAATAGAGAATAAATATAATCCGGTGATAATAGAGTTATAAATAGGAGCTTGTAGGATAATTGAATTCAATTCAAGATAATGCAAATATAATTAATCCTGAAAGTCATTTTATCAGATAAATAGCATTATATCATGAATTACAGTGTACTTAGGATAGACAAAGTGTACTGTTCCATAATGAATAACCCGAAATTGATTTAACAAATAGATCATTAGCACAATATTAAATTGATTTGCACATAACTAAATTAATTAGCATAATATTTAATTGATTAGCACAATACTTAATTGATTAGCATAATACTTAATTGTTTAGCATAATACTTAATTGTTTTGCGTTTCATCAAAATCAATATGGGGTCAACAGTAACCTCTAATCTATCCCAAATTTCTTTTGTAGATGAATAAGTAGATATACGGTTAAACTCATTTGCATCTAATGAACAATACAATACATTCATGACTTTAGCATTGAGCTGAGCTAACTTTTTATCATGTTCATCACATTCCATTTTTGGTTGGGAATCTCTATGCCATTAGATCTTATCGTGGGTTTGTGCGGACCATTAACTATGGTACTCTATACATCATATTCAAGTGATTGAACGAATATTTTCATCCTAGCTTTTTAATAACTATAATTTGTATCATTAAATAAAGGTGGCATATTTGTAGATTGTCTATCACTCAATATGGTTGCCATAATCTTTAGCTCTAAGTTTTTTAGGTCTGAATAATAAGAGCACATGCTTTGATACCACTTGTTGCCCAGATGTAGCAACCCAAGAGGGAGGATGAATTGGATTTCTTAAAAATTTAATTAACTAGCAAATATGTGTACTTAGATTTTATTTCATAAATTTATCAAGTAGAGTGGAGTGTAGATAATATGCAAGAAATCATAAGAAGATAACACAATCAAACACCAAAGATTTAATATGGTTCGATGCCAAACCTGACACCTACGTTCACACCCCAAGAATCTCTTAGAAATCCTTTAGACACCACTAGCCTACCTGGCTAGCAGGCTTATTTTCGAGCACAAGCAAGCCTTACAAATATACTTATGGGTAGACTTCTACCCTCACACGTTTCACTATGGTGAATCTCAACTCAATGCATAATAACGTAACGTTTATACAAGAAGCTCCTAAAGATTGAGCAGAATAAGAAATACTTTACAACTTAAAGAATACAACACAAGATGGCTTCTTTCTTTAAGTGCGTAGCAACAATAATGAAGCTTTCATGGAAGCCTTGAATGCTTTTCAAGAAAGGTTATTGGAGCTTTTACACCACGCCAAGAATGGGAAGTAAATGCACTCCAAGTGGCTTTGAAAATAATCAATGCCACTCTCCAACTTTCTTTTAAGAATGAAACTCTCTTTTAAATTATTTTTTCTCTCTTTTCTTTTTTTTTTCTTCTTGTATTTTTTCACATAGAATCACTGTTCAAGTGAACTATATATATACCCAAAAATATAGCCATTACAAGAACGTTGTGAGAGAGAACGAAAATGGTAAATCAAAAGAATGTTAGAAATAAGTCCGTTGCAAATTTTTTTAACACACTAGTCGACCAATTTTCACATATCAGTCGCCTAGATTCAGATTTAAAAGAAGTTTCAGAGAAAATACTGAGAGCATGCAAAACTTGGATGCCTAGGCTCAAAAGTTGGCCATCCAATGCTTAAAGCTAGTTGCCTAACTCATGAGCCCGGTCGCCCAGTGAGTTTTCATAAAACAAATGGATGCCTAATGGCTGGAGGCCGATCACCCACAAAAAGGCAAATTGAAGTCGGATGCCTAATGGATTACCCCGATCGACCAACATTTGATCAAAGAGAGTGCTAGGAAAAAAAGGAATCGAAGCCCATGAGAAATTGGTCGTCCGGTTAGAGATTCCGGTCGTCCAATTTTTGTCCAAGCGGTGCCAGGAAAAAAGAGACCAAAGATCACAAGAAGTCGATCGTCCTGATAAAGTTCCTGGTCAGCCAACATTTGTCCAAGTGGGTGTCAGGGAAAAGGTATCCAAATGCCACACAAAACTGGTCGCCCAGCTCAAGCTCCCGGTCGGTCAGTTTTCAATCCAAAACCAGTGCTAGGGAAATCGAATGCCATACGAACTCGGTCAGCCAGCTCAAGCTCCCGGTCGGCCAACTTTTGAATCAAACAGGTGGCAGTGGAGTAGACTGAAGGCATTCAAAATTTGGTCGGCCAACTCCCAAAATCGGTCGGCCAACTTTCAAGGTAAAACAATCTCAGAAAACAATCAGAGAGCCAACAAAAATTGGTTGGCCAAAATCGAGAAATTGGTCATCCAATGAATACTTAAAAAATTTATTTTGGCACTTATCCAACTTCAGAAAAAAATATTCAAAACACATAGAAGTTAAATAAGAAGAATGCAATGACTTGTAAAACAATCAACTCTAGTTCAAAATAATGCAAATATAATGAAACTTGAAATTCATTTTGGCAAGTAAACTGTCCAAACAATAAGTGCTCACAAAACACATGAAAACCATTTAGTAGTTCTGAAAAAATCATTATACACTACAAACTTCTTTGAAAATAATTTAATTTGGAAAGCACATTAATATGTTACCTACATTATCTTTCATTTGATTCGAAATATACCTTAAGCTGAAGCAAGTATTTTTTTCATGATGAATAATCTGAAATTAATTAATCTTGACCATAATGATTAATATAATACTTAATTATTTTATATTCATCAAAATCAATAAAAGGTAAACAAGATCACAAAAGTTCTTTGTTTAATCCTTCTACTTTGTGTGCTCTCTCTCTCTCTATATATATTTATATAATACAAGGGTTTACAAAATTTTATATTAATTTCGTATTAGTTGAATTTTATTATCAATAAATACGTGCCAATTGCATAACCATTTGCTATATCCTAAGGATATTAGTTGCCTTCTCTTTTCACTTTTGCTTCCATTGCATAGCATAACAGAGGAGCAGAAACAGAAGCAAAAAGTTCCTCAAACTTTAATTCATATTATAATTTAAATTCTTATATTTTTAAAATATTGCATTTATAACATTCTATTGTATAAAATTAGTTAAAATTAATTAAATAACCAACATATTATTTTATCAATCCATTCATTGGTCCATACTATTTTAATTGAATTTATATAATAGAATATTAAAATGCGGCATTTTTGAAGCATGAGAAAATAAAGTATAATAATTAAAAAGTTAAGAACTAAAATAAATTTTTAATAAAATTTAAGGATCAAAAGCATGCTTTAATTGAAAAAATATAAGAAACTTTCTTTTTTTGTTCGCAATCACTCAAGATAAATATGAGCGTTTGGATTCTGGAATCGAACCTTGACCTTGTGTGGATTAAATTAAATATATATATATATATAATAGACAGACATGTTGCCAGAGGTGGAAAAAAAATAAAAAATCCACCACCGTCCGACAGCCAACTGCCGTCTTCGTTCGCTTTGCATAGAATCTTTTTATTTTTCAGGCAAGGAATCCGGTCTCTTTTATGGTGCGCCAGCAAATGTGCCACCCATGAACGCCTCCTCACAGGCCGAGCATGGTCGAATCCTTTCGGAATCTCTGTCAAAGGTTATATTCTCCCAACGCGAAGGTTGTGTTAGGTGTTAGCATTAGATGCCAACTTTTGTATGGAATCCATCCAAAAATGTCCAAGTGGGCCTCGCCAGTGTGCGAACGAATCCGCTTTCGTCCAAGTTGTTCTTCGGCAATCATGGTCTTATGGTATCGGAGCACCGGCAGGTCAAATGGCCTTGAAATTATTGGTGAAGATTTAATAAATACAGTATAAACCCGTACAATGGCTCTTCGCCACCTACAGTGTGGCGCATTATAATAACAGTGTACAATGCTTGTGGATTACGTGGCACTGGAGTTTTGCACCGGTCAATTCAGACCGGCTAATATAAGTTTTGAACCGAACCAATAAATCGGTTTGATTATAATTTGCTTTATCAATTCAAAATCTAATGTTTGTATTAATTTATTTTAATAACATATAAAAATATAATAAGTTATTCATAATAAAAAAATATAATTTTATATAAGTTATTTATTTGCATATATTTTTAACATCTCAATTTTAACTATAATACAAATACTCGATTTGGATTGATTTATATCAATTTTTTAGAAATTTAAATAAAGCTGAACCAACTTTTTCAATTTCAGAAGCTTTTAAACCAAATCTAGACTAATAGTCAAAAAAAAAAAAAAAACAATTTAACCTAAATCAAAATTGCAGTTTGGATCGATTTTAAGATTTAATCGATTTTCTTGCACACTCGTATGGAAATTGATGTGATTTAAATTTATAAGAAAATAAAATTCTGATTATTTAATTTAGTCCATTTAAATTTAAATTTAAATTTAAATTTTTTAAATATACTACTCTCATCATTTAAAATCAATAAAGATATAAGACAAATAAGATATATGTATTAGATATTTTTAATTTTCAAAGAAGTTAAATTAATTTGAAGCTATAGATTAAAAATAAATAATTTTTTTAAAAAATATTATAAAATAAAAAAATAGATAATTGTTCTAAAATTTTCTATCCACACCTTCAATGGCAATTTATATTTTTAAAAAATTATTAGCTTTATACTAAAAGAAAGTGAAATAAATTTTAAAAAAAAATTAAAGATCAAATATTCAAGAATTCACTATATCTAATAAGCCATATTGATGATTGTTGATGCCAAATGGATGTCTATGATCTAGATCAACTAAAAAGTGAAGCCACTTTTGCTTTTAAGAGGTGGAATTTTATTTCTTTAGGATTAAGGGAAAAAAATAAAATTGATGTCCCATTATGCCCTCTAATATAACTTTTAAAAACACAAAAAAAAATCTACTTAAGCCGTATGTTCAGTTACATGAAGGAAAATGAATCACACAAAGGAAGGAAATTATTTTAATAATTTTGCCAAAAGTAAGGTAGTGTTTGAAATAGGAAATATCCCCTTTTATTCCCAAATTAGCTGAAAATAAAGTTAACCAGAGGGATAACCCATGGTTAACTATGGGTTATCCCTTCAATTTATTTCCTAGAAAATGCAGGAATAGCTGGTTATCCCTTCAAATAAGAGAAAAAAAAAGTTATCCTATGGATTTATCTTTTTGCATTTGATATGATCAATGAGATAGCCAGGGATATCCCTAAAAATAGCTAGGGGATAAACTCTATCCCGGACAATTATCCATGGATAATATTTTTCTATCAAACACTACCTAAGAGTTTTTATAAAAAGTCTCCTAACAAAGATAAATATATAAGAAATGATATTAAAGGGGTTAAATGAACTAACATAGTCTAATTCAAACTATTATAGGAGCTGGCCTACGAGTCAGTGTGCTATACCTATATGACACCACACCTGTAGCAAACTACGCTAATATAGTCCATCACATCAAAGGGGTCAACTCAGTACGACTCAAAAGCTCGACTCAAGGTGGGCCATATTGAGACGTGCCTTGCCCATAGACCAATGCCACACGCACCAGTTCGCATGTTGACCCACATGCCACCCATATATATTTTTTAAATATTATTTAAATATAAAAAATATTCATACCTTTGTTTATGAGTGGGCAATTGGCTTGCTATCAAAATTGCATGATCTTATTTCTCTCTTACTCGATCATTTTTTTTCATCTTCTAACCATCTGAAGGAAAGCCTTCAATCTTTGTCTTTTTTTTCTTTTTTTTCATTTTTTTGACATAGCTTGCACCAAGTTACCAATTCCACTAGAAGTGTTGTAGATGTAATCTTTCCTATAAACTTTATAAATTGCAAGAAGCCCTTGTTGATGATTTTCACAATATCGAAGTGCAGCTAGACTCTAGAGATCCTAGGTTTAGCCTTA
This sequence comes from Calamus simplicifolius, assembly GCA_900491605.1. Taxonomy (NCBI): domain Eukaryota; kingdom Viridiplantae; phylum Streptophyta; class Magnoliopsida; order Arecales; family Arecaceae; genus Calamus; species Calamus simplicifolius. The sequence goes on from UESW01004247.1 coordinate 836,697, forward strand.
GGTGGTTGAATCTAGTGGTCGATGTAGCACTGATGATAGTAGTGAGCTCAGGGATATTAAGTTCAGCATGTGACTAATGTGCTCCATACTTCACTATATTGACGTCAAACTCAAACTCTTGGTCATGGGATGGGCAAAAGCTATCAATATGATATATAATTGATTGTAGAGGATAGAGAGCAGAATAGAAACTAGACATAGATTAGGATGGCTAATTAGAAATCAAAAAGAAACTAAGATAGCTTAGAAGGATTTAAGAGGGCTTAAAGGAAGATGAGAATGTTGGGCCTGATGTGGTGCTATCATGGCTCAGGTGGGCTAACTTGTATTGGGCTGAGTTTTAGTCCAAAGGTTAAGATTAAATCAAGTCACAGGTGTACACGGGTTTGGGGATTAGTTTAATCTTATAGGGTTAGTCCATTGGAGTTTTTGTTGAGTCTGGGCTTGGCCCACTTCATGGATGTATTTAAACTCTAGTCTCTAGGGTTTGGATGGAATAGAGAAAGATTCTTTCTCATAGAAATCCCTTCTCTCATCATAGGGCAGCAGCCCTCTCTTCTTCTCCCCTCTCCTCTCAAGAACGAAGCCGTGCTCTCAAGAACGAAGCCGCACGGCTTCGTGGAACTCCTCCCAGGCACGGCTTTCTCCAGGGGCGTTGGGACTTCACATGGGCATGAAGAGAACGTAGCGCTTGAGGCCACGTTCAACTAGAAGCGGACGTCTTCTTTTAGGAAAGGAGGAATTAATTCATAAATTCTAGACAAAAGCATGTGGAAGTGGAGGAATTAATTCCATGAATTAATTTAAGAAGTAGGCGGAAGTGGAGTAATTAATTCCAGGATTAAGAAGTTCAAGAACAGACGCTTTACCACTACACCAATCTTGAATCTTGGATAAAGAGACTACAGACCTAATTGTTGATAACAAAGGGTGAAAGCCCAGGGTACTTCTCCAGCGAGGTTAATCCCACTGCTGTTCATCAAGGACTAAACCCTAACAAGTGGTATCAGAGCCTGGTTCAGAAATCAGAAACAAGAAGTAGTTGTTTGAAGATCTTATAGCCTGGTTCAGGAACGAGCCTGGTTGGTTCAGGAATGAGAAGAAGTTGTTTGGAGATCTTAAAGGACTGAATTTGGAGATCTTCAAAGGGTTGAAACAATTTCAACAAGGTCCATCAAGGTACTTCTTAATTTTCTAAAATTTATTTTTGTGCTATTTTTATTTTGGTTGAGATCTTGCCATGGGTAGTAGCATAAAAATAGATTTTGAAAAGTTTAATGGGAAGAGAATTTTCTCCATGTGAAAAGTCCAGGTAGAGGATCTTCTTGTGCAACAGGGTTTAGATCTGGCTTTGGAGGAAAGACTAGATGGGATGACAGATAAGCAGTGGATATTGTTGAAGAAGAAGGCATGTTTAATGATCAGGGGATGTCTGGCGGATTCAGACATTTATTCAGTGCTGGAGGAGAAGACCCTGAAGGGACTCTGGTCGAAGTTGCAAGCCCTCTACATGAGGAAGAACATGTGCAACAAGTTGATGTTGAAGAAGCGCCTCTATAGCCTTTGGATGTCAGAAGGTGAAGATGTGCTGGGCCACAACCAGGTGTTCGATCAGGTGAGCAATGAATTGCTAAATGTCGGGGTCAAGATGGAGGAGGAAGATAAGACACTTTTGCTATTGTGTTCGTTGCCCATATCACATGACTCATTGGTCACGATGCTGCTCTACGGAAAGGAGATATTGTTTTATGAAGATATTGTCTTGGTACTTCGGACGAATGAGCAGAGGGAGAGGATGACCAAGGAAGCAGTTTTCCAGGAGGGTCTATCAGTTGGGAAAAGGTCAGACAGAGGCAGAGGCAGGGACAAGAGCAGGCCTAGGGGACGGTTACAGTCCAGGAAGGCTAAGTGCTACAAGTGTGGTGAGGTAGAACATTTTAAAAGGGATTGTCCTAAGTGGAAAAAGAGAGAAAAGGAAGGATCTGAATCTGTGAGTACAGTTGCAGGCTAGGAGGTGAAGGATGATCTCTTGATGGTATCAGATGGTCACAGTCACAGTACAAAGATGTGGACCTTGGATTCAGCATGTTCTTATCATTACACTCCCAACTGGTTGTGGTTCAGTACTTACACAGAGGTTGATGAGGGATGTGTGACTCTTGGAGATGATCACCCTTGCAAGATAGCAGGGATTGACACAGTGAGGGTGAGGATGTTTGATGGCATGGTGCGCACTCTTACCAGCGTGAAGCATGTCCCAGAACTCAAGAAAAATCTGGTGTCACTGGGGTACCTGGAGCAAACTGGATACAGCTTCAGTAGTCATGCCAGGAGTGGAGTTCTGAACATCTCCAATGGAGCTATGGTGGTGATGAGAGGGAGAAGGCTGGAGAACAACCTATACAGGTTGGAGAGCTCTGTGGTGCAGGGAAATCTAAGATAGCAGCTGTGGAACGGGATCCTCGGAATGTGTACAGGATGTGGCATTACCGCCTAGGCCATATGGGAGATAGGGGGATGAAAGAACTGAGCAAGAGAGGACTACTTCCGGATCTGAGTGGTGGAGTCATGGAGATCTATGAGCCATGTCAAATGGGAAAGCAGAGGAGTGAGCAGTTCTTGATCAGCACAGCTAGGAGTGCAGAACCCCTGGAGTTAGTATACATGGATGTCTGGGGACTAGCCCCGGTTTCTGCAAGGAATGGGACCAGATACTTCTTTACCTTGATAGATGATTTCTAAGGAAAGCAGTGGATCTACTTCATGAAGGAGAAATCAGAGGTCTTCACCAAGTTCAAAATCTGGAAGGCTGAGGTGGAGAAAGAGCAGGGTAGGAATGTGAAGTGTCTAAGGTCAGACAGTGGCGAGGAATACCAGCAGGGAGTTCCAGAGATTTTGTGAGGAGTACGGCATCAAAAGGCACTTCTCGGCAATGGAAACTTCTCAACAGGAAGGGGTGGCTAAGAGAATGAACAGAACACTGTTGGAAAAAGCAAGGTGCTTGAGGGCTGCAGGTAGGGCTTCCAAAGATGTTCTGGGTTGATGCAATAAGTGCAGCTAGCTACTTGGTCAATCGGTCACCGCACACCAGGTTGGATGAAGGCATTTCAGAGAAGATGTAGTCTAGATGGAAGGCAAACCTGAACCATCTGAGGGTGTTTGGATGCACGGCATATATGCATGTTGGTGTTGGGGAGCGGAGTAAGTTGGATGCCAAGTCTAAGAAGATGGTATTCCTGGGCTACCCGCATGGAATCAAGGGGTATCGGTTGTGGGACCCCTTGGAGAAGAAGGTTGTCATCAGCAGGGATGTGACCTTCGATGAGAGCTCGATCCTTCGGAAGAGAGATGGTACATATGCACAGCAGGGACTACAGGAGGAGGAACACGGTAACACTAGTCAGATGACCTCCTATACAGTCGTGCCATTTGCTAGTGGACCAGGAGAATTTGAGATTCAGGTAGAAAGGACTAGTAGAGGGGTCAAAAGCCAGGAAGTTCAGCAAGATGCAGCTGAGCAGAGGACTCAGGAGGATGCAGCTGGGCAGGGGACTGATACTGGGATCGCACTGCATAGGCCCAGGAGAAACGTGCGACCACCAGTTCGATACGGCTTCGTGGATTCGGTGTCATATGCCTTGATGACATCGAATGAAGATCCTTACACCTATGAGGAGGCTGTGGAGAGCCTGGACAATCAGGACAGAGATAGGTGGGTCCAGGCTATGGTAGGAGATGCAGGCTATGGCATAGAAGATGCAGTCTCTCTATAGGACTGGCACGTGGCAGGTGGTCCAGTTGTCACAAGAAAGAAACCCATTGATTGCAAATGGGTTTATCAGCGCAAGAAAGGGCCTTTAGAGCAAGGAGGTATCAGGTACAAGGCAGGACTAGTGGCCAGAGGATACTTTCGGAGGGATGGCTTTGACTACAGAGAGCTTGTGAAAGAAGGTAGAGTGGAGCTGGTGAAGGTACATGCCAAGGAGAACCCAGCAATACATTGACCAAGGTTCTTTTACGGGACAACTTTTGTAGGGATTGCAGCTGATGGACATGGTGGACGTGCTGAGGCCTTGAAAGCACCAAGATGGAGATTGTTGGGCATGGTGTGGTGCTATCAAGGCCCAGATAGGCTAACTTGTATTGGGCTGGGTTTTAGTCCAAGGGTTGAGATTAAATCAAGTCACGGGTGTACACGGGCTTGGGGATTAGTTTAATCTCATAGGGTTAGTCCATGGGAGTTTTTGTTGAGTCTGGGCCTGGCCTACTTCAAGGATGTATTTAAACTTTAGTCTCTAGAGTTTGGATGGAATAGAGAACAGATTCTTTTATCCCATAAATCCCTTCTCTCATCATAGGGCGGCAGCCCTCTCTTCTTCTCCCCTCTCCTCTCAAGAACGAAGCCGCACGACTTCGTGGAACTCCTCCTAGGCATGGCTTTCTCCAGGGGTGTTGGGACTTCACGTGGGCTTACCTGAACCAAAGCCGCTTTGTGGATGTGCGTGAAGAGAACGTAGAGCTGGAGGCCATGTTCAACTAGAAGCAGACGTCTTCTTTTGGGAAATAAGGAATTAATTCATTAATTACAGACGGAAGCAGGTGGAAGCGGAGGAATTAATTCCAGAAGCAGGCGAAGCGGAGTAATTAATTTTAGGCGGAAGCAAAGGAATTAATTCCAAGCGGAAGTAGAGGAATTAATTCCAGGATCAAGAAGTTCAAGAATAGACGCTTTACCACTACACCAATCTTGAATCTTGGATCAAAAGACTACATACCTAATTATTAATAACAAAGGATGAAAGCCCATGGTACTTCTCCAGCGAGGTTGATCCCACTGCTGTTCATCAGGGACTAAACCCTCAATAGAGAAGGGCTTAAATAAGCTTTAGAGAGTTTGTGGCTTGGTATGAGATAAGGGAGAAAGGTTAGAGTTTATAGAGATCGGAGGGCGTCTAAATGGTCCAAATAATCTTGGAAATCAACCATTTATGACCGTTGAAAGGAAAAATAAAACTTTTTAACAAAAAAAAACCAAAATACCCTTACTATTTATGGTAGGTAAAAAGGGATAATTTAAAAATCAGACAAAAATACCTCCAAACTAACCCTTTTTAGCTTTTTCTAGAGTTAATTTGGAAAAATACCCCTTAGACCTAAGGGTACTGAGCCCATGTGCTTAGCTTTGCCATGCCTAACGAGTCGACCTAACGGACTATGCCATGGGTTGGCTCGTTAGTATCGACTGTGCCCATATGTAGGCCATGGGCCATGTTGGGCCCGCGGAGCCATCCCCAGGCGAACTGTCGAACTGGTATGACTTGCGACCCTTAAGGGCTGATCAAGTATGATATGGCTACTATAGCAGCCATGCCATGCTGAGCATGACTCGTCTCATAGTAGGCCTGAGCGAGTCTGGCTCATTTGACACATTTAGATGAGGTTCAAGCCCAACAAAATTAAATATTATCTATGCGGCATAAAAAAAGCATTTAGATTTATGAAAAAACCTCTCGACTTTAAAGCAAAATATAACATTTATTATTCATTAAAAAATGCTTGAATTGATTTAAAATAAAATAATAAAAATTTTATATAAATGATTGGTGCAAATTTAATTAATAATCCCTATATTTTAGTATATGCAAACATGGCATATCCCTTCAAATAATTATATTTTATATTTTGAAAATCAATCCACACATTGATTAGGGAGGATAATTTTTTCTGATTTTCATAAGGATTCACCTCGAATGAGACAGAATGAAGAAATTTTTCTTTCCATGGAGACAAGGACGAAGAAGATTCTATCTCCATAAATGAAAATAGAGCAAGGACTATAAGGGTTCTTCCTTCCTCATAAGATCCTTGATCCTCATCCTACAAGGTTCTCATATATTTTATATTATTCAAACATCCTTATATTATTTGAATATTATAAATATAATATATATGCATATATATAATCATAAAATACCTTAAGATTATATATGCTTATCTCTTTTTTTCTAATGCAATCAAAACCGTTGGAAATTAGGGTTTTTACTCTACTTCCCTCACCTTAGTAAAGTTCAAGATAGATTAGAATGGATAAGATCTCTCTCCACTTCTTTCCTACTTTTTGTTTCGATTTATAAATTTTTATTCAAGATTTTGGTATTTGTTTAGTCCAAATCTTAATCAAGTCCTTTTGGAATTGATAAGTATAGGAGTGTTCTCTTAGGAGAGTTCTTATGTTATCTTTTTTTTCAAATGCAATGAGTAAAAATTAAAATAAAAATAAAAAAATTCAATATAAAAAATAAGATGGGTGAGGATGGGGCTTCACAAGGATGAGGTTCTTTATGAAATAAGGATGAAAATCTTATAAAAAATGATGTGTTGAGGATGAAGATCAAAATGGAGAAGTCACTGTTCCCATGTTCCCACTGGCAAATAGTAGAATGGTAATATGATGCTAAAATAGTGACGAAAATGAAGGTGAAGTATCGGCACTCTCACCAGCCGACAGCGTAGGTAGCCTATGCAAATCGAGTAGAGTTCTACTAGCTTTTATGTTGCGCACCATAAAATACAAGTGAACTCCATTCAATTGGCACAGAATGCCGAAGCAACATTTCATCCTGCTAAAAACCCTTTTAACCTGTTCATTATATAACAATCCATCTTCATAATTATAAAACAATTCAATCTATACTAATCAAGTACTAATTCCAAGCATAATCTGTCATATCACATTCACAATTGACTTGACAATCCAAAAACATTTCATATACAATGCCAAAAGACTTTCAAGTATTTATACACATACATACCCAAAATAATTCATCATTATACACATATCATCCTAGGACACCTCACTAGATCATCCACATATATACAAACACATATACAAGCCTAAAACTTATCTTACATATACATATTTTACCCATAATACATCACCAAGTCATTACTATATACATCCAGATATAAATACCATCGCCCACATCCACATATACATTTGCTATCAAGTACATCTCTAGTAGCTTCACCAGGAACGGATCCAAAAGCCGCAAAGATCCATTTTCAACTCCAACTAAAGTAAGAACTAACTCTCTAACCTGGTTTCAAGCTCAATGATTTGAAAATAAAAATATCAACAACAGAATGGGGTGAGACCGAAGTCCCAGTGACTGGATAATCATCTAACCTTGAAAAAAACTGAGAACATGAAATACCTTTTTAATAATAATAATTTAAAGCATTTATAGGACAAAGTAAACATTTTATCATGTTAATTGATAAAGTAAAATATAGCTTATTCTTCAAATAATACTTCTTTAACAGGAATATCATACTAATAAAATAACCTTCCCACAAGAATACATCTTCAAAATAGTATACATACACTTATTGAATTGATGCAAGATAAATTAAAAGTCAGTTCATACTTGCAACAATGTATCAATTTGAAACATAATATAATATCAATTCTTTTCCTTTGAAACATAAATCCATGCATATGATTTTGCATTATAAAACATGAAATCTTTATTTGTTAGTAGTCCGGCCTTTATACATTTGCTTTCTAATTCCCATTGGGATGTACACAGTCCACTGGCCTTATATACAACCATCCTATTTCTATACGATCACATCCCCCAGATAGATAGGACCCTAGAGATGGCCCCCATAGGCGCCCAAAAGGTAGCTCCCATCAATGTAGCACTTTGCTTTGTGTGTCACTTAGTTCCTGCACTTCTAGCATCACATTACAAAAGCTATCCTCTACGGGATACAGTTGGCCCATCGGCCTTTATAAAATACATTACCATGCATATATACCATGAATGCAGCTAGAACATCACTTTTTCTTTGAAAACATGTTTTTCATAATATATCATGCATTTTTTTCTTAATTCTCTGGTTTTCAAAATCTCAGTTCAACACTATATTTTGTATACTGTAACGTATCAATCTAAAATTGATCCACATAGCATTTTAAAATTTTTGTATACCAATTTAAAATAAAAGCAAATCTAGATGAGGAACCTACTCACCTAATGCTCTCAAGCTAGAAGATTCGCTAAACCCCCTGTTCAGGTTCCCTAGGGCCAACCTCTGGTCCTATTTTAACATATAAGCAATATCAGGACATTATCATGGAAGATCTTATGCATCTATACAAGAACATGCTACAATCTTTAACCTAACATGATTTTCTTTCATCCTTCTGATTTTTTCAAGATATACACATTAACCAACTACATCTACAAAGCACAAGATTTTAGAGCTACTCCTAAGCTTAGGGGAACATGATTACCTCAGAAGCACGAAAAATCTCCTACTACTTCTTCCTCTCCTCTTCTTTCCCTCTCTTTCTTCTTTCCTTTCCTTCTCTTTTTTTGCTCACGAAACCCTCTTAGTTTTGTCTCAGACAAATCCTTTCCACTTAAATCCCACAGTCCTTTTTATAGCCATGCAAGATTTTGGAATGTTAGGCATCTAATTGGGCGCCTAACCCAAACATTCTGCAATGTTAGGTGCCCAATTGGGTGCCTAACCTTCCCCCCCTCATAGGTTAGGCACCCAATTGGGCGTTAGGCGCCCAACTAGGCGTCTAACCTTCAATTTCTCTGGTTAGGCACCTAACTGGGCACCTAACCAGCCCTCATTTAAGCTCCCTTTTAATTTCCAAAAATTTTTCTAAGGCCCGCAAGCCTTTCAAAAATCCTGAAAAATTAAATAAGTTCTTCATGCATCCAAATCATTTACATCACATAACTTTTCATCTAGCCTTATCTAGTGACCAACATGACCAACAACATACCAAATTATTAAAACATCATAATATTTCACAAACATTATTTACATTGAGATATTTCTCAACAAAATTATAGGAAGCAAAATTTCTAGATGTTACAACTCTTCCTCCCTTTAAGAAATTTCATTCTTGAAATTTAGTTATCTATATATTGAAACAGCTGGGGGTACTTCACTCTCATCTCATCCTTCCTCTCTCATGTAGCTTCTTTTCTTTGATGATTTTGCCACTGAACATTAACCAAAGGAAACCTTTTGCTGCGGAGTTGTTTAATCTCCCTGCACAAGATTTGCACGGGCTCAACTGCATAAGTTAAATCTTTTTGTAATTCTACCGGCACAGCTTGCAATATATGAGAGGAATCGGGTACATATTTTCTTAACATTGATATATGAAACACATTATGGATCTAAGAAAGATTTAGGGTTAAGGCTAACTTATAGGCAAGTGTCCCTACTCTTTCAATAATCTCAGAAGGCCCAATATATTGGGGACTTAGCTTCCCTTTCCTCCCAAATCTCATGATACCCTTCCAAGGGGACACTTTTAAAAATACATTGTCTTCAATTTCAAATTCTACATCTCTATGCGTCTTATCTGGATAACTTTTCTGCCTATCCTGGGTTATCTTTAATTTAGCTCTGATAATTCTAACCTGATCTGCTATGAGCTATATTAAATCTGAACCTAGTAGCTTCCTCTCTCCTTTCTCATCCCAGCACACTGGGGTTCTACACTTTCTTCCATATAAAGCTTCATATGGTGCCATATCAATACTGAAATGATAGCTATTATTGTAAAAACATTCAATCAATGACATATGCTTATCCCAACTCCCAGAAAATTTTATTACACAAGCCCTTAACATATCCTCCAGTGTTTGAATAGTTCTCTCAGACTGTCCATCAGTTTGAGGGTGAAATGTTGTATTAAATCTTAACTTAGTGCCCAAAGCTTTCTGCAATTCAGTCCAAAAATAAGATGTAAATCTGGGATCTCTATCTGATACAATAGACACCGGCACATTGTGCCGACTCACAATCTCATCCACATATAATCTTGCCAATCTATCCAAGGTAAAAGAAATCTTAATGGGTAAGAAATGGGCAGATTTGGTCAATCTATCAACAACCACCCATATAGAATCATTACCTTCTCTAGTCCTTGGGAGACCCACTACAAAATCCATAGTGATATGCTCTCACTTTCATTTAGGCACAAATAAAGGCTGCATCAAACCAGCTGGACTCTGGTGTTCTGCTTTAATCTGCTCGCATATCAAACATTTTAAAACAAACTCAGCTATCTCTTTCTTCATCCCATTCCATCAATAATTTTGTTTAATATTTCTATACATCTTTGTACTTCCTGGGTGCATCGAATAAGCTGAGCTATGAGCCTCCTTCAAGATTTGCTTCTTTAACAGATCAATGGCTGGTACAGATACTCCACCTTTATACAATAGTAGGCCATCATTTCTAACAGTATAATCTGACTGAGACCCACTTAGGACTGATTCCCTAACTTTCAACAAATGTGGATCCCACATCTGAGCTTCCTTTATTTCATCAAGCATTAGTGGCCTAACTCTGAAACTTGCTAACAATGCTCCAGACTTAACTGCTATCAGCTTTGCATTTAAACCTCTCAACTCTAGCATTAGAGGTAACTGTACTGCTCTGATGGAAGCTAAGATGGTTATAGATTTTCTACTCAAAGCATCAGTCACCACATTAGCTTTCCCGGGGTGATATTCTATTGTACAATCATAATCCTTCATCAACTCTATACATCTTCTTTTCCTTTGGCTTAATTCTTTTTGAGTCATAATATACTTCAAACTTTTATGATCTGTGAAGATATGACATTTCCTCCCATATAAATAACGTCTCCACATCTTTAAAGAAAAAATCACGGCCGCAAACTCTAAGTCATGGATGGGATAATTCTTTTCTCGAGGCTTCAACTGTCTAGAGATATAGGCTATCACCCTCTCATCCTACATCAACACACATCCCAAACCTTTCAAAGAAGCATCACTATATACTACAAAGTCACTGCTATTATCAGGGAGTATAAGTACTGGTGCTGAAATTAATCTCCTTTTTAATTCATCCATACTATCCTGACATTCCTTTGACCATTCATACTTAGTATTCTTCTTTAGCAACTTAGTCATAGGAGAAGCTATAATTGAAAAGTTTTCTATAAACCTTCTGTAATAGCCTGCCAAACACAAGAAACTCCTGATCTCAGTCTGATTAGTAGGTGCCTCCCAATTCACTATAGCTTCTATCTTATGGAGATCTACCATGATTCCACTAGCTGAGACCACATGTTCCAAAAACTTTACCTCATCCAACCAAAATTCACTTTTGCTGAGCTTAGCATACAATCACTTCTTCCTTAAGATCTGCAACACTGTCCTCAGATGCTGCTCATGTTCTTCTTTACTTCTAGAATAGATCAATATATCATCAATAAATACTATCAAAAATTTGTCTAAAAATTCCTGAAACACCTGGTTCATCAATCCTATAAAAGCAGCTGGAGCATTTGTCAAGCCGAAAGGCATCACCAAAAATTCATAATGGTCATATCTAGTCCTGAAAGCAGCCTTTAGTACATCCTCCTATTTTATTTTGAACTGGTGGTACCCAAATCTAAGATCAATATTTGAGAACACAGCTGCTCTTTGGAGCTGATCAAATAAATCATCTATTCTTGACAATGGATAATTATTTCTAATGGTCACTTTGTTGAGTTGTCTATAATCTATACATAACCTCAAAGTACCATCTTTCTTCCATACAAATAACACAGGTGCTCCCCAAGGTGATACACTAGGTCTAATAAACCCTCGGTCTAGTAGATCCTGAAGTTGAACTTTCAATTCCTTCAACTCTACTGGAGCCATTCTATAGGGTGCTTTGGCTATGGACTTGGTATCTGACTGCAATTCTATACTGAACTTTATTTTTCTATCTAGTGGCAACCCTAGCAATTCCTTGGGAAATACATTAGAAAACTCACTTACTACTGGAATATCTGCCAATTCTGAGCCACTGCCATCTAAATTAATCACACATGCAAGAAAAGCTTCATTTCTCTTTTTTTATCATTTTACTAGCCACTAAGGCTGAAATTATCCCTAAGGATGTCACTCTCCTATCACCAATTAAATAAACTTTTTTATTATCAGAAGTGTGAAATATAACCTTTTTGTTGGAACAATCAACTCTGGCTCCATGCATAGATAGCCAATCCATCCCCAATATAGCATCAAATTTTTTAACTTCAAAGGGATTAAATCTGCTGCTAGTACCTGACCTTCCACTGAAATATCACAATCTCTATATACTTTGTCTGTGATAAAAGGTCTCCCTACTAGCATAGACACTACTAATCGACTACCCAATGAATTCATCTCCATATTTAGATGCTTAGAAAAATTAATTGATATAAAAGAATGTGAAGATCTAGAATCTATCAAAACATAGGCATCATGATCATTAATGAGTAGCATACCTGTCACCACATCCGGGTTGATCTGAGCCTCCTGTCGGGTCATAGCAAACACTCTAGCTTCAGCTCTTGGTACATTTGATGCCCCTCCCTACTGGTTGGGATAAGGTCTGATCACACTAGCTGAAGCTAGGACATTGTTGTCTGCTCTCCCAACGGACTAACCACTGGGTGCCACTGATCCTTGAGTATGGTCACCGCCTCTCACCCACCTAGGGCAAACCCTCTTGATGTGGTCCAACTGACCACATATATAACATTCTCTCATAAACCTTCTACACTCACCAGGATGCTTCTTTCCACACACCTCACACTGTGGGACAACCTTCCCTCCACCCTGGGAATGTCCTGGCTCCTAGCCTCATCTGCCACTCCACCACTGGTAGCCTGAGGTAACCCTCCATGAGTGGGCTTCCTTTGGAATGGGCTGGACACTGACATAGATCCAGACCCTCTCCCAAACTCCATTGGAGCTCGATAACTGGTACCATACTGTCCTTTCATCTGGGGTCTCTTAAAAGACTGGGATCCTCCTGCACCTGAAGGGAAACTAGGTGCACTCCTCTTCATTCTTTCTTGTCTTCGATTGATGAACTCCTTTTCCAACTCCTCAGCCCTAAGAGCCCCCTGTACCAACTCCCTATAACTACCATAACTCTGCATACTAGTCTTAACCTTAATCTGAAGATTTAATTCATCCTGGAAAAGTCTGTACTTTTTCTTTTCATCTATGACTAAGGCCTCAGCAAATCTAGATAGCTCAATAAAAGTGGCCTCATACTCAGCCACAGATCTCTTCCCCTAAGTCAAATATAAAAATTCCCTTCTATTTTGGTCTCTATATATATCGGAATAGTACTGCTGGTGAAATTCCTTCTTGAAATCTTCCTAAGACATAACTGCTCCCTATGGCTGCCTACTGTTGACAGACCACCACCAATGCTGAGCCCTACCCTCCAACAAAAAGTTAGCTATGCTCAACCTCTGCTCCTCAGGGCAGCCCATCACCTCAAAAACTCTTTCAATCCTCTGAAGCCAAGCATCAGCCTGAATAGGGTAAGTAGTACCCTGAAACTCCAGAGCCCCCAATCTTCTGGCCCTTTCAACATTTTTCTCAGCTTCACGATTCCTAGGCTGTGCACTAGAACTAGCACCCACAGCAGCCACCACTGCATGAGTGATCATCCCCACCAAGTCTGGCACACTTGGCCCCTAGGCCTGTGCCTGGGATGGACCAACTAACACTGGTGTAGAAGATTGAGAAGAGAATTCTGGTATCTGATCCGAAGATACACCCACTCTTGCCTCATCAGAAGGTTGATCATTAGATGATACCCTGCCAAGATGGCCCTCTCTATCTGAACTTCTGGGTCTACCCTGACCCCTATCTCTACCTCTTCTTGAAGATTGCTCTCCCTCTTTACTTTCCCTACTTGCCCTTGTAGTAACCATCCTATAAAACACAATTTATCATATCATTTTCAATTATTCAATAATCACAATCATTTAAGCATTTTAGATTCATATTCATATTCATATTCATACTCATATCTCTATACCTATTTTCCCTAGGACCTAAATAACCTAGGGCTCTGATACCACTATCTGTTGGCACCCTCATCGGTCGACAGCGTAGACGGCCTGTGCAAATTGAGTAGAGTTCTACTAGTCTTTATGTTATGCACCATAAAGCACAAGTGAACTCCATTCAATTGGCATAGAATGCTGAAGCAACATTTCATCATACTAAAAACCCTTTTAACCAGTTCATTTATATAACAATCCGTCTTCACAATTATAAAACAATTCAATCTGTACTAATCAAGTACTAATTCCAAGCATAATCTATCATATCACATTCACAATTGACTTGACAATCCAAAATCATTTCATATACATTGCCAAAAGATTTCCAAGTATATATACACATACATACCCAAAATAATTCATTCTTATACATCATCCACATATATACAAACACATATACAAGCCCAAAACTTATCTTACATATATATATTTACCCATAATACATCACCAAATCATTACTATATACATCCAGATATAGATACTATCGCCCACATCCACATATACATTTACTACCAAGTACATCTCTTGTAGCTTCACCAGGAACAGATCCAAAAGCCGCAAAGATCCACTTCCAACTCCAACTAAAGTAAGAACTAACCCTCTAACCTGGTCTCAAGCTCAATGATCTGAAAATAAAAATATCAACAATAGAATGGGGTGAGATCGAAGTTCCAGTGACTGAATAATCATCTAATCCTAGAAACAACTGAGAACATGAAATACCTTTTTAATAATAATACTTTAAAGCATTTATACAATAAAATAAATATTTATCATGCTAACTAGTAAAGTAAAATATAGCTTATTCTTCAAATAATATTTCTTTAACAGAAATATCATACTAATAAAATAACCTTCCCACAAGAATACATCTTCAAAATAGTATACATACACTTATTGAATCGATGCAAGATAAATTAAAAGTTAGCTTATTCTTGCAACAATGTATCAATTTGAAAGATAATATAATATCGGTTCTTTTCCTTTGAAACATAAATCCATGCATATGATTTTGCATTATAAAACATGAAATCTTTATTTGTCAGAAGTCCGACCTTTATACATTTGCTTTTTAATCCCCATTGGGATGTACACAGCTCATTGGCCTCATATACAACCATCTCATTTCTACACAATGACATCCCTCAGACAGACAGGACCCTAGAGATGGCCCCCATAGGCCCAAGAGATGGCTTCCATTAATGTAGCACTTTGCCCTGTGTGGCCCCCATAGGCCCAAGAGATGGCTTCCATCAATATAGCACTTTACCCTGTATGGCCCCCACAGGCCTAAGAGATGACTCTCATCAATGTAGCACTTTGCTCTATGTGGCACTTAGTTCCTCCACTTCTGGCATCATATTACAAAAGCTATCCTCTATGGGATACAGTTGGCCTACCGATCTTTATAAAATACATTACCATGCATATACCATGAATGCAGTTAGAACATCAATTTTTCTTTGAAAACATGCTTTTCATAATTTATCATGCATTTTTTTCTTAGTTCCCCGATTTCTAAAATCTTTAACCTAACATGATTTTCTTTCATCCTTTCTGATTTTTTCAAGATATACACGTTAACCAATTACATCTACAAAGCATAAGATTCTAGAGCTACTCTTAAGCTTAGGGGGAACATGCTTACCTCAGAAGCACAAAAAATCCCCTACTTCTTCCTCTCCTCTTCTTTTTTCCTTCTTTCTTCTTTTCTTTCCTTCTCTTTTTTCGCTCATAAAACCCTTTCAGTTTTATCTCAGACAAATCCTTTCCACTTAAATCCCACGGCCCTTTTTATAGCTAGACAAGATTTTGGAATGTTAGGTGCCTAATTGGGCGTGCCCAATTGGGCGCCTAACCCAAACATTCTGCAATGTTAGGCACCCAATTGGGCGCCTAACCCTCCCCCCCCCCTCATAGGGTAGGCCCCCAGCTGGGTGCCTAATCCTACAATTTCTTATGTTAGGTGTCCAACTGGGTGCCTAACCTTCAATTTCGTTCTCTCGTTAGGCGCCTAACCATCCCTCATTTAAGCTCCCTTTTAATTTCCAAAAATTTTTCTAAGGCCCGTAAGCCTTTCAAAAATCCTAAAAAATTAAATAAGTCCTTCATGCATCCAAATTCTCATTCCAAATAATTTACATCACATAACTTTTCGTTTAGCTTTATCTAGTGACCAACAGGACCAACAACATACCAAATTATTAAAATATCATAATATTTCACAAACATTATTTACATTAAAATATTTTTCAATAAAATTACAGAAAGCAAAATTTTTGGATGTTACATGAAGAGTGGTTCTCTGCCTCTACTCTACCCTGCTATCATTTCTAGGATTGATATAATTGACCTATAAGATAATAAATAAATAAATAAATAAAATATTAAAAGTATATTAGTGGTAATTTTTTATTTATGTAACATATAAAAAAAGATATGACTTATTTTACTATATATATATATATATATATATATATATATATATGTTGAGGGGTAAAATCGTCATTGCATTAATATCCGTGCGAGGGGGTTAAGGCTAACCTCCTCCCTTCGATTCCTCCGGGCTTCCATAGCTCGGCTCCTTCCGGGCTTCCATAGCTCGGCCCCTTTCGGGCTTCCATAGCTCGGCTCCTTCCGGGCTTCCGTAGCTCGGCCCTTTCCGGGCTTCCGTAGCTCGGCCCCCTCCGGGCTTCCGTAGCTCGGCCTCCTTCGGGCTTCCATGGCTCGGCCCCCTCCGGGCTTTCGTAGCTCGGCCCCCTCCAGGCTTCCGTAGCTCGGCCTCCTCCGGGCTTCCGTAGCTCGGCCTCCTCCGGACTTCCGTAGCTCGGCCCCCCTCCGGGCTTCCGTAGCTCGGCCCCCTCCGGGCTTCCGTAGCTCGGCCTCCTCAGGGCTTCCATAGCTCGACCTCCTCCGGGCTTCCGTAGCTCGGTCTCCTCCGGGCTTCCGTAGCTCGGCCTCCTTCGGGCTTTCGTAGCTCGGCCCCTTCGAGCGATCCACAACCTAACATCTACCTCCGTGGAACCTGACGCGGGAGAGCCCGAACCTACCTGAGCAGCATCCTAGACAAGGAATCATATCGAAACGTGGCCTAAAGCCTATCGTAACCGCCCCAGGCCTACTCAACCCGATCTCGAGACACCAAGGAGCTCTTCCAGCCGTCGATACCAAAACAAACAGGGTACAGACCCTAACGGCCCCACAACGGCCTGATTCTGTCCGTCTCCGTATCATAACAACCTCCGGACCTTTCAGAAGGCGCTCACGATCCAGGTGGCAATCTATAAATATCATAATCGCAGATTCCCTCAGGTACGCAACTCTGTACGCACACTTGCGTACCTACACCCCCACTCTCACTCTCCTGCTCTCGCCGGCAGCTCGTCGGCGCTCCTGCCCTTTGGAGCCTCCGATTGGCCGCCCCCGGAGAGGTCTCCCAGAGAGATCCACCTCCTCACTGTCTGGTTGATCGTCGATTTCTTCTTCACTGACTTGAGCGTCAGAGGGTCTTCCGCGGAGGACCACCCCTTGCGTCCCTCTGCGTGTGGGCTTCTTTTGCAGGTCCGCCCCCCTCTTCCTGGAGATCAACCGCGCCCAAGTCGGAGGACGGATCCCGGCGGCAACAAATTGGCGCTAGAGGAAGGGCCTCAAGTCCCGTTAAAACTTGAAGAAAGGAGACAAGGATCCCGATCCAGAGAAGAACCTCTCTGATGGCCAACTGGAAGAGAGCAACCTCTGATGCCCAAGATCAGGTCGCCTCCCAGAGGCCTGATCCGACTGGCGCCACAGCGCCACAACCCCCACCTGTTGAGACTCCGTCACCGCCTGCCATTCCGGTGACCCAGGACCAGTTCGCCACACTGGTTCAGCAGGTCCAGGCCCTTACCCATCTGGTACAGGAGCGCCTTGCGGCTCCTCCTGCTTCGCATCCTCAGAAAGAAGCGGCGATTTCTTCTTCGCCGGCAACCTCCTCCTCTGATCCGCATGAATCAGCGGATCCCCCACATCGCCCCAGGGGGGACAAACCGGTCCCTCGAACCGGTTATGATAGGGATCCTCCCAGATCTCGGTGAGCCCGCTCCCTCTCTCCGGCGATATCTCACCATGACTCCACGACGTCCCTGCGATTCTCGCGCCCAGCCCCTCCTCTAGCCGGTGAGGAGGAGATCCACCGTCAGATCCAGGAGATGCGTCAGGAGCTGGACGCCGCTAAGCAGACCCATCTGCCCCAGCCCAAAGCAGAGCAGGGCATCCCTTTCTCTAAGGGAATCATGGAGGAAGTGATTCCCTCCCACGTCAAACTGCCAGCCGTCGAGCCTTATCACGGCTCCACTGATCCGGATGACCATCTCAGTAGCTTCCGGTCAATAATGATGTTCCACGGAGCATCCGATGCGGTTCTCTGCCGCGCCTTTCCATCCACCCTCAGGGGATCCGCCCGAACCTGGTTCAACGCCTTGAAACCGGGTTCCATTGATTCATTCGATGAGCTGAGCCACCTTTTTATTGGCCAGTTCGTCAACAGCCGCCGCCATCGACGAAGATCCGACTCCCTCTCCGAAGTCAAGCAGAGAGAGGGGGATTCCTTGAGAAATTATCTTGGCCGTTTCAACAAGGCCATGTTAGAGGTGGACCACCTTAACCATGAGGTGGCTATGTCCGCCCTGGCGGGGGGAGTTTCGAAGGAGAGCGACTTCTATCTGGCAATGGAGGTCAGCTACCCCCCATGTCTATCTGATATGATGGCCCTTGCGGACAAGTACGCTAGGGTCGAGGAGTCGCGGAGAGTGGCCCGCGCTGAGCAAGCAAGAAAGAAGCAAGAGCCCAAAGTTCCCGACAGACACCGCCCTGTCCGTCGGCCAAGTCCGCCCCGCCGCCCAAGAGTCCCTCCGCTGCCGCCAAGGAATCGCTCCCGAAGTCCTCCCAGGCGATTCGATCGCTATACTCCGCTGACTGTGCCCCGGGCGCAGATCCTCATGGAGATAGAGCGCCAACTTCCCCGGCCAGTACCTCTCCGAGGGAACCCGACTCGAAGGGATCCCGCTAAATACTGCCGCTACCATAGGGAGCATGGTCATGACACTGAAGAATGTTGGCAGCTGAAGAATGAAATAGAGAGACTGATCCGGCGGGGACGGCTGGACCAATTCAGGAGGGCACCTGAGCCGCAGCAGCAAGGAGGTGATCGCCAGCCCGAGCTCCCACAACTCCCTCCTCCACCAAATCCACCTGTGGTTGGCCGTATCAACATGATTGAGGAGGCCGGCGGATCGAGCTCCAGGGGCGACGGTGATGCGTCGATGCCAAAGAAGGCACGCACGGGCGAACTTTCCTTTTCTGATGATGATCTTCTTGGGATACAGCTCCCCCACGATGATGCACTTGTTGTATCCCTTAACTTGAACAATTATGATGTAAGCCGAATCCTCGTCGATAGTGAAAGTTCGGTAAACGTTTTGTACCTCGGTGTGTTTGCCAGGATGAAATTGCTCATGGAAAACCTTCGAGCCGTAGATTCCACCCTGATAGGATTCACCGACGACATCATCATCCCGGAAGGAATTGTCACCCTGACGGTCCGCGCAGGAACCTGGCCCCTCGTGACCGTTGTACAGACGGACTTCCTGGTGACCGACCTCAGGTCCCCATATAACGCCATATTCGGTAGGCCCGGCTTGATGTCCCTTAAGGCAGTTGTCTCTATCCCATATCTGTCTATGAAGTTCCCCACCGAGCGAGGAATCGGAGTGGTTCGGGAAGTCAGGCCATGGCTCGGCAATGTTTCGTCATGAGCCTTCAGTTCAGGATTCCCGAGGTTGACGGGCTGGACGCTCGCGAGGATTTCGCCGAACAGCGGGGAGAACCGGCGGAAGAGCTGGAAGAGGTACCGCTAGACGAAGCTCGGCCCGACCGAACCATAAAGATCGGGTCGCTGCTCAAAGGAGAGCCTTGGCACAAATTGATCAGATTCCTCCGAAGCAACGCGGACATCTTCGCCTGGGCCGCCTCCGACATGCCAGGGATTAACCCCGAGGTTCTCGTCCACCATCTCAATGTGGACGAGAAGCACAGGCCTGTCAAGCAGAAGAAAAGAAGCTTCGCCCCAGAACGGCAAAAAGCCATGAAGAGGAGGTCGACAAACTCATCAAGGCCAACTTCGTCCGGGAAGTGAATTACCCGAGTTGGCTATCAAATGTCGTCATGGTGAAAAAGTCGAACGGCAAGTGGAGGATCTGCATCGACTTCACCGACCTCAACAAGGCCTGCCCAAAGGACAGCTTCCCCCTCCCCCGGATCGATCAGCTCGTGGACGCCACCTCAGGCCACCAAATGCTATCATTCATGGACGCCTATTCCGGCTATAATCAGATCCGAATGGCGCCTGAAGATGAAGAAAAGACCGCCTTCATAACCGACCGAGGTACCTATTGTTACCGTGTTATGCCTTTCGGTCTTAAAAATGCAGGGGCGACCTACCAGCGGCTGGTCAACAAGGTGTTCAAAGAGCAAATCGGCCGGAACATGGAGGTATACGTGGACGACATGCTGGTCAAAAGCAGGGAAGCGCCACGACATGTTGAGGACCTTGCAGAAAGCTTTGCAACATTGCGCAAATATGGGATGAAACTCAATCCGACCAAGTGCGCCTTCGGCGTCAACTCAGGAAAGTTCCTCGGCTTCATGGTCTCCCAGCGAGGTATCGAAGCTAACCCCCAGAAGATTCAGGCCCTCCAACAAATGGCGCCCCCTGCATCTGTAAAGAGGTCCAGCGCCTAACCGGAGGATAGCGGCCCTTAACCGCTTTGTGGCGGTCGGCCGAGAGATGCCTCCCCTTCTTCAAAACTCTCCGATCGGCCAAAAACTTCCAGTGGACTTCCGAGTGCCAGAAGTCATTTCAAGATCTGAAAAAGTACCTCGGCTCTCCCCCACTTCTCAGTAGCCCAGCCCCGGGGGAGACCCTGTTTCTGTACCTAGCCGTTTCGGAGGGCGCAGTTTGTTCGGTGCTGATCAAAGAAGAAGGGCAAAGTCCAGAAGCCGATCTACTATGTAAGTAGGCTGCTCCGCGATGCGGAGACGAGGTACAACAGGATTGAAAAGATGGTGTTGGCCTTAGTCACGTCAGTCTGAAAGCTACGACCGTATTTCCAAGCACATTCCGTGACAGTCCTGACCGATCAACCCATCAAGGCGGTGGTCCACCGTCCGGAAACATCGGGGAGAATGACCAAATGGGCCGTCGAGCTAAGCGAGCACGACATACATTTTCAGCCTCGCCCTGCCATCAAAGCCCAAGTGCTGGCCGACTTCCTCCTCGAGTGTACCATCCCAGAGGACGGTTCTGCCCCAGACTCCCTGAAGAGCCAAGGTCCAGAGCCCGGTGGCTCCTCCATGTCGACGGGTCGTCCAATGCCCATCACTCCGGCGCGGGTCTAGTTCTCACCAGCCCCGAGGGGATGACCTTTGAGTATGGCGTCCGATTCTCCTTCCCGGCTTCCAACAATGAAGCCGAGTATGAAGCCCTGTTAGCCGGTCTCAGGATCGCCCGCAACCTTAAGGTGGAAAAGCTCAGCGCCTTCACCGACTCTCAATTGGTGGCCGGCCATGTTCGGGGAGAGTTTGAAGCTCGGGAGCCAAATATGATTCGGTATCTCCAGGAGGTGCGTAACTTGCTTCCTCATTTTTCTGAATTTGAAATTATTCAGATCCCCAGATCCGAGAATGCCCGTGCCGACCTACTCTCCCGACTGGCAACCACGGAATCAATGGATGCCGAGCAAAAATTCCACCTGGAGACTCTGGAAAAGCCGAGCATCATGGAAGCCGACCGAGTGATGCAAGTCGAAGCCGAACCATCCTGGTTCGACCCTATCCTCAGATACCTCAAAGAAGGGTCGCTTCCACCCGACCGAAGAGAGGCTAGGAAGCTGAGGCTGCAGGCCACCCATTATATAGTAATTGACAACCAACTTTACAAGCGGTCTTTCTTCATGCCGCTGCTTAGATGCCTTCGCCCATCCGAAGCAGATTATGCTCTGCGTGAGGTGCATGAAGGGATTTGCGGCAACCATCTGGGAGGCCGATCCCTATGTCACAAGGTACTGCGGCAAGGCTACTACTGGCCGACCATGCAAAGAGACGCGGACGATTTAGTCCGAGCCTGTGACTCCTGCCAGAGACACGCAAACATCCAAAGACTCCCTTCCGCCGAGCTAGTCTCTATATCCTCCGCTTGGCCCTTTGCCTAAGTGGGGGATGGACATCCTTGGTCCATTCCCGCTTGCGACGGGACAGCGGAAGTTCTTATTTGTCGCCATTGACTACTTCACCAAATGGGTCGAAGCGGAAGCAGTCGCGCAGATCACTGAGGCACGGGCCGAGACTTCGTGTGGAGGTCCATCATCTGCCGATTCGGCCTACCCCACACTATAATCACCGATAATGGCAAGCAGTTCGACAATTCCAAATTTCGTTAGTTCTGCGAGGAGCATGGAATCCGACATCACCTCACTTCGGTCGGGCACCCACAAGCCAACGGAGCGGCCGAGGTGACCAACAGACTCTCCTCCAGGGAATCAAAGCTCGCCTCTCCAGAGCCCAAGGCAGATGGGCCGATGAGCTACATCATGTCTTGTGGGCCTACCGAACTACCCCGAGAATCCCGACGGCGAGACTCCATTCCGAATGGCTTTTGGCACAGAGGCTGTCATCCCTGTGGAAATAGGCCTCCCCATTGCGGGTGGAGAATTATTCGGAGGAAGCCAGCGACGAGCAACTCCGCACCAACCTCGACCTGATAGAGAAGTCAGAGAAAAGGCCCGAATTAGGACGGCTTCTTATCAACAGAGGGTGGCTCGGTACCATGCCTCCCGGGTCAAGGGGAAATCCTTCCTACCCGGCGACCTTGTCCTCCGGAAAGCTCTGTATCCAAACCGCTGGAGCAAGGAAAGCTGGCGCCAAACTGGGAGGGCCCATATCAAATAACAGAGATTATTGGACCAGGAACCTACAAGCTGCAGGATCTGGATGGGAAATCCGTTCCCCGAACTTGGAACGCGGACAACCTTCGTAAATATTATCAATAGGGTATGTCCTCTACAAACAATCTCCATATACCTCACTGCACATTCCTGCTTAGCTGTTTCCTCGAAACCTGTTGTGTGAATCATTATGCACTATATTGCTATAAATTGCAAAAAGAAACAGATACTGCTTACCAATCCTCGGCACAACCGAGCTGTCTGTTTGAACAGGAATCTCCGAACCTTGGCAGGGCCAAGTAAAACAAACTCTCCGAACCTTGGCAGGGCCAAGTAAAACAAAGAACCTCGGCTGGGCCGAGCAACGAATCTCCGAACCTCGGCTGGGCCGAGCAACAAATCTCCGAACCTTGGCAGGGCCAAGTAAAACAAAATCTCCGAACCTTGGCAGGGCCAAGTAAAACAAAGTCTCCGAAGCTTCTCCGAACCTCGGCTGGGCCGAGCAACAAATCTCCGAACCTTGGCAGGGCCAAGTAAAATCTCCGAACCTTGGCAGGGCCAAGTAAAACAAAGTCTCCGAACCTCGGCTGGGCCGAGCAACAAAT
Source organism: Calamus simplicifolius (assembly GCA_900491605.1). NCBI lineage: Eukaryota > Viridiplantae > Streptophyta > Magnoliopsida > Arecales > Arecaceae > Calamus > Calamus simplicifolius. Next base: position 860,192 of record UESW01004247.1, read on the forward strand.
CTCCGAACCTTGGCAGGGCCAAGTAAAACAAAATCTCCGAACCTTGGCAGGGCCAAGTAAAACAAAGTCTCCGAACCTCGGCTGGGCCGAGCAACAAATCTCCAAACCTTGGCAGGGCCAAGTAAAACAAAATCTCCGAACCTTGGCAGGGCCAAGTAAAACAAAGTCTCCGAACCTCGGCTGGGCCGAGCAACAAATCTCCGAACCTTGGCAGGGCCAAGTAAAACAAAATCTCCGAACCTTGGCAGGGCCAAGTAAAACAAAGTCTCCGAACCTCGGCTGGGCCGAGCAACAATCTCCAACCTTGGCAGGGCCAAGTAAAACAAATCTCCGAACCTTGGCAGGGCCAAGTAAAACAAAGTCTCCGAACCTCGGCTGGGCCGAGCAACAAATCTCCGAACCTTGGCAGGGCCAAGTAAAACAAAGTCTCCGAACCTCGGCACCTCGGCTGGGCCGAGCAACAAATCTCCGAACCTTGGCAGGGCCAAGTAAAACAAAATCTCCGAACCTTTGCAGGGCCAAGTAAAACAAAGTCTCCGAACCTCGGCTTCTCCGAACCTCGGCTGGGCCGAGCAACAAATCTCCGAACCTTGGCAGGGCCAAGTAAAACAAAATCTCCGAACCTTGGCAGGGCCAAGTAAAATAAAATCTCCGAACCTTGGCAGGGCCAAGTAAAACAAAGTCTCCGAACCTCGGCTGGGCCGAGCAACGAATCTCCGAACCTCGGCTGGGCCGAGCAACAAATCTCCAACCTTGGCAGGGCCAAGTAAAACAAAATCTCCGAACCTTGGCAGGGCCAAGTAAAACAAAGTCTCCGAACCTTGGCTGGGCCGAGCAAAATCTCCGAACCTCGGCTGGGCCGAGCAACAAATCTCCGAACCTTGGCAGGGCCAAGTGAAACAAAATCTCCGAACCTTGGCAGGGCTAAATAAAACAAAGTCTCCGAACCTCGGCTGGGCCGAGCAACGAATTACCCGAGCCGTAGCAGGCCAGGTAAAAATCATTCAGACAAAAAGCCGAAGTATACAGGCCTCGACCTAAAGCCGAACGGCCCCCAAATAGTCCCCGAAGGACTTTGTCCGGTTTGAAAATGAACACGTTGAGCAAAAACCGTCGACACGAGCCACCATTGGCAAACCCCCCTTTAAGGCCGTTGAGCCCCACACAATCGGCCGATAGCCCAGGCAGAGTTAGACGATTTCCCTCTCTGCCACTGGAAATCTTTTGGGTAACGCCCCTAAAACCCGTCGTTCAAAAACGCGCAAAAAGCGACAGGGCCGCGGCAACCCCTAATTCATCGTACAGGTCGAGTCCGCAAACTCTCAAAGAGAGAGACTTCAAAAATGAAACCCACGTTTCATTCATAAAGAGGAGAGCTACAAAGAGACTGCAAAAAGCAAAAACAAGAATGGGCAGAGGCCCTGGAGTCAGTCACCCCCAGAGGCCAGTAACTCCTCCAGGCGTCCCGTCAGGTCAGCCACCTGCTGACGAAGGGACATAATTTCCTCCCTCTGCCGGTCTATCAACCGGCGTGAGGCCTCCGCCTCCCTGACAGAAACGTCCAAGAATTCTTCGGCAGTCCTCGCAAGCTGCTCGTTGCTCGCGAAGCCCGACGCGAGGCTCAGCCCGTCGACAATTACGGAGGTGCACCTCCCCTCCGAACGCGGCAGGCTGCTAAGTGAGGAATGCGAGTCACTTGACGATCGCGCTGGAGAGGCCATTCCTTTTCGGAGCTCAAACGAGGGATGGCCGAAACCAATCCCCCTCGGTCATATTTATACCCGCCAGGCAGGTATCCCGATCGGCCGCGCCGCAAACGCCGACCCATGAGAGTTTGCCACATGTCACCATTCTAATGCATGAGGAATCCGAAGAGTCGCGCCTATCCCGAGTAAGATCGATAAGCGCGAGCAGATTGTTCGGGGGTTCCCCAGGCGAACATTTTCCGATCTGTCGCCCCACACATTAAACGCATTCGACGCTTCCCCAGGCTGCTTAATACGCCCCTCTTCCTCGGAAAACGTGGAAGTCCATTGCTCGGCCGATAACTTGCCCCCTCGGAAAGAGCAGCATCGCCAATAAAAGCGTGACAATACACCGCCCGTTCCGCTCGAGCGCCCCCTTTATCAAGCGCCACATGGACCTAACGCTGCGGCTTACAACGACAGCTGAGTCGCTCCCTCCGAGCTACCAAATCTCTGAACCTTGGCAGGGCCGAGCTACAAAACTCTCCGAACCTTGGCAGGGCCAAGTAAAGTGTTCTCCGAACCTCGGCAGGGCCGAGCTACAAAACTCTCCGAACCTTGCCAGGGCCAAGTAAAGTGTTCTCCGAACCTCGGCAGGGCCAAGCTACAAAACTCTCCGAACCTTGGCAGGGCCAAGTAAAGTGTTCTCCAAACCTCGGCAGGGCCGAGCTACAAAATTCTCCGAACCTTGGCGGGGCCAAGTAAAATGTTCTCCGAACCTCGGCTGGGCCGAGTGACTAAATCCCCGAACCTTGGCAGGGCCAAGTGATCCATCCTCCGAGCTTCGGTTGGACTGATCGTCAAGTTCCCCAAACCTCGGCAGGGCCGAGTGGATAAATCTCTGGACCTTGGCAAGGCCGAGGCAAATACCTTCGAAACTCGACTGACTCGAGCAACAGGTTCCTCGAACCGTAATGGGAGAAGGTAAAAGATCCCCCGAACTTTGGCCAAAGCCGACTCACGATACTCCGAGCTCCGATAAAAGCGGAGCACAAAAATACCAGACCCCTGACCTAAGTAAGGAGCGTGCTTTCGCCGAATGATCTCTGAACTATCGCGCGCGAACCTTAATTAGTCCGGGCGACGTGAGATCCTCATCTAAGGACGAACGGAACGCTTTTGTACCCCATAAACAACAATGACTACAAGCTCGGCACAAGAAAAGATAGAGGTCAAAAAACAGAGCATAACTCTCTTTATTGCCGATCATGATCAGTTACAAATGCCTCACGGGCGTTACAAGAACATTGAAATGCATAAAATAAAGGCAAATACAAAACTCGGGCAACTAGACAGTCGTGATCGCGTCCCAGTCGGTTAGGGCTGATAATTGCCCGTCGACACGGACCAATAGTTGCGACTGGCTCCGAGTCGTGGCTATATCTTGGTGACCCAACCGGGATATCTGGACGGCCATCCCAAACCACCCAACCGGGGGCGTACTCCCACGCCTTGCCATGTCTCAAGGACAAGGAGTCGGCGAGCGAGGCGCTCTCACCCCCTCCCCAAGCGGCTGATCCCGGGAGTCCGAACCAGGAGAGGAGGCGAAATACACACAAACCATGGGAGGCCCGCGTGCACTTCCTACCTTGCGCCCCCCGTAGTGAGCAGCAGAGACCGCACCGGAAGCGCATATGTGCGCTCCCCGTATGATCTCTGCGCCCCCCTTGTGCGCTCTCCATATGATCTCCGGGACCCATCCCCTAAGGACGAGCCATCCTCCAGCTGCTCCCCGGTCGCCCCAGCTATCCGACGGCAAGGAGCCTAGGCCTGATCCTCTCACTTGCAACAACAGAGAAATGAGCATGATGGAAGCTCTAACGAGAAAGAAGCTTTGGGGATAACCAGATGAGACCCCCTTTTTCCTTTTTTATAGGCGGAAATGGACCGGGAAAAGCTACCCAGACTGCGCGTTCCGAGATTTAGACTTCCGAGCAGTACCTCCACGTGGTCTCTCAAGATTGGCGTAGCATCCCACTGCGCACCAAACACACCGCCTGAACCAGGACGTGTACGAAGATCCCCTCCTGATCCCGAATCACGGCCAGTAAATGCAGGAAATCGTCCACTGACGCTTCGAAAACCGACGAACTCAGAAAATCGTCCTTCGAGAATAGTACCCTCCAGTGATAGGCGGTTGCGTATGCATCACGATAAAGCGACCTGCATAGGAAAAGAGCGCCTTCCAAAAAGCTCTGACGCAGCTTTATGCCCTCCACTGTGCCATATCACTGCTTCTGGTAAAGTAAAAACCGAATTGCCTGCGAGACAGCAGGGCACTGGCAGGATGGCGGGAAGTGCAAAAACCTATTTTGTCTGTCGGCCCCAGCCGACCTATTTTATCTGTCGGCCCCAGCCGACCTATTTTACCTGTCGGCCCCAGCCGACCTATTTTATCTGTCGGCCCCAGCCGACCTATTTTATCTGTCGGCCCCAGCCGACCTATTTTGTCTGTCGGCCCCAGCCGACCTATTTTACCCGTCGGCCCCAGCTGACCTATTTCGCCTGTCGGCCCCAGCCGACCCATTCCGCCCGTCGGCCTTAGCCGACCCATTTCGCTCGTCGGCCTTAGCCGACCTACTTCGCCTGTCGGCCCTAGCCGACCCACTTTGTTCGTCGGTCCAAACCGACCTATTTTTATCTGTCGGTCGAAATCGACCTATTTTGCCTATCGGCCCGAGCCAATACGTTTTTCTGGTCTCGAATTAAAGGTGGCCCAAGGGTATCAGCGAGCCATGGGCCGCTCACCATTGAGGCAAGACTACACAACGGTGAAGTCACGCAAGAAAAACACTCAGATAAAAAACAGAAAATTCCTTTGCTACGAAACGTCAAACAAATGTCTAAAAGGGCGAGATACAAGAGCGGCTCCTAAGAACCAGGAGCCCCACCGGCTTTGGGAATACCCTCAGTCACATCTGCAGGAGCACGGCTAGATTCGCCCTTCTCTGATATTTTCGCCCCCTCTGTGACAGTTTGCGACCGTCCCTCGGAGGCTACGGCTTCGCTGGGACCAGGGGCGTCGCCAAACTCAAGCGCCAGCAAATCGCCCGGGAAAGCAAAACGCTCTGCAAAGGTAAAAATTGAATAAGAGCCCATAATGGGGTCAATCGAGAAACGTCTATCACACAAGAAAAGTGACTCACCCGCGAGGCATAAGCCCGGGTCATCCTCATCAAGGTTGTGTTATCAATGTCGGGAAAAAGGTGGATACTTTCTGCCATGCCTTGCTGCCCAAATGCAGCATCGACCAACCCCAGGTCGGCGAACTTGTCTGCCGAGGGATCCGCGCCCGGATACAAGGCTGACCTAATCATGGCAGAGAACGCCTCCTCAATACTAGCATCCAAACTGCCGGATGGACCAACCCCGCCTGAAGGACCGACCTGGGCGCCCCCCGCCTGAGAGGCCTTCAACATCCCAGCCTCCTCCATCAAGGCTCTGGCTTGGGTCTCCTCAGATAATTCGGCTAGCCCAAGGGCCAACCTCCCCAAAACCTTTCTCGAAGAAGCCCCCAATGCGGGGCTCTCGCCTTGCTGCGTCCCCTCCTTCGACGCCCCTTCCTCGGTGACCACCATTTGTGTGTCCACCACCAGGCCCTCCGAAATCCCGGCCTGTTCCGCCACTTGCGTCTACTCCGCAGGCTCCCCCGAAGTCCCGGTCTGGCCTGTCCCACTACTTTCGGACCCCCCTGCAACGGGACCGAGAGAGAGTTCTCCCTGAACCTCTCCAGCTACGACCGTCTCCTCCCCCTCTCCCGCTGGGGCCGGTGGTGATCCCGCGGGGACAACGGCCCCCTCGGGAATGGCCGCCTCCGTCGGATCCGCCGCCGTTTCCTCCTTCAGGGGGAACGCGGTCCGGCGAGTCAACGGAGCTTCGTCCGAGTTGTCTGAAATCTCCAACACGAAAGGGTCGGGCGCCATAACCGCCCTCCCCGGATCCTCTTTTGCCCCCGGCGCCTCTGTAGCGACTGCTCCAACGCCCGGCGGGCTCCTTGCGGATGTATGAGCCCTTTTTTCGGGCCGGCCGCTGTCCACGCCGCTGCCTTCCCCTGGGCGCTTCCCTCTCTTCCTCTTGGAGAGGCTCGACAACGCCGACCTTGCGGCTATTAGAATAGAGCATACGTACTCAGAATCAAGCACACTAATCGAGAAAGATACACGGCACGAAAGGGACTCACCTTGCGGGTCCAAGGGGCTAAGCCCGGCTGCGAAGAGGGCCCCCTCCGATAGCATGTCATTAGCCGAAAACACCTGTCCATTGCGGAGGACGTCCAAGTCCTCCTCTTCCTGCGCCGACAAGGCCGGATGCGTCTCCGCATCCCTTACAACATCCCCCCATCTCCGAGGGAAGTCGGAGCCGACGTTCCCCTCCGCGATGACAAACCGACTCTTCCACCCCTTGATGGAAGAGGGCTTATCCGTGATTACGTTGAAGGATTTCCGGGGCCCGATGTAGGGCCACTCCGATCTCCTCCTGGGAATCAGGTGGTAGCAGGCGCGGAAAAGGGGAAGGGTGGCAACGATCCGAATCTGGTGGCACATCGAGATGAACCCGATGACATTTCGCCAACTATTCGGAGCCACCATTGATGGGCTGATGTTGTAGTGGGTCATGATCTCCTTCACCAGGGGATGGAGAGGAAAACGAAGACCCGCCTTCAAACTGTCTTCGTAGATGAAGACCCCGGACTCTAAATCTCGGGTAACCCTATCTTCGGGTTCCGGCGCCCGTCAGACGATGTCGAAGGGCAAGCCATACCGTTGGTGAATCCTCCCTAAGTCCTCAGCAACGATCTCTGAGGCCACATCGTCTGGGCTCATCGCCATTGAAAGAGGTACCAAACGAGAGCAATAAGCGTCGAAGAAGATGAAAGACCAGAACCCCTTTTTGAAAACAAAACGAGAAGACGCCAAGCGCACATGCACAATATATGTATATATATACACCATGCGGCCGTCACTTCGCTTCTCCGCCAAGGAAGCCGCCCTGAAGAGGCGGGGCGTCTCGTCCTAGGCGTCCGAAATCGCCTCGACAACCACCCGATCGATCGGGATTCGAAGCGTGGCGCAATCCTAACCGCCGCTCGCGGAGGAGCCTTAGCCCCGAAGGCTGAGATGACCCTGTCGCATTAATTAGGGCATCATTGCGCGAGCTGTCTAGGCCAAGACATCCCATCCGTGACGCGCCATTCGAACTTGTACTCCCTACGCCCGAACCTACGCTTCGGACTAGGGAGTGGAGGGCATGTGTTGAGGGGTAAAATCGCCATTGCGTTAATATCCGTGCGAGGCGGTTAAGGCTAACCTCCTCCCTTCGATTCCTTCGGGCTTCCATAGCTCGGCCCCTTCCGAGCTTCCATAGCTCGGCTCCTTCCGGGCTTCCATAGCTCGGCCCTTTCCGGGCTTCCGTGGCTCGGCCCCCTCCGGGCTTCCGTAGCTCGGCCTCCTCCGGGCTTCCGTAGCTCGACCTCCTCCGGGCTTTCGTAGCTCGGCCCCCTCCGGGCTTCCGTAGCTCGGCCTCCTCCGGGCTTCCGTAGCTCAGCCCCTTCGAGCGATCCACAACCTAACATCTACCTCCGCGGAACCTGACGCGGGGGAGCCCGAACCTACCTTAGCGGCATCCTAGACAAGGAATCATATCGGAACGTGGCCTAAAGCCTATCGTAACCGCCCCAGGCCTACTCAACCCGATCTCGAGACACCAAGGAGCTCTCCCAGCCGTCGATACCAAAACAAACAGGGTACGGACCCTAACGGCCCCACAACGGTCTGATTCTGTCCGTCTCCGTATCATAACAACCTCCGGACCTTCCAGAAGGCGCTCACGATCCAGGTGGCAGTCTATAAATATCATAATCGCAGATTCCCTCAGGTACGCAACTCTGTACGCACACTTGCGCGCTTATACCCCCACTCTCACTCTCCTGCTCTCGCCGGCAGCTCGTCGGCGCTCTGCCCTTTGGAGCCTCCGATTGGCCGCCCCGGAGAGGTCTCCCGGAGAGATCCACCTTCTCACTGTCTGGTTGATCGTCGATTTCTTCTCCACTGACTTGAGCGTCGGAGGGTCTTCCGCGGAGGACCACCCCCTGCGTTCCTCCGCGTGTGGGCTTCTTTTGCAGGTCCGCCCCCTCTTTCTAGAGATCGACCGCGCCCAATCGGAGGACGGATCCCGACGGCAACATATATATATATATATATATATATATATATATATATATATATATATATATATATATATAAAAGTAGGTGTTAGAAAAGGTATCTTGATTGACAATGACAATAAAGAAAATTCAGGCTTCAACGAGTTTTTGTTATGATCATCAAACTCTAATATTAACCAAGCATAGTAAATTATTACTTTTCCTTTTTTATTTTTTAAAGTCATAATGCGCATGTAGTTTATAAACAATTATTTCACATAAAAATTTTAGATTCAAAATAACTAAAAATGTTTATAAACAATTATTTCACATAAACTGAATTTAATATATTTAAATTTATTGGTCTAGATGGATTCCATGTTGACCATAATGGCCACTCTACTATTATAAATATTTTTCCATTTCAAATCTTGCATGGAATCAACGGAACCCATGTCCCACATAAAAAGAGCATTGTCGATTGCAGGTCCAAGTAGCCATTCTAAATTGACCCACGAAAAATGCCGACGAACCGCAGCATGGGCCCCTTTTAAGGAACGTACCAATCTCTATTGGAAAGGACTTTTATTTTTCTTTCTTGCCTTTTATTTTCGGCAAATCGATAAAGCAATCACTTTCCATGTGTTATAAATACATCGACACGACAGCTCTTAATGGTGGCTACTCTCCACTCTCCAGCGTCTAGCGCCGTGCAACCACACAATGCGAGGAGTCGATGTAGCACGCCGATTTCCACCGAACATTCCGTCGGACTCGGACCCGCCACCGCGAACCAGCACGCGTGCAAGTCCAGTCCGAACGTGCGACGCCGCTTTCGTACATCAAAATCGCGGCAGACCCACGCATCTCAAATTCCCCGCACACCAAAATTTATCGCACGTGCTTTCTCTCTCCAAGCCATCGAAGCACCCGCGTCGGCCAGCTGTGCCGCCACGTGTCACCTCAGCCTCGCGCTTTGCAAAGTGGAGGCCCCAGGGTAGCCCCTAGCGCGCCCCCCAACACACTCCTCCACCCCCGGGGTTTCGGCCAATGGGACCACCCGAACTGAGATCACGCGGACGCTGGACGCCTTCCGCTTCCAGTTACCTGCGTTGCGGATGGGACCAGCGCCGGGGGACGTCCCGATACGCCACGTGGCTGCTCGACGCGTTGGTGGGAATCCTCTTCCATCAAACGGGTGAACTATATGGACGAATCACGGGCCGTTGCGCCAAATATGGACGGTCAATCATGATTGAGCGAGAGGGATAGCAATCTATATGTACCGTGGAATCCAGGCGCTTCCACGTTACCTCCTCGTTGAGTTGGTGGCGCGCGCCTCCGCGTTCCCGTCACCTTCGCGTTAAGCTGGATCAAAGCTTTGCAACTCTTCTTCAAGGTTCATTTATAGGCTGTCATGTGAAACGGGGACCAATGATGAGAATCAAATGACAAGATTGCGTCACAATGGCAAGGTTTTTGTTATTATTATTATTACAAATGACAATCACCCGAATCTATCACGAGGACGGTTCGAAAGATAAAATAAAATAAAAAGTATTAAAAAAAAAGATGAAGCTTATTTATTTTTAAAATCAAGTTCATTTAATGAAGTCTTGAGTTGCATAGAAGATAATGTAATCAATCACAAACTTTATCTCTCGATGTACATGACGAAGTATAGGAATAGTTAATTATTTCTTTCTTCAAAATACATTGCTGATGATGTTAGATGAGTTGTGGTTTATAAAATTTATACTAAATTTATTTATTTTATTTATATTATATATATATATATATATATCAAAGTTAAAATGACTCGACCAATGATTTATGTTCATATCCTGTGTTATATGAGTATATAATCTTTAATTATTTAATAAATTTTCTTCTAAGAGGATTGAATTATGCTATAATTTTCTTTTGAAAAGCTTAAAATTGATTTTATTATTTTCTTTTATTTAAATTATATTTTGTTAAATAGATTATTAAGATATTGCGCAAGTAAAAAAATAATCACAAAATACTATATTTAATTAGATAATAAATTTATATAGTATATAAATTTTAATTGGATATAAAGCTATTTCTTTTTTATAACTAGTATAAATACGAGTGTAATATATTTTTTTTATATTATAGTATATAATCTTTTTTTAGGGATAGTTTTAAGAAAAATAAGAAAAAAATTTCTTGTAATTAATTTTAATCTGACTACATTATGTATTTTTGAGTGAACTACTGAAATTTTAACCTTCATCAATGCTCATGCCTCCGCCCATGCTTGACCTAATGTAACCTAAAATTAGTTGGACACCTTCTAAACAAAGTTTAAAATAAGGTCATGGTGTGAAACTTTGGTAGTGTTTAATTTTTAAAAAGTTATTTTTGAATAAGTATATAAGATACCATTTATCGAGAAGAGAGTTTAAGGGATAATCATTTTTTTTAAATAATAATTTTATCATCAAATAATAGCTCTAGTTATTTTTAAAATTCCTAGAAAATAAGTTCAAAAGATAATTCATTGTTAATCATAAATTATTTATTTTAAATAATTTTTTTTCAGAATTATACCCTATAGTTATAGTTTTTGAATATAAGAAAAAATATTTTCTTAATATCCTTTCTTTATCCCCGTTTCAAACACCGCCTTAATACAAAGAATGGTTTGGTTGGGCCGGCTTGACCGTACCGGGTTCAACACGGGCCGCTTGCATGCGGAGGAGTAATCTCACCGACGAGTGGTGGGACCGCAACTGGAGTTAATAAGAAAGCTTCGTCTCCCTCAGTTCTCGTCCCCTCTCTCTCTCTCTCTTTCTCTCTCTGGCGTTTAGCTCGCTCGTTGTTGTCTTCCATTCGCACGTCCTCAGAGAAGAGAGAGAGAGAGAGAGGGGAAAAGAGCGAACAGCCCTAATTTCTCCCCCAACCCTTCATGTTTCTTCTCCGGTAAACCCTCGCTTTCGATGCTCAAAATCCCAATATTCTCTTGATTCCTGCCCTAAAAATGCCGTCTTTATTTGCAGGTCATCGGAGAGTGAGGACGAGTTCGCGCCGCTCCCGTCGATCCTGAGATGCTCGCCATGGCTGAGTCCTCCCGGCGAAGGTTCGTGGTAGGGTACGCCTGGCCCCCAAGAAGCAGCAGAGCTTCATCCAGCCCTCGCTTGTCACCATCGCCGCCGATTGTGGCATTGATCTCGTCCCCATCGACCCTGCCCGTCCCCTCGCCGACCAGGGCCCCTTCGACAGCATCATTCACAAGCTCTACGGCGACGAATGGAAGGCCCAGCTCCAGGACTTCGCCGTCCTGCATCCCGACGTCCCTGTCGTCGACTCCCCCCATGCCATCGAGCGCCTTCACAACCGCATTTCCATGCTCCAGGTCGTCTCCGAGCTCGAGATTCCCCAGGACCAGGAGACCTTCGGGATCCCCAGCCAGGTTGTGATCTATGACTCCGGCGACCTCTCCAACTCCGGTGTCGTTGGCGCCCTCCGCTTCCCCGTGATCGCGAAACCCCTTGTCGCTGACGGCAGCGCCAAATCCCACAAGATGTCCCTCGTCTACCACCGCGACGGCCTCCTCAAGCTCAAGCCACCACTAGTCCTCCAGGAATTCGTCAACCATGGCGGGGTCATTTTCAAGGTCTATGTTGTTGGGGACCATGTCAAATGCGTCAAGAGGAAGTCCCTCCCGGACGTCTCCGAGGAGAAGCTGGAGTGCACCGAGGGGTCGATATCCTTCTCCCAGGTCTCCAACATGACGGCGCAGGACCGGACTGAGGAGCAGTACTACGAGTCGATGCACTGGAAGACGCCGAGATGCCGCCGCTGAGCTTCGTCACCGAGATCGCTCGGGGGCTGAGGCGAGCGATGGGGCTGCATCTTTTCAATTTTGATGTTATCCGGGATGTGAAGGTCGGGAACCGGTATCTCGTCATTGACATTAACTACTTTCCCGGGTATGCTAAAATGCCGTCCTATGAAACAGTTTTGACAGAGTTCTTTTGGAACATCGTTAATAAAAAGGAGGAAGAGGAAGGAACAAATCCAGCTGCGAAAGATGTTGATAATGAAGTAGGGGTTTTGGTTGGTGGTTTTTGCAAGACTGCAGGAGAACCAGAGAATGTGGGCTGAGATATGAAAATTCGTGGTAATCTTGTTTTAATCAAGCACTCCAAAGGTACTCTTTGCACTATTATGCAAATTTTCAGATGACCAGAACAATGTTAATGTCGTTGCAAGCTATCCTATCTGACTGAATAAGTAGGTTGGGCAGTTTGAGGTTTCTGACTTCTACTTATCTCATGCAGACAATGTACATCCTTCCTTTTGTGGCAATAATTAGGTATCTTTTGGTTCTTTAATTTCCTTATCTGAACACTTAGAATTTTAGGAGTGTCTGTCATGGATGCCAAAAGCTTGTGCTTTGATTCCTACCAAGGTGCCATTTTAAATTAATGAATTTTGTCGCTTCGCCTTTAGCTCCTTTTCCTGCATTGTATGTGGTGGATTAATCGAATAACAATTATTTTGTTGCATGCTATTTTGCTATGTGGTTGGAAGAAATTTATTTCAACAATTTTGACTTTGAATTCTGGATTTGTTCAGATTAAGATTCATGCTCTATGTGTTTAAGAAACATAGGCACAAAGGATGGAACTAATCTCATCCTTTCTCATGTTTGACCATATGCATCTTCCCATTTGATATAAGATATTATCAAAAGTCAAGTTTGTCGAATTGCTAAAGCTTATTAAATCTTTTATCACCGCTTTGATCTTAATCATCGATATGCACTGGTATGACCGATGTCTAGTGCATATTGGTTCACAAGATTTTGGCATCTTGGTGCTTGTACTGATGTCGGTTTTGTATTAGAATGGTATGACCATGTTATGCTATGCTGATCGGTATGCCACTTTTCCAGGCATACCATATACTATGTCAGTCCTGTGTGGTATCGGACATACCAAATCTGTGTCAGAATTCAGAATTTTACTAGTATGCTTTTCAGTAATAGGATGGCGAACCGTGGTATGACATTATTTGTGCCATTTTATTCCGGCACTTTTTGAACAATTTGAAGTCGCTTCTCAATGCATTAAGAGTGAGGTATATTTTAAGGCCTCAGAGAAGAGGTTGCAAGAACTAGATGTTTGATTAGCATGACTTGCAAGGAAATTGGATGGCTACCTTGACAGGATGACCTTAGAAGTAAAATAATTTAAGGAGAGGTCATCTAGCTCCAATGTGGAGTATGCATACAAATGACTTGACTGGAAACACTGATCCAGTAATCTTGAACCTCTTTCTTTTCTCTATTAATTTTCAAAGGAGATATGCACTGATGGTGTACCCTGAAGTTTCTATCAATCAAACTACACAGTCATCAGGGTGACAATTCAACATGATCAGGGCACTGTGAGACGTGTAGGGATTAATTGTAGATTATAATAAGTGGGCTTATAATGTCAGATTCAGAGGATGGCAAGATTCTGAATTGATAGTATAGGGCAACATATTTGTTGCTTTGAATCCAATACCCATTCTAGCTCACCGCCAAAATGTGGATTTGCTTGTATGTATCATCATATATTTGCGAGCCAAATAATTTGGAGGTTGATGTGGAGGCCAGTGAATCTTGATGTTTCACCCTTATGAATGAATGAACTCGAATTCCTGTTAATTGGCTTTTTAGTTATGACAACTTCTTCACTTGGTTATGATAGTTGCTAACAAGGGAAGAAAGGTCCAATTTGCAAGTAGAAATTAAGTGGAATATGTGGATGCATTGAGATGAAGGAGCTTTTTCATAAAGCATTTTCTTCCAGCTGATGATCACAAGAAGTTGCATCAGTGATCTCATAAATTTCAGCTGAAAGTACGTTGTTTTGTGATGCATGTTCCCAAGCATTTAGTAGACAAAAGATATCTTGCCAGCTACATCTGGTGCAATCTTCATAACAACTTCATAGATTGTGTTATTATTTAATTTGGCTTTTAAGACAATGTATGAAGCACATGTTAGAAGTTCAAAGTAAACAAGCGATGAAGATTGGCCGTCCATATATCTTCATTCTCATTGTTTTTTAGATCCTAAATCTGATTCTTTCCTTAACCTAACAAGGCTTCTTATAAGAATGGAATAAACCTATCATGGGATATCTTCAATGCTGGAAGGCAAGAGGTAACATGAGTGTGTGTGCGTAACATTATTTTACTGTCAAAAGAGCAGTGAGGAACAATAGATATATGAGATAATGGCTTTGGTCATGGATGATGGTGCAAATGGAAAGGTCTTCTCAGTGTTTATTAGGTGAATATTTTCAGGCCAAAAAAAGAGTGAAAGAAATTTCCACAATATTGATAATCCATATCTGGTATCACTCTGATTATAGTAATCAATATTTCTCTTTTAGTTGATTATGGGGGTTCACATCATCTGATAAGAAATTCTGTTGGCTTCTGGGAGGAAAAAGATTGTTAAAATTTCAATTGCTCAGAGCGAGGAACATGTCAGTCTGTTGGACTGCTATGGTATTTGGTTATGAATTCAGGCTATACTATCTACTAGATTGGAGTCTTGATGTGAAACATGTAAGTTTGTTTGGCTGCCATGGGAGCCTCAAGATAGCAGCTTGCTGCTATGATTTATTCTAATATTAAACATAATTTTGATGACAGTTTTATAAAAATTTTGGGAGATTTTAAAGGGTTACTTTTCACATATATTGAAATCAAATCAGTCATTAGTTTTCAACTTCCATGAACATTATGTAAGGAATAGGGTTTCTGTCATTTCCATATATGCTCAAACATGATCTTGTACATCTTCTCTCACCTCGCAAATATTTTTTTACCATTTTTGTCCTTTGAAAAGAAATTAGCATTTGCCAAGGTTTTAAACATAAAATTCACAAATTGCCAGGGTTCACTATTGATAATGTGTTCTTCTCTGGTAGTTAACATTGTTTCTTTAAACTCTTATGTTATAGTTCCCACGATTTCAGTGACAATGAGGAAGAGTAATGACTTTGTCATAGTGATTTTTGCTTGATGAGGGTTGCATGGTTTTTGGTCATTTGATATGACATGGGGAATGCTTAACGCGCTGTTAGATGTGAGCTTGTTCAACGTGTGGCATTTACATTGGCATTTGCAAGGATGTAGTGCCATTCTTGAACCTTTTTCATTTAATGGCAGTGTGACATGGTACTTCTGTTAATGTAATTCCAATCTACAGCTTTTAGTATCAATTATATTTCTTTAAATTACTAAAAAAAACATGTGTTCTCTAAGCTAGAACATGGTATGCAAATAATGCAGTCTTGGGCTGGGAACTCTTATGGAAATAACTAAGTCTGCATTACAATGATGATAGGTGTGGTGTACACTGGCAAGCAGGGGTTTTTTGTAGAGAAGATTATTAAGTGTGCTGTTAAAATGCCTATAACCATTGATGCCTTTAAAGCAGTAAATTTATGGATACCAACTTTTTAAAATAGAATATTAGTTCTCTTAGACATCTAATTATAACTATTCTTTGGCAGGGGTTTTTTGTAGAGCAAATTATTAAGTGTGCCATTAAAGTGTCTATATCCATTGATGCCTTTGAAGCAGCAAATTTATGGATATCAACTTTTTAAAGTAGAATATTAGCTCTCTTAGACATCTAATTATAACTAGTTTTTTTTCCTAATTAATCCACAAGTCCATGCTGTTGTAACTTGCAATTTCAATGTTGGATGCTTCTTTTTTACTTCGTTTTCTTGTAACTTTACTTCAGTCTTTATCAGGACTTAGTGGAAGTTACTCTTTCAACCCTTCTCTGATGTTTCAGAATTAAAATAAAATTATGTATGAAGAAAGAATTAATAATAAATTGAAATCAGATCAACTCACCAAATTAATTATAACTTGTTACTGTTTGTGCCACAGGATATAAATATTAGTAAATATCTACTACAATACAGGTTTACTGTGCCCAAGAGAAAAAGTATAGTCTTCATGCTCTGTATATTTTTTTTTTTGTTCTTATCAGCAATTATTTCTTTAAATGCAGTCTTTATTTTGGAATTATACTGTTTTTCAGCATGGTAATTTCCCAGATATTCCCAAAGTTGTGAGAAATTGAACAAATTAGGACTTCCTTTATTTTATTTTTTGTTTGTGACTGGGCTCTTTTGCCAAGGTGGAAATTGATGAGTGATTTTTTTGAGAAACGCTTATCATTGATGGCAAATCCAAAATGTGGTCTTGAAGGTAAGAAGCTGTTGGTCATTTTTTAACCAAGAACTCTAATCTATATGCATGATGACGGTGATAAAAGTAATTCTTGGTAGTCAGTGTGTTTTGTTTTCTAAATGCTGTTACTTTGAGGGGTTGAAGATGACATTGAAAGAAAAAATGCATATGATTGAACTCCTCGGCTATAGTTGAATATAATCTGTTCCTAATATCGTTACCTTATATGAAGTAGGTATTTGGTTAAGAGAGAAGGGCTTATGGGGGCAAGGTTAATGAGGCAAATTGTTGGCCATGGTTTGTTAGGACCCTATGTGACTCATCTGTCAAGGCCCTAGAAAGTAATCTGGCACAGGGAACCCTGAAACTCTTAACATAGTAATTCTTATGTCTAGTGCAAGATTACTTAGAAGTATGGTATGGTTGATCTGTTTTTTCTTTGTTTGATCAATTAACAATACCCTGACGAGGAGTGAAGTTTGGTTGACATCTGTTGCAAGGCATGCCGAGCTTTGGCAGAGTGATGTTGTCATGGTTTTGCAGAATGAATTGTCAAGTTGTGTATTTTTGTGTCCTGAATTTTATGCCTTGCTAGCATCCAATACTTTAAAAAGAAAAAGAAAAATTAAAACTAAAACCTCAATAGTAATTTTTTTCAGCTATGTAGTTTTTTGTCTTACCATTTTGTCGTCAAATATTAACAACCTCTATAGTTGAAAGTTACAGATTACTAGGTTTTTATTTATGTTCCGCTGGAGTGGAGGGGGTTGGTGGAAATTTGTTACCCTACCTCATCAATTGTGTTATGAGTAAACACTTCCACATCAGAAATTTTCTCCTCCAACTGATTAAGGAGGAGGTCTAGCTTTGTTATTTTAACAAAACTGATGGTTGTCATGAGTTGGAAGTTGGTTAGTTTTAGGGTGGATTACAAATATAATTACTTAGGACTTCAATTTTATACATGGTGGAAATGGAGAAAGACCACATGGAGCCTTGTTTTCACTTTGTTTTAGCGTTCTTGATCTGACTATCCTTTGAGGGTTGTATCATCAATTTTCTGAAGTCTATGCGTGAGCCGTTTTCTCCCTTCTCTTCTCATTTAAATATCTTTGTTGGCCCAGGTTATGAGTTTTAGTTGTAATCAACAACTTTGTCGTTATATTCTAACATCTTGACTGGTTTTGGTTTTAGATGTTTGCTTCTGTTTTTTTTGTTTTGATTGTTTCCTAAGCTCTTAGAATGATTTTAACTCCATTGAGTAGTAAGAGATGTTGTGTGTAAAGGGTTGATGAACCAATCTAACACAAATATGTTTTTAGCTTCATCCTTTTTTTTTTTGTGGAGCAGCAAAGAAATCACATTTTTCTTGTGGATTGAATGCCTAAATTATCCATACCAGTGATCATTGAATTACATCTAACCATTCTGAAAACTTTCCGAGGTTGTTGGGTGTGGAAGGGTAGTAATTTGTTGTAGATCAGATATTTCATACTCGTTTTGTACTGTTTTACTGTACTTGGTTAAGCTTGTTGTAATATTAGACAGATTTATACATGAAATATCATTTTGCATCTGGATGTTTCTACATTTAGTTAGTGCATCATCTCATATGGTTATGTTCTATTTATAGGAATAAAACAGTGATTATGTCTGGGAAAGATGGCCGCCTAGAAGATAGTTCTGGTCTTGGAGACTGGTGTAGTTCTGAACAATGAACCATTGATGGTCTAAGTCCCTCCCTCTCCTGTTATTGTTGTTGTAAGTTTGTTCATTCCATTTGTTTCATAAAAGGAGATGGCTTTGCTAGGTGGGTTAACTGAGCCAAAACAGGAAAAATATAATAGATATAATAAGAAAATCTCATCCTTTTGAGTGCCCGGGGGGGGGGGGGGGGGGGGGGGGGGGTGGTTTTCTCATCAGAAAGAACAAGTTCCAATGTTGGTTGTTTCCTTTTTCAAAACCTGGTGCAGCTGGATGGGGCCTTCCTTCATGCCACAGGCTTCCTACAAATAGGAAGAATCCTAGAACAAGATGAGAGGCTGCTGACCAGCTTCTAGGAGAGATAATTGACTGCATTGATTTCAGTAGCTATCCTACCCAATTTTGCGTAATGGTTTTGCTGTTGTATATCTCAGATGCATGTTTGTGTTTTGCATGTGTTGCATGGTCATATGTTTTTTTTGTTGGGTGGTTGGATATCTTATCCAACTATGTCTAGAGCAAGCTGAGCTTATTACCAGTTGTGCAAGAAATTATATTTTTTTGGTGTGAGGATGAAATAGAAAGATGAACAGCAGGAATAATCATGTGAGCATTGGGGAAAACCTTTTATTTTAAAACTTTGTCTTCAGGACGAAGATTTGGTGTTGTTTTCTGATTCTACAGGTATCTCACTGTTGTTTGATGGTTCACAATAATCTGCCTGAGGGGCCACAAAGGAGTATCATTTCTTTTTCTTTGTTAAGATGTGTTGGTTTTAGTGCTCTGAAAGGATGGAGTAAATGTTCATGTTGCTTTTAGTTTCTAGTTCTATTATTGTGATAAAATATCTCCTATTGATTTAGTTTGAGATGAATCCTTTTTGTCTAGTAAATAACCACCAGGGCATGCAAGGAGTAGTTGAACTGTTGTTCGAATCAGCTTTCTGGGGCAAAAATTGTTTTGTCAATATGGATAGTGAAAGTTTTGGTCACATGAGCATGATCAGTGGCTCATTGGATGAAGGATTGTAACTTGATTTTGACTCTTGTCATGTAGTGTGGTCACGGTCATATTCCTGTTGTTCTCTGTTGCAGTTGCCAAAACACTAGTAGAACGCAGTGCTTAATAGGAATCTTAAGGTCGGGAGGATGGAGTGTTAACAGCTCTCATATTCGTTGTGTAAACCATCTATTTATTTATTTTTGAGTGTTGGTTGAAGAAATCAAAAAGCAGGGTTTGTGTTAAACTTGACCACTAGCGATCTCATAACTGTACAAAAGACAAGGGAACCATAGATGTTAGAGTTGTGAACAATAGTAGTCAGGAGGGGTAATGTGGAGCGACAGGGATTGAGGATGCAATGTGGAGTGGCATGGATTGATGATGCAATAAATTTTATGCTGTTCACATTTCATGGTATTTGATGTCTTTGTTTGGCTCTGCCTACCGAAATTTGGGCTTTTAGTTGTTCACCATTTTTTCCATGGGATAGGAAAATAATCATGGCTGATGGAGGAATTATCAATATAATAGCAAGGTCTTTTTATGGGAGTTAGAATGCAATTTAAGTTGTAGTTGATGGATGTAGATTGAGTGGAAAATTGTAAAGACTTTCATGGTTTGTTTGTAGTTGAGAAGAACTAAGAGTTCTGTGTGAAGGGGGGTGGGGTGTGGATGTAAAAGGAGGATGTGATCAGCAGCAGGTATAGGCCTTAAGATCAATCTCTATCTACAGTAAATGGAATTAAGGTTTTAAATTTTGTAGGATAGGGTCATCGCCATTTTTCTATCAAAGCAGACGCACCAACATTCCAGCTTGTCCCACACTTGGGATGGGAGTGTGCTGTTTGAGATGCTGGGATGGTGGTGGAGTGGTCTCGTCTTGACAGTTTGGACGTTAACTAGTCCTAATGCCCTATGAGATGTCCCATTGGACGTTAATCCATCCTAATGCTGGCCATTGCGACTTGCAACCATCGATTGAATGCCAACTTAGACATTTTTGCTTAGCAAAAATCTCAAGGGTAACTTGCAAATACTTCTATCTGTATTCTATGATTGTGGTGTGGTTTATATACAAATGATATGACAAAATTGAGATGCAACAAAGCTGGTTCTGGATAGTAATACATGTTATTTTTTTTTTCTAGAACCTTCTAACTGTAGAAACTCTAACAAGATAGAAACCATTATCTGCTGAGTAGAAATGAAACACCTTTAAATGCTTCATGTATCTTAATTATGAACTTATGACCTTATGGTATTTTTGTTCCAAATGATCATGATGAAAGTTTAGTTTGAGGTGGATGGCTGATGTCACATTTTTAGTGAAAATTTTCCTTGGTAGAAGGCCTTCCGAGCATCACTACTGTTGCTGTTTTGATGAATGCATGATCAGCAAGTCTGGATAGATTTATTTTTGTCAAAATTTGTAGTGTGGGTTATAAATTAGAAATTTTTTTTGTGCATTAAAGGAACATATTTGGTTTATAACAATAATGGTAATATGGTGGGCTATGGTTAAGTATATAAGGCATTGACAGCATTCTACTCCATTTGTGGTAGTCTTCTATTATTTCTACTCTATTGGTTTTTAACTTATAGTTCACTGGTAGTGGAGTTGATAATGGTTGACAAGTGTGCATATTAGTTTGATAGGGCAAGTCATAGGTTTGTTTTATTTGATAAAAAACAACTTTATCTTCGGTTTTGTCGACTCTAAAGAAATACCTTATGTTAACCAAGGCCATCTTGAACTGCTGATGTAGGAGTTGCTTTTAGTGGTGTGATATTTTTAACCTTTTGTAATGATGATAACATGAGGATGGAGAATAAATGTTCAAGAACTGAGGCTTTTGTTATCGTTTCTGCTGGTCTTCTTCTCTAACATTCCTAATTGCACAATGCCATGCAGATGATTTTAAAATATTTTTAGTGGCTCACGATAAATCTGAAGTAGTATTGATTTTGTCCAGGACTGTCGAGAGCTTGAGTTCTTCTTACTTTCAACCTGCAGAGTTGGTGCCGCTCATGCTGGCTTGCTTGTTGAGTCTAGAAAGATTAGCTGGTTGCCGTCTTGCAACGAAGTACTGCAGGACTTTAAGAGCATTTATTTTTCAGCATATGTAGCATTTATTTTTCAGCATATATATTTTTGTCACAAAGAGTTTTTGATATTCAGATTTGTTATTTCGATATGCCATCGCTTGGGGCAAAGTTGAAGTTGTTACAAATGCTTACATAAGCATGAAATGCTAATTATGTTGGTGTATCTTTTAATTTTCGATCGAACACAATATCTTAATCTTAAGTGACTGAAGGTCAAGCTTTGTTACTTGGAAAATCATAACTTCTAACCAGTGTGGTGTGGCTCTTGGTATTCAGCAAAACAAGTATAAAATCTTAGGCTAACTCAAGTGACCCGGATTGTCAGATTATAGAGTTCTTTTTCTTGTTGGTTGTCTGGCAACGTCAATGTTATTGATTGACGCATAACAAGAGACATGAAGAATTCATTTTGCCTATTGATATTTGTAGTTCATTTATATTTCTTATGTCCCTTAGCTAAATTTACTTTCAGTGCTTAGGTGGTTCATTTATTGATGGAGTTTGTATATTGCCAAGAGCACTCTTCTGCCGAACAAACTTGGGATTCGGAGGCTGGTTTATATATATATATATATAATTTGGAAAAAGGGTCTTCTGAGTCACTCATACATCTGTGCCACCATCCTATCTACCTTTC
Organism: Calamus simplicifolius; assembly: GCA_900491605.1. NCBI lineage: Eukaryota > Viridiplantae > Streptophyta > Magnoliopsida > Arecales > Arecaceae > Calamus > Calamus simplicifolius. The sequence continues at coordinate 881,772 of UESW01004247.1, forward strand.
CATATTTTAGACAAAAAAATAATCACATCCAATCTCTAAGGTGTCTTTTGTGATCTTTTCCTTGGCATTCGTTTTTACCTTTGTCCGTCCATCAAATAATTTTCCTGTATACATTCATATACATTGCACAGCAACTTGGGGGTGGCCGGGCGCGCAGACGGTGGATCCGATCTGATTTGAGATTTCAGAGAAGGAAAACTTTTCCTGCACTGCATGATCGGATTTGAGATTTCTAAAGTAGAAAAAGTCTGAGATTTCTAAAGTATAAAAAGCCTTTCTGCACCGCATGCGGTGCATAAGCGTACGTGCATTGCATATGGTGCAAAAATATGTATATGCAGATCATATGTATAATATATGAAAGAATAAAAATATTTTTGACATGTCAGAAAGATTTTCTTTTTCGGAGCATACTTTGGATGCCAGCAGCAAAAGGACTTGGATACATCACCATACCAGTGTGCCTTTTTGAAGTCTGGACTTGGTCAGATTTATGTAGGGAAAAGTCTTTGTACACCGCCTTCGGTGCAGCAAGTCCTACGTGGGCTGCACTGTCTCTCCTGATTGGTCCACGTGGATCCTATGTGGCTGACGATGCGGAACGGTATGGCTCTGCTACGATGTTACGTTCTGATCGTGACGGCCATTAAAAGCGCTTTACCTTTATTTTAAAATTGTTGTGCAGACGAAAATGCCCTTTCCCTCCAGCCTACTTCTACCGCCATTTTTTCTTAGATTTCATCTGTGCAAGAAAAACTCTTTCTTCCCCCTCTCTGGCTTTCAGATGCTAAGGAATCAGTCCAAGATTTGAGCAAGATCCTGAGCCCTCGCTCTGGCTTTCGGATGCTAAGGAATCAGTACAAGGTTTGAGCAAGATCTTGAAGCCCTCGCTCTGAGGAGTTCAGTCGGAAGAAAACTTCTGAAGAAAATGTCATCCGCAGCAGGAAGTAAAAAGTCCTTGTTTAAACCTTAAGAGAGAACTTCTGAAGAAATGTCATCCGCAGCAGGAAGTAAAAAGTCCTTGTTTAAACCTTAAGAGAGAGTATGGGAATGGATATAAAGAAGATGAGAAGAGGGGGGAGGGGCATTCTATGGAGGGCCAAGAGGAGAAGAGGGGGGAGCGACTCCCCAATTTAAACCTTAAGAGTCCCGAAACGGGTATCATCGCCTTAAAGCTAGGGTATCGTCAGATGAGAGCTGGGGTGTCGTAAGAGCCTAAGTCGGGGATGTCGTCGGTCCCCGCCTTTTAACAGTCACAGAATGGGTGTCGTCGCCTTAAAGGTAGGGTGTCGTCGTGCATGAGAGCTGTAGTGTCGTCATAAAAGCTACGATACCCCAGATTTACTGTTAAGACACCGTACTTACAAGCCTACGACACCCGTGCTCAAACCAATGCTGGAGAAAAGCCTCGCAACATCGCAGGAGAAAATCGGGAGTATTGCGACACCCAAGTTAAAGAAATAAGACACTTCTGTTAAACAAATATGATACCCCTGTTATGCTCGGCCAAAAATCCTTCGCGACACTGCAGTTCAAACATCACGATACCCTAGCGACAATGCTATGACACCCATGCTTATAACCTTACGACACCCAAGGAGGAATTCAGCCAAAAATCATTCACGACACCCAGTTGAGACCTTACGACACTCTAGCACTAATTCTACGACACCCGTGCTTATAACTGACCACGGAGAGAAGGCCGCGACACCCCACGATGAATTCGGCCGAAAAACAGTGAGGACACCCCAGTTGAATTATTAAGAAACCCAACAAACCTAAGACACCCGTTCATGCTTAGGAGAAAACTTACCACATCCCAGGATGAAATCGGTTGAAAAACAGTTACGACATCCAAGCTCCCTTATCCTTCGGTCTGGAAGCAAACACAAAAGTTACTAAAATTTCTTTTTATTCATCATACAAAGAAAAATAAGAAGAAAAGAAAAGAAAAAAAAGTACAGGAGCCCTCACTGGGCTTGTCATCTTCTCCGGGCGCTACTCCCCCCAGCTGGCTGTTGGCCCGATGCAGGAGCTCGATCTCTCTCATTGAAACGGCCAAGTATTGCTCGGCTACCCTGTGGAGTCGCTCACGGTTTGCGAGCGACGACGCAAAGACCTCCCCATTAACGGTTACCGTGGTGTGGCTCCCATGGGGCCCCCCGGCCACTGATGCCCCTACTTGGCGGTTCAGTCGATCGCCCCTCGCCTTTAGAAGTCATCTCAGTATCCAAAAATTTTGGAAGATCAGCTGAAAAGGTGATTAACGATGGCATTCCTCCATCCATATTTAAGCTACTCCTAGCGGGTGTTTCGATTGCATGAGCTATTAGCTCCGGCGCCGTTGTCGTGGAAACTCGCCACGTGCCACCATCTCAGTGGGCGCTCATAGGAAACGAAGGTTTGCGCCCCCCTCGCTGAGTTTCGGGGGATGGGGAACAGAAGAAACCATTACTGAAGAGAGTGTCAGGAAGCCAAATACCCGGTTACCGTAGTAAGATTTACGACGTCCCAAAGGAAACCTCACGACACCTCAGGAGGAATTCGGCTTAAATCCTTCGCGACACCCCAGTTGAAACCTCACGACACCCTAGCACCAATGCTACGACACCCGTGCTTATAACTGACCACGGAGAGAATTTCCCGCAACACCGCAAGGAGGAATTCGGCCGAAAATCCTTCGCGATACCCCAGTTGAAACCTCTTGACACCCTAGCACCAATGCTACGACACCCGTGCTTATAACTGACCATGGAGAGAATCCCCGCGACACCCCAGGATGAATTCGGCCGAAAATCCTTCGCGACACCCCAGTTGAAACCTCACGACACCCTAGCACCAATGCTATGACACTCGTGCTTATAACTGACCATGGAGAGAATCCCCGCGACACCATAGGAGGAATTCGGCCGAAAATCTTCGCGACACCCCAGTTGAAACCTCATAACACCCTAGCACCAATGCTACGACACCCATGCTTATAACTGACCACGGAGAGAATCTCCGCGACACCCCAGGAGGATTTCGGCCGAAAAACCTTCGCGACACCCCAGTTGAAACCTCACGACACCCTAGCACCAATGCTACGACACCCGTGCTTATAACTGACCACGGAGAGAATCTCTATGACACCCCAGTTGAAACCTCACGATACCCTTGGTAAAAACTTATGACACCACCACGATAAATTTGAACTATGCGGAAATTTTGACGTACCCTAGTTGTAATTCGACGACACCTAGTAACTCAGCTATGCCATCTTTTCGAGAAAAGTTGCATAACGTGGCCGGTTCCTACGGGTTTGCGTATCAGCGATATGATTGTGGTGCTCTTGGTGTCCTTTCATATTTCTGTGAGGTTGGCATAAAAAAATTTCTGAACCCTAGAGGTCCTTCGTTTGTTGCTCGAGAAGCCACCGGTGTTCTAAATTTTTTCCATAGTTCTTTCTTCCATCTACTTCATTCATGGAGATGAGTTCTTTCGTTTGTGGATGAAGACCGTGAACAAAGAAGAACCAGAAGGAGAAAATGGCGGAACAGAGCAAGGACATCGTTCTTCATTCGAATGAGGATGCGTCTCCTGCATGTATGTTTATCCCTTTGTTAAGATATTATGACATCCTCTCTTAAAATGTCATGACACCCTAGTTCATACATAATGGCACCCAGCTGACTAGTATGTTTTACCCCCTGTTTCAGATGACATGAAAATTATTCTAGTCCCCCGAGTGAAGGCTTCCCAGCTGTTTAAGAATAGTTGCAGGCTCGCCGTATATGTTCAGAAGGTTTGGAAGATGGGGTTTACCAGACAGCATACAAAACTTATTCGAAGGACCCCATTTGGTGCCTTCGTCGACATGCAGACTTTCACAGTCAAGGACGACCGCTAGCAGACATCATAAGATGTCACAATGGAGGCGATGGTTCATTTTCTGTGGCAAGCTGGTTTTATTAGTGCCGACGAAGTCGCACTTATTCTTGGCCTTCCAGCTCATGGGAAGAAGATCGACACCTCCAGCCAATTGTTCAATAGAAGGTTGTTCAGATGATTTGGCCAAGGTTTAGATCTTGTCAAGAATGTTTCGAGAAGTTAATTTTCCAACTCGATCATCTAAGGTACAGGAAGATGTCGAGGACACCGTCAGACTTTGGATCACCTACATATTTGCCATGTTTTTGGCTCCAAAGTCTAATCAGAGATGTCCACGGTATCTCATCCAGCACTTGGATGACTTAAGTCAGCTGGATAGGATCGACTGGGCTTCGGCATTCAAGGAGCTGATTATTCTGGCTCTCCCAAAAGTAGCTGCTTGCTTGCGTTCTGAGGAGCCGGTCCACTCAAAGAGAGCACAAAAGGTTAGGAGGCAGCCTACCCTATTCGGATGCTCGACAACGCTGGTGGTAAGGATTATTGAGATTCAGAAATAGTGTCTTTAGTATAATTTCTTTGTTAATATTACATTTTTTTATATCCAAAAATTATCATGTTCAGGCGTGGTTCCTCGAGCATACATTAATGAGAGCACCAGCATATCCCGATAAACTGCCCCGGCTGTTGAAGTGGTATGATAACCAAATGAAGATCCAGTTGGTTCGGGTTGCCAACATGCAGCCTCACGACTTGGTAAGCTAATACATTGCTTCATTGCTCTGACCATATTTTTCACTTAATGTGTTAATATTTTCACTTAATATTAATTTGTTTATCATCTTGCTTTGCAGTTAGAAGGAGCTACTGTACCACTATAGAGGAGTGCTGGCTTCTCAGTCAACAGACAATAGCATCGCCTGAACCAACAGAGCGCTGCGAAAGCTGTGCCGAGTTAAGGATTGAATTGGCCTGCGTTAAGGATCAACTCGATGAGCTCAGGCACAGGCTGTCCATTGCTGAGAGCCTCATCATTCCATGCTCAGAAAGGAAAGCAATGCAATAAATGAGGAGGACAAGGACAGAAAGATAGAGGAGGGGCTTTCCCTGGACTGTCTTCTCGAGCCTGTTAAAGAAATACTGAGGAGAATAAGATGGAGGAGGAGAATAAGATGAATGAGGACCAAGAGGAGAAGAGATTGAAGGGGGAATCCCTGGACGATAAAACAGAGCATGGATTGAAAATAAAGAGGAGAAGAAGAGCGGGGAGGGGCATTCTATGGAGGGCCAAGAGGAGTCCAAATCCGATAAGAAACTTGGCACCCCTGCTCCCAAGGGTGATGATGTTGACATAGAAATCATTGGAATGCCTTCTCTTGTTAGGAGGGTTAAAAAAGAGCCGAGGAAGCGAAAGGCATCCAAGGTCAGAGGAGATTCTTATGAGACAACCCATCCTAGAAAGTCATCGAAGATAGTGGGCACATCAAAGCCCAGCACAACGGTTGAAGACCAAATTATTATAAATTTTTTTTTGAGCGAATGACTAACCGACGAGACGTGTACAACAATAAGTTAGGTGGCGTTGTAACAAGGAAAGGTCTTCGGGATCTCATTAACAATAATGTGATAATAGATGATGTAAGTATCTCAAGAAACCTTTTCTAGTTGTTGATTTTAGAATTATATTAATCGGTTTACATTCCATTGGCAGATAATTGATGTCGGCCAGGAGTTTTTGATGAGCAACTGGACAGAGCATCTGGACCGATACATAAGTGCATCTTTGCATCAGTTTTCGTAGCCGCTATGTGTCTGAATTCTCCATTAACTCCTCATGAACTCGCTGCATCATTAGGGTCTTCGATATTTGACGATATATCCAATGAAGATAAGGCCCAATTTCCGGTTTCTATTCACCATAATAAACTCCGATAACTCGCACTGGCATCTTGTTGCTGTTGACATGGAAAGAAAGGTGTTCATGCACCTGAATTCATTAAAACACAATGCCAGGTACAAGGCCAATGCGAAGAAATGGCATATAATTCTTGGCCACATATTCCATATCTACTGCGATAAGGAGGAGGTGATGACTTGGCCGATGGAAGAGATTTCGGATTGCCCAAGTCAACCGGCTGGATCGCTGGATTGCAGCCTATACTGTCTGAGATACATGGAATGTCTTGCTCGACGGACAATCCTGATATGAAGATGGATTTCACGGTGGAGGAAGTAAGAGAATACCGGCGATAATTAGCTGCGACGATATTGAGAGAGGGCCTCAACCAAAAGATCAACGACCTTGTCGTTCTTAATTTTTTCATTCTTCTTTCATTGAAAATTTAATGTAATTATTCATATTAACACTGTTTCATATTGAATGCAAATGCAAATATTTTATATTGAGAACATGGTTGTCCTCGATTTATTCATATTTATACCTTTTCTACTTCACAAATTCTTGAGTTTTCATATATGATCGTAAATTGAAAACTAGAATGTCATAAATTGAGAACAGGGGTGTCGTAGGATTTTTGCCTTTCGGGTGTCGTCGAGCTAAAGCTAGGGTGTCGTTAGCCCAGAGTTGGGGTGTCGTTGCGCTAAAACCATTGGTGTCCTTTCGTGAGAACAAGGGTGTCGTAGGATTTTTGCCTTTCGGGTGTCGTCGAGCTAAAGCTAGGGTGTCGTTAGCCAGAGCTGGGGTGTCGTCGCGCTAAAACCATTGGTGTCCTTTCGTGAAATAGGGGTGTCGTAGGATTTTTGCCTTTCGGGTGTCGTTGAGCTAAAGCTAGGGTGTCGTTAGCCCAGAGCTAGGGGGTCGTCGTGCTAAAACCATTGGTGTCCTTTTGTGAGAACAGGGGTGTCGTAGGATTTTTGCCTTTCGGGTGTCGTCGAGCTAAAGCTAGGGTGTCGTTAGCCTAGAGCTGGGGTGTTGTTGCGCTAAAACCATTGGTGTCCTTTCGTGAGAACCGGAGTGTCGTAGGATTTTTCCTTTCGGGTGTCATCGAGCTAAAGCTAAGGTGTCGTTAGCTCAGAGCTAGGGTGTGTCGTGCTAAAACCATTGGTGTCCTTTCGTAAGAATAGGGGTGTCAGGATTTTTGTCTTTCGGGTGTATCGAGCTAAAGCTAGGGTGTCGTTAGCCCAAAGCTGGGGTGTCATCGCGCTAAAACCATTGGTGTCCTTTCGTGAGAACAGGAGTGTCATAGGATTTTTGCCTTTCAGGTGTCGTCGAGCTAAAGCTAGGGTGTCGTTAGCCCAGAGCTGGGGGGTCATCGCGCTAAAACCATTGGTGTCCTCTCGTGAGAACAAGGGTATCGTAGGATTTTTGCCTTTCGGGTGTCGTTGAGCTAAAGCTAGGGTGTCGTTAGCCCAGAGCTGGGGTGTCATCGCGCTAAAACCATTGGTGTCCTTTCGTGAGAAAGAGGTGTCATAGGATTTTTGTCTTTCGGGTGTCATCGAGCTAAAGCTAGGGTGTCGTTAGCCCAGAGCTGGGGTGTCGTGTGCTAAAACTATTGGTGTCCTTTCATAAAATAGGGGTGTCGTCGCTTTAAAGCGAGGGTGTCGTTAGGTGAGAGCTGGGGTGTTGTAACAGTGCAAGCGTATTCGTAAAATATCAAATCCTCTTGGCAGACGAGATGAGCACTTCATTTGGCTGAAAAAGACACCCATGTTTTATATGTGCTACTGTGTTAGTTGACTCAATACATAAGCATCAAACTCGTCCATCAAAGTTTCGGAAGGTGGTACAATTCTTTCCATGTCCTCTTTGGTGTTAATTGACTGCATACAAGTCTGCATGTTGCTTGAAGCAGCTCTTACTTCATTTTGCATTGGTTGAGCGTCAACGGTTGCCTTGACCAGATTTTTCCTTGAACTTTTTGACTTCTTCTCGACTCTACTCTTTAATCTGTTCTCTCTTGGTCGACCTTTCATCCTAATTTGCTGAGGATCTTGAATTACAAGCTTGTACTTGGCTTAGCTGCGCAGTTAGCATCCACAGCAATTTTGAATATAGGTGTTAGACCATCCATCACTAAATTAAATGCATCTTCAGACATGGAGGCTATCTCTGCGAGCTTCATCATCCGATGACTTAGCAAACTATATCTACAATCAATAACATAATGTTATTGAAAACATATATTAAGACATTTCAAATAAAAAATTGTCACTGCATACCGTGATTTTCATGTACTTTTATCACAACCTTCAGTATTGCAGTCGAAATCATCGAATTGGTATTTCATGTCCTTGCACCATCTCTTCAAGAAGTATTTATCTAATAAACGAAATACGTCGCTTTGATGAAGAACCAACAAGGCATGCCTACACAGGTAACCCTTAAACTGAAAGGATCGACACTGGCATTGGACATCCTTAATATTTCTATCGTATGACACGATATATTCTTTGATCATCTCCTTGCCGATTCCATCGACTTCAATCCTTTCATATGACTTTACAGAATATACACAACAGTCATCAGCTTCCTTGATCAATTTAGTATTTGATGCAGCCATTTCAAGGATCTCATTCTGAAATTTTTTGAAAATGCGCCTTGTATACTTTCCTGCAGCTTGTCTCTCAAAAGGTGATGATGTCTTTAGGAAAGCAATCGTTTGCAATGTCCTATTATCTTCCTCATTTTGGCCTCGTACCTTTTTTCCAAGGCATCTTCGTACTTACCTATGAACTCCGTTAGTGTAGTCTTCGAATTTATAAACCCATTGAAGAAGTGATTTATGCCCTCGTTCCTTTGAAGATGACATCCCTGTACATAATTTTGTCAAAAAAAGAAGTGTTGAACGCGAACATGAACCAAAGATAATGACATACAAACCTGCGAAGAATGTATCCTTTAGGTAAACTGGGACCCATTTATCCCGACATTCGTAAAGGGCATTGAACCAATCTATAGCCTTGCATTCTTTATATTTCTCCATAACATGTGCCCAACTTTCCTCGAATGACTGTATGGTCAATGAATCATATATCGCCTCATCGAAATCAACCATAAATTTGGGATTTGCTGTGCAAATGTGGCCAATCTTTTCAGGTATCTTCTTCAATATATGCCAAAGACAAAATCGATGTCGTGTGTTAGGAAAAACTTCTTTAACAACAGCCTCGATTGCCTTATCTTGGTCAGTTATTATGGCAATAGGTGCTTGACCACCATTTGCATCAGCCATGACTGAAAACCCATTTATATGTCTCAGTACTCTCATCAGACAACAATACGCAACCAAGCAAGGTGGACTGTCCATGATGATTGATCCCAACGAATGGACAAAAAGGTATTTGATATCTATTTGTCAAGTAGGTCGAGTCAAAGCTTAGAACATCACCGAAGTATGTGCATGCCAATCTTGACCTTGGATGAATCCAGAAGACAGACCTGAGATGACCATTATCATTGAGGTCTAAGGTATAGAAGAAATTAGGATTTCTGAGTTGCATTTCGGTGAAATGGATTACCATCGACTGAGCATCTCCTTCTTTCAGCTTAGACTGACGTTCGCGACAAATGAAATTATGAGCATCCTTCTTGATGAAATCCAATTGTCTTCTGCCCCCTTTTCTCCTTGCTATGACAGAGTATATCTGAGTTATCGGAACATTCACGACATGTAAATTGCTGATCTCTGCCTTCTCTGGTGTGCTGATCCTCCTATACGACCGAAGATAACCAGTTGATGTTATGGACATCCCATGGATATGTTCTAGAGAAACCTCAACCAATATCCACTTACCACTTGTAGCATTCAGTCTTGCTTTTATGGATGCCATGCAATCAACTTTCCCAGTATCCCTATGATTCATGCTCTTCTCTGTTTTTCTAAATTTTCCTTGCCTCCAACACGCCAGGTGCTTGAAGCAAAGTTGTTTGTTGTTGTTGGTCCTGCCACACACTATTGTGATTCCAAAACCAACTCTTTTTGCGTATCCATTGTAAAAAGTATATACTTCATCTGCAGAATTGAATTCCATTCCAGTTTGAGGAACTACAGTATCAACCCTTGCTTTTGGAGCGATGGGTGAAGGTGCACGGCCGGGAGCGTGCTCGATTTTTTCGATCTATAATTTCAGCATCGTCTATGGAAATATAGGCATACAGTCATGAACAATGATATCCATTGATTTAGCTGTCAATATATCCTGACAAAGCATTAGGACACCAAGGTTAAAAAAACACGACACCTCACTTGAAGAAATATGACAACACAATTAGGCTGTTACGACACCTCAGCTCTCATCGGACGACACCCTAGCTTTAATGGTGACGACATCTCTGACTTAGGCTCTTACGACACCTCAGCTTTAGAGCGACAACACCCTAACTTTAAGGCGACGACACCTGTGCGGGACTGTTAAGGCGAGGACCGATTACTTAGGCTCTTACGACACCCCAGCTTTAGCGTGACGACACCTAGCTTTAAGGCGATGACACCCGTGCTGGTACTGTTAAGGCGGGGACCGACGACTTAGGCTCTTACGATACCCCAGCTTTAGTGCGACGACACCCTAGCTTTAAGGCGACGACACCCGTACGGGGACTGTTAAGGCGGAACCGATGACTTAGGTTCTTACGACACCCCAGCTTTAGCGCGATGACACCCTAGCTTTAAGGCGACACCCGTGCCGAGATTGTTAAGGCGGGGACCGACGACTTAGGCTCTTACGACACCCCAGCTTTAGAGCGATGACACCCTAGATTTAAGGCGACGATACCTTGCGGGGATTGGTAAGGCGCGACGACAACTAGGGTGACGTCAAAATTCCCGCCTAGTTCAAATTTATCGTATGGTGTCATAAGTTTATACTAAGGGTATCGTGAGGTTTCAACTGGGGTATCACGAAGATTTTCGGTCGAATTCCTTCTGGGGTGTCACGGGGATTCTCTCCGTGGTCAGTTATAAGCACGGGTGTCGTAGCATTGGTACTAGGGTGTCATGAGGTTTCAACTGCAGCATCGTAGCATTAGTACTAGGGTGGCATTGAGACCGAAGTATAAGGGAGCTTGGATGTCGTCACTATTTTTCAACCGATTTCATCCTGGGATGTGGTAAAGTTTTCTCCTAAGCGTGAACGAGTGTCTTAAGGTTTCAACTGGGTGTCGTAAGGTTTCAACTGGGGTGTCGCGAACGACGACATCCCCGACCCAGGCTATTAACGACACCCCAGTTCTTCTCATCTGACAACACTCCAACTTTAGCGCGACGACACCCTAGCTTTAAGGCAACGACACCCGTGCCGGGACTGTTAAGGCGGGGACCGATGACTTAGGCTCTTAGGACACCCAGCTTTAGTGCGACGACACCCTAGCTTTAAGGCGACGACACCCGTGCCGGGACTGTTAAGCGGGGACCGACGATTTAGGCTCTTACGACACCCCAGCTTTAGCGCGACGATACCCTAGCTTTAACGTGACAATACCGTGCGGGGACTATTAAGGCGGGGACCGATGACATCCCCGAATTAGGCTGTTATGACACCCAGCTCTATCCGAAGATACCCTAGCTTTAGCGCGATGACACCCATGCAGGAACTGTTAAGGCGGGGACCGACGACATCCCTAACTTAGGTGTCGTAAGGTTATAAGCATGGGTGTCGTAGTGTTGTCGCTAGGGTGTCGTGATGTTTGAACTGCGGTGTCGCAAAGGATTTTCGGCCGAGCATAACAGGGGTGTCATATTTGTTTAACAGAGGTGTCTTATTTCTTTAACTTGTGTGTCGCAATACTCCCGATTTTCTCTTGTGATGTTGCGAGGCTTTTCTCCAGCATTCGTTTGGAGCACGGGTGTCGTAGGCTTGTAACTACGGTGCCTTAACAGTAAATCTGGGGTGTCATAGCTTTTTTGACGACATTACAGCTCTCATGCATGACGACACCCTACCTTTAAGGCAACAACACCCGTTCGTGACTGTTAAAAGGCGGGGACTGACGACATCCCCGACTTAGGCTCTTACGATACTCCAACTCTCATCTGACGATACCATAGCTTTAAGATGACGATATCCGTTCCAGGACTCTTAAGGTTTAAACTGGGGAGTCGCTCCCCCCTCTTCTCCTCTTGGCCCTCCGTAGAATGCCCCTCCCCCTCTTTTCCTCTTCTTTATATCCATTCTCATGCTCTCTCCATGGTCAGTTATAAGCATGGGTGTCGTAGGCTTGTAACTACGGTGTCTTAACAGTAAATCTGGGGTGTCATAGCTTTTATGATGACACTAGAGCTATATGGACAGGAAATAACGGGGAATATAGGCCGAAACACTGTGATGACACCTCAGTTCATAAGGTATAACATCCTAGTTAAAAGAGTATAACATTCGTGCTATAAAACAGTAAACGCTAAACAGTTATGACTCCCGAAATGTCATAACTGTTTTGGTCTAAGGAAGTTACCCGCGCATTAAACGGTTTGGTCACACATTAACTTCCTCTAACGATAAAAAATTATTGGTGTAATAAAGGAGCTTTACAAAGAAGTGGGAACAAGGACTTTTTACTTCCTGCTGCGGATGACATTTTCTCAGAAGTTTTCTTCGATCGGACTCCTCAGAGCGAAAGCTCAGGATCTTGCTCAAACCTTGACTGATTCCTTAGCATCCGAAAGCCAGAGCGAGGAGGAAGAAAGAGTTTTTCTTGCACAGATGAAATCCAAAAAAAAATGGCGGTAGAAGTAGGCTGGAGGGAAAGGGCATTTTCGTCTGCACATCAATTTTAAAATAAAGGAGAAGCGCTTTTAATGGCCGTCACATCAGAACGTAACATCGTAGCAGAGCCATACCGTTCCGTATCGTCAGCCACGTAGGATCCACGTGGATCAATCAGGAGAGGCGGTGCAGCCCACGTAGGACTTGCTGCACTGGGAGTGGTGTACAAAGATTTTCCTTTATGTAGATAGATTGGATCTCTGGAGCTTACTTCTTAGCAAATAGAAAGTTGGTACCTTAAAATTGTCTCCATTGCCTATACTTCTATGTTGCTGAGGTTTGACATCCATTCTGTTCCAAGAGACCAAGGTCAACTTCGAAGCCCAAACCGTATAAATTTATACTTGGCTCATCCCAGATACTTGCTGCACCGCCCTTCAGTGTAACAAGCATGCATCAGCTGCATGGATTGGCCTTACACGATGCTGTGCGCGACAAGGCCCATTGGGTCACCGTACATGCGCCGACATACACGGGTGTCTAATTCGTGCACCAATATATATTTGCTACGTGACAAGGCCCATTGGGTCACTGTACATGCGCCGACATATGCGGGTGTCTAATTCGCGTGACCAATATGTACTTGCTGCACCGAAGAACGATGCAGTAAGATTTTTTCTCCCAAATAAATCTAGAAGCATGTCGCCATTTCTCTTTTAATCTCGTTCAATTTTAACTTGGGATATATTGCTCTTTTATTTCTCTTTCTTTAATTTTTACCCTAAAGAAGCACGGCTTGAAGTTACTCAAAGATTGTCGACAAAAACATCAAAGAAATTCTCTGACAAAAACCTCTCAAAAAGAAAATCTTAGTATGAGGCTGAGGATAAGGCACCTTTCCTCTGTTTTGGTCCAAATCTATCCATGAAGTGTCTTATCCTTCAAATGTGGTACCGGTTTCAGTGGCTGTGACATCAATTAGATCATAAAGACTAACTTAAGCGTCTTATCCTTCATATGTGACACCGGTTTCCAGTAGCTGTGACATCAATCAGATCATGAAGACTGACTTATTTCCCACATGTGAGAGCAGAGAACTTTGTATCTGATAATGATATCATGGGCATTCTAATTCCAATTCTATTCAGCTTACTACCAATTAACACAACCTTTTGATTTCATATATCGCAATCAACTTTTTTGAGGGAGATGCAAGCACGGCATTCTACCTTTGAAGTCGGTGCATGCACCGAGTTGTGAGCAGCTGTGGACAATCAAAGCAACCACTATCATCTAGTGCTTGTCTCAGGTGGCTTGGAACATTACTTTCTTTGAAAAGATCTGCTGCTTCTATAATTTATAGGAATCAACCTTGAATTCATGAAGGCTATCTTCCACATAGTGCTCAGACAAAAAAAAAAAGGTCAACACGGCTCTACCAATATTAAATAATAATACCAACGAAAGAAACTTTGCTTGTTATTATCTTGTGGCCTACTGGCCAGTGGAATACCTAATCTCTTTTATCTCGTGCCGAATTGGTTCACATTGTGGGATTTTTTAACCGTACAAGAAAACACAAAGCCTCATCACCAAGGTTGAAATCAAAAAGCAACTACTAGCTAGATATTGATTTTTTTTAAAAAAAATTCAATTATTATGGTATGTTTTATTATTGAGTGGTGCTGTGGCATTTTTTATGATAAAATAATCTTCTTGGCTCAATGTTTGATCTCAATCAGTTAACTAAGTATGTCCTTTGGATTGATGATAACATGCCATCTTAGTGATCTTCTCTTTCAGAGCTGGTAAAGCTAGCATAAATCTTTGATTAATCAACACTCTTTTTCTTCTTCACCTTATCTTTTCTTCTATGGAGAAGAGTGATCAAAGCTCTAGTGGCAATATTTTCATGTGGTTGATCTAATCCTCTCCATCAATAAAATAAGCTTGGCATTCATTGGAAAGGGACCAATCGTGTTCGCTTCTCCTCCATTTCACCCAAATGATGCAATGTAATGAAGCTTTAGGTTGGAGACCGCATATTCTTTGGGGTAGGTAAGTTAGTTGTTTCCTATAGGCCCAGGACTTACCTACTAAATATTATGCTATTCCTTATAGGACAAGGTTTGTTTATCTAATAAGAAATATTTGGTGCTTCTGAACGTACAAAGATTTCTCACTTAATAGAGAAATGCCAAGATGACAAGTTCATTTGATGTTAAAAAGCTTTGAGAAAAGAAAAATCATCATGTTGTTATTAATCTGATCGCTCCTCTTTGAAAAAACAACACATGTACTGCATGAACTAGCACTAGCAAGGGGTTGATAGAGAGAGGAACTTGCATGTCAAAATGCATGAGAATTTAATGCTTTATGGTTGGAGATCAAGTTTGTGTCAAATTCTCACTTGGACTTTAGGGTTGGGGGGATGGTGTGGTTGTGGGAGATACAGCACCAATAGGCTGTTTGGCTTTTGCTGCAGTCAATTGCTTGTGGCTAAAGGAATTCTTCTTACCTAATTGGTAACTAATAACATGACTTTTGCTTTGAAGGAAGATAGGACAGATATCAAATGAAAGGATACCTCTTCAAGTACTTGTGTTTTCTCACAAGCTGATGATGTTACAGTGGAAGACCACATCATTGCAGAACAAGAGCCTGACAACTTGAATATTACTTTAATATCCATATAATGCTGACATGGGATGCCTTGCGTGTTAATCATGTTCCAAACAATATTCAAGTCATCAATGTCAAACATTCAAATCCAGAAGGCTGCCTCTTTCAGTAGCTATTTTTCCATGCCGCAGGGCACCATCTACTCCAACTAACTTATCTTTAATTAATAAATTATTTTGTCAGATACCTCATCAATGCTTCTTTCTCATTTCCTTTTGGACGTGGGGATTCTGATCAATTTGCATGGAAAAAAAAAAGGCTTGATACAAGAGGATTCAACAAACAACTAACTGGATAGCAAAACTAAAGAATGATATTCTGGTATAAAAAAAAAAAAAAAGAGAAAATCCCATCAGGGTTTACACAAGCCTTGTATTTGTGTACATAACTAATGCTTTTTGTTGGTAGGTCCTAAATCTTTTGAAAGTGTAACAAGTTCATGAAGCCACTGTAACTTTCTATGCACAGTCCTTTCCTTCTTCTCTTCATTGGGATCTCTGCTCTACGATGCGTTCGACCATTGTATTTGGCTGCAAGGGAAATAAAGCATGTCAATATATATCTATATATATATGTAATCAAATATGTTAACAAAACTAAAAAAGCTATTTAATTAGTTAAACCATGACAGTTAAACAGGAAACCAGAAAAGTAGGTGACTTACTCTAGAATATCTTTCCAGCTGAGATCATTGTCCAAGCCATCTAGATTTAGCCTTTCCCGATCCTCAAGTGGAGTTGAGGCGTTTGAGCTGATTGGATCCTGCATTTGATCTATTGAGGCATTCTCTGGAGATGTTGATGCCAGCAAAGGATTGGAGGAATTGAATGCTGGGTAAGTGCTTTGACCAGCACTTTCCATGGCAAGCTCTGCGGACGAGCAAGAACCATTGAGTTGTGCCACCATATCTTGTCTCATGGGAGTAAGGCTTGACTCGGGGTGACCCTGAAAACTATTGGGTAACTGTGGGCCGGCCATGCTCGAGAGACCTGAGCTCGTTGGGATTTGGTTCTGGGGAAGGCTAAGGGAGCCTTTCATGAGTCCCTCGAGCTGGCGGGTCATTTGGAGGAGGTCGCCAAGCTGGTGGTTTCGAAGGGAGGTTGAACCCAGAAGCCTCGCTGCATTCATATCTGGAGGACAATTGGTACTCATGAGCCGAACAAGGCTTTGTAGGAGTTGGAACCTGGCTAAGCTCGCAGCATTTGCTTGCAGCCTAAGAACATCATCTAGAGGGCTGGTCAAGTTGCCAAGGTTCTTAGCGGCGGCAAGAAGGTGAGGAAGGCTTGCGAGGAGATCAAAATCAGTCCTCGGTCTATGGGTGACTGGGTCGATGCCCATTAAGAGGAGCTTCTTTCTGAGATGGGTGTTCCAATAGTTCTTGATTTCATTGTCCGTCCGCCCCGGCAACCGGGTGGCTATCATGGACCACCTGCAAAAATTAGACGAAGTAGATCGAGATAAATTTTGAAAACTGATGATTAATTATAATTAATTTTCTGTTGAGAATATTTATGAAAGTGCATGCAAGAGAATATTTAGTTCCATATCAATTATATATTGTAAAGTTTCTAGATAAATTCAAAGACTGAAAAGCTCAAAAAATTATTTTTTTAGCGTTTTTTTTTTATTGAATTAAGAAGTTCTATGCGTTTGCTATTAAATTGGAAAGTAGAGCCAGATATGAATAGATCCTTAGCATGATGAGAAGAACGATTTAAACCAAAAATTATATAAGATGAGATCCTAAATGCTAGCTAGGATCAATATCTTATTTAGCTTTTTTTTATTTTATCTAAAAAAATTACAAAAAATCTCTCCTCTTATTGTAAGCTTCCTTGACCTACGTATAAATGCGAATTCATCAAAAATACATATATAACAAAAAGAGTCACCGAACTACGCCAAAGTTGGTTTGGAACCTATGGATTTTTTTGATTCTATTATTACAATTGAGAGCTAATAATAGTCATCATTTTTTCAATCCATTGCCATGCTAATGGATAGAATTCTAAAAGGGGAGGACTATATGATCAGCAAATGTCAACGCTATAGAATATTCAAGCAAAACAAAAGGAAGTTGGCGATTACTTGTTTCCAAGGACCGAATGGAGGTCGATGATGAGCCGTTCTTCATCCTCGGAGAACTTTCCCCTCTTAATATCCGGTCGGAGGTAGTTCGTCCACCGGAGGCGGCAGCTCTTCCCGCACCGATTCAAGCCTGCGTTCTTTGGGAGATTCCTCCAGCTGCCATGGCCGTGCTTCTGGATAAAGTCTACGAGCTTCTTGTCCTCCTCCGGAGTCCACGGGCCCTTCTTCACGCCAGCCTCATCGCAGCAAGGAGACCTCCCCATCGTTCCCCTGCAATACCAAATCAAAGCGGAACCGAAGTTGATTAAGAGTCTGTTAGAGGTGAGAGTCTCTCCCGTTTGCTTTGCGGATGGGATAACACACCAGCCTTGGACTGGAGGAACAAGAGAAGGTTTAGTTCAGAAGATTGGCCTGGTGATCTGTTGGTTTTATAATGTCGAGGGACGACCCCAGTTTTGCCTTGGGTCCAACTTGCCCTTCAACCATCCTCCATTCAATGTTCTCGATCATTATTGCCCATGGTCAAGGAAGTTTGGGGAGGAAAGGTACGGAGTAGTGTTATACAAAACCCACGGAGGCGCCATGCATGCAATTATTTTCTTCTAATTATACGTCTTCCAAAATTTTAGAAGAGAGGATGGAGTAGTGGACCGTGGGGCTTTGGGAAGTCTAGGAGTGTCCCTTGCATTGGAAGGCAGCCTCCGGCCTTAGCTGGGATATTAGAGGGTGGCACGTAAACAAGAAAATAAGGGTGGGTTAGGTTTGCAGCGGGCCAATTGGCAAAGCAGTCATCGGTCAACCAGGTTGGTCTCAACAGCAAGCAAGAGGGGCCATCCCTCTCTAATTTCGTCATAATTCCCTTGTTTTGCCCTTTTCTGGCAGCTTAGGATCAGGGGTAGGGTAATCGAATCTAAACCTAGGTTGGCTTCTTTAATCGAAGACAAATCTAGGTTACGCTTCTGGGGGACCCATCAAGGCCTCAGCTCTCCCTATTTTGGACAATGATGTCGGATGCGTGAAGGGGGCTGCTGCAACTAATATTATTGGCAAATACTTTGAGTACGAGCAGCAGTGCTAGATAATCTAAGTTTGCCCACGGGTGACATTAGCGTTTGCTTGTACCAACTGTCTGCCTCTCCATAATATTATTTTCTGGGACAAAAATATGCCTTTTGATCCTCACACTTTTTTTTTTAAATATAAACGGACACTCACACAACTCTAATACAAGTACAATCTAAAATATCAACAAAAAGTATATCAGAAAGAAAGATAAAATCCTATCTCTCTATATCCAACTCCAATTAATGAAGTACTAAGCTACATAGAAGGCAACCCAGTCAGCCGCACAGTTTGCCTTCTGTTATACATGACGAGCTATGGTAACCGCCGAGTCCTGCAAGAGCTACCAAATATCATGGAGGAGCAGATGTACATCATCGTGGTCCACATGTTAGTTAATCTATTTATAGGCTACATGTATGAATTTTAAAATTTTATAAAATACATAAGCAACAGAAGCAATAAAATATTGGATCTTATCCAATATCAATCTACAATAGGATCATGATATAAAAATTATATATAAAAGTGTATAAAAGAAAAATACACAGATCAAATCTGTGTAAATACAAATAACATAGATCATATCTATGTTTGTGGCCTAGTGCCTTAAATTATATCTAAGTCATCAGTAACTATAAAATCTTTTACCTTTGGATGCTTAATGACTCTCGCAGCAATAACTGGCGATGGTAGGTAGTACTTCTACAAGCCATACAAAAGTGTATGGCGTGATCCACACTGGGGTTTTGATCCTGAACAACCTTTTCGAAGTACTAACTCCTCTCCAAGGCTTCGATGATAAGATTTCTTACTTTCAACACCAAGGTTCTCTCGGAGTTGTAAAAGAACATGGAGGACCAAATTAGATGTAAAGATTTCTTGTGGAGAAAACATTTTACACTTAGCTTTATAACCAGATCCCTTTCACCCTAAAACCTCTCATCTCCCCATCTTTTCCTTTTTCAACATTTCTAGCCAAAAATGCCCCTTTTTAATGTCAATCACCAGTCCCATAAAATAAAAACAGTGAAGAGAAAAAAGGTTGGAAGATAAAGGAAGAAATTCTTCATCTTTTTTTTTTCAACCAAAAATCGCCCCACCAATTACCAGTCCAATAAAAATAGAAACCGTGGGAAAAAAAGGGATAGAAGATAAGGAAAAAATCATTTCTCTTTCTTTTCAGCTAAAAGTCACCCCTTTTAAAGCTCATCCACAAAAATGGAAACCATAGAGAGAAAAAAAGGAAGGAAGATAAGAAATAAAAGGTAATTAGGAAGAGGTCATTAACATCCATTTTAAATTTAAATTTAAAATTTGAATTCAAAATTAAAAACTTGAAATTAAAATTTAGTTTAAAATTCAAATTCATAATTTGAATTTAAATGGGTAAGGATGTTAACATTAGGCTTACCTAAATTGAGCCCAAACTAAATCCTATTTGATTTGACCCAGATTTTCATAGCTCAATCAAATTGAGCTAGCTAGCAATCGTATTGTCAATTTAATCCTTCAATTAATTACTAACATTTAGTTTCTCAATCATCAAGTCAGGCTGAATCTCCTATGGTGTATGACCCCATAGGTTCGAACACTAAGCCGGTAGCACTGGACCACTTCCAATACTAATCGAAGTCGCCATCTAGCAATGACACTCGATGTTCGGATAGGCCAAAGGTTGCAGAGCAACAATCAAGAACCTTTGGCATACAGTTACTATATAATTCATCCCTTTGAACCTTAATGCTCAGGATGACTTAGGGTTTAACTACCAACCTTTAATCAGTTCATCCATAAAGTGTCTCAACTTTACAAGTCATATGACTTCTCATAAGGACTACCCTAGCCAAGGTTTTGCTAAATTAAAATACAGTAAAACATTTACTCCAAACTATTTGGAGGGGTCAATCCCATCTTGATCCACTCACTGCTCCACAAGTACTTTACTGCACCCAGAAACCTTCTATCATTGGATTAAAAATTCTAGTATGGTACCAAAGTATAGTAGGTTGTTTGCAAGCTACCATGATGATCTCAGGTCAGAGGGACACTTATATCCATATCCCTTTACAAACACTTCTTGGCAGAAGAGTGTTCTGCAGATTGGTCACGTTCAGTGAGATGTCATACACCTCACCTACATGTCATACTAGTGTCACCACACTCCTTGGTAAAAAGGACAACTAACCCATATGACATTCAACGACCTATACTTAATACATAGTTGTCCTATAACTATATATCATTTGGTTGCGACTATTTTAAGAACCACTCAATAAACCCTCTCTTTATTGAATCGATTATGGTTCTAAGGGATCCATCACAAAAGAATTTATTTTAGGAAGATGCAATGTAATGAAGCACCAAATAAACATTTTATTGATTAATAATTTATATATATTTACAACTTGCACAATCATCAACATGTTAGTTGATTGGCTTTAAGACATAATTCCCAACAACTCCCATTTAAACTAAATCCATTCAGAACAATATCTAATACCCATCTTTCATTTATGGTCATCAATTTCTTTCTTTGATTCCGAGAGCTTTAGTGAATGGGTCGGCTAGGTTCTTCTTTCCATCGATCTTCTGAAGGTCGATGTCACCTCGCTCCATGATTTCTCGCACAAGGTGATAGCGATGCAAAATATGTTTGGTGCGCTAATAGGACTTTGGCTCTTTAGCTTGAGCAATGGCTCCAATGCTGTCACAATACAGTGGAATCGGACAATCCAGGGAGGATGCCACTCTAAGCTCACCAAGAAACTTTCACAACTATACAGCTTCCTTTGCTGCATCTGATGCCACAATATATTTTGCCTCGCTAACTGAGTCTGCCACAGTGTGCTGCTTGGAACTTTTTCCGCAAATCGCTCCTCCATTTAGGGTAAAAATAAATTCTGACACACTCTTGCTGTCATCCTTATCTGACTGAAAACTGGAGTCAGTATACCCACAAGTTTCAAGTCAAGTTCTCCATAAATTAGCCATTGGTCCTTAGTATTTTGCAAATACTTAAGAATAGTTTTCACTACTTTCCAATAAGCTTCACATGGGTCAGACTGGTATCTGCTCACTAGCCCTAGTGAATATGCCACATCTGGTCTAGTACATATCATGGGGTACATGATAGAATCCACTACAGAAGCATATGGAATCCTACTCATACGCTCTCTCTCCTCAGGAGTTGTCGTACAATCCATTTTGGAGAAAGAAATTCCATGGCCTATTGGGAGATAGCCTTTCTTGAAATTCTCCATACTGAACCGTTTCAGCATAGTATCTATATACGTAGATTGGGATAATCCCAAAAGCCTCCTATATCTTTCTTTATAGATTTTCATACCAAGTATATAAAAGGTTTCACCCAAATCCTTCATAGAAAACTGAAATGACAACCGGACCTTTATTCACTGTAGCACTGGGATGTCATTCCCGATTAAGAGAATATCATCCATATACAACACAAGGAATATAATCATAGAACTATTAGTCCATTTATAAATGCAAGGTTCTTCTCTGTTCCTAACGAAACCATACATCTTAATACATTTATCAAAATGTATGTTCCAACTCTGAGATGCATGCTTCAATTTATAAATGATCTTTGAAGCTTGCACACTTTTGACTCATCTGTGGAAGTGAACCCTTTAGTTTGTATCATATACACCTCCTCTTCCAACTCCCATTCAGAAAAGCTATTCGGACATCCATTTGCCAGATTTCATAATCAAAGTGTGCTACTAAATCAAGCATAATCCGAATGGATTTGAGCATTGCCATAGAAAAAAATGTTTCGTCATAGTCTATACCATAATGTTAACGATACCCCTTGGCAACCAGACGGACTTTATAGGTCTCTACCTGCCCATCTGCACCTAATTCATTTGCACCCAATGGGTTTTATCCCCTTGGGTGGATCAGCCAATGTCCATACATTGTTGATTTTCATAGACTACATTTTGGATTTCATGGCTTCTAGCCATTTCTCAGAGTCAAACCTCTGCATTGCATCCATATAGGTGATCGGATCCTCATTATTCTCATCGAGTTCAATAGGATTGTCATCTCAGACCAAGAAACCGTAGTATATGTCCAGTTAATGTAGTACCCTACTAGATCTCCTTAATGGTTATTGTATGGGCTTTGGGTTTGATTTAATCAAAACCGCTTCTATATTGTCTCTTAAGTATGTCAATTTTTCTCCTTGTTGAACTTCACTAAGTTCAACCTTAGTAGCTCTAGTTACTTCACCAAGAAACTCCTTTTCTAAAAGGATAGCCCTAAGACTAACGAACAACTTTTGTTCTTCAGGCAAGTAAAAGTAGCACCCCTTAGACTCTTTTGGATACCCTACAAATAGGCACCGGTTAGACCTAGGTCCAAGCTTATCTGTTTCCAAACGTTTAACATAAGCCGAGCAGCCCCAGACCCAAAGGTGTGAGAATATCGGCTTACGCCCAGTCCATATCTCATATGATGTTTTGTTAACGGACTTACTTGGAACCCTATTTAAAAGGTAACACGCTGACTCTAAAGCATAACCCCAAAAAGAGATTGGCAAAGAAGCAAAGCCTATCATGGATCAAACCATGTCTAACAGGGTTCGATTCCTCCTTTCAGACACTCTATTTAACTGAGGTGTCCCTGGAGGTGTCCATTGAAAGAGAATCTTATTCTCCTCAAGATATATCAGAAACTCACTGAAAAGATATTCACCACCTCGATCTGATTGAAGGGTTTTGATAAACTTTCCAATTTATTTTTCTACTTCATTATGATATCGTTTGAACATTTCAAATGATTCAAACTTATGTCTCATCAAGAATATATAATCATACCTCGAAAGATCGTTTGTAAACGTAATGAAATAATTGTACCCACCCCTGGCACTGACATTCATAGGTCCGCATACATCGGTATATACCAGACTTAGAATTTCATTGGCCCATTCACCTTTTCCACCAAAAGATGATTTGGTCATTTTACTCAGAATACAAGATTCACAAGTTGGTAATGATTCGAAATCATTAAACTCAAGTAGACCTTCTTGTCTCAACCTGTTTATCCTGTTCTTGTTAATATGACCTAGCCGGCAGTGCCAAAGGTAAGCATTATTGATATCGTTTATTCTAGGGCATTTGCTAGATGTATACATTACACTAACATGTCATGATAGTACATATATGTCATTACTCATATATCCATTCATCACAACATAACCATTCATAATGATTTTGCAAATGTCATTCTTTGTTGATAGTTCATAACCATACATGGCCAATTGGCCCACAGAAATGATATTTGAAATAAAAGATGAACAATAATGATACTCATTTAGAATGATTGTACAAGACTCGAAAATAAGTTTGACGACTTCCAATGCCAGGACTGGAACTTGGCTTCCATTTTTCACGTTTAAGAATCTCTCACCATCCTCGAATCTTCTACTAACTTGAAGTCCCTATAAAGAATTACATATGTGAATTGGACTTTCGATATCCAATACCTAATTAGTAGTATCATAGACAGAGAAACTACAAGGCGTTATCATATAAATACCTTGTTCAGCATTTCCTTACTGCTTCCTCTTCTTGGACCTGTTGGGTCAACAGATGCAATATAAAGAGGATAATTCCTCTTCCAATGACCCTGCTTCTTGCAAAAGAAGCACTCTTCCATACTCTGATTAGCCTTAACCTTTTTGATCTGACTGGCCCCAGCATGTTGCACCTTATTCCTTTTATTTTTTTATTTTTATTTTTCATAAAGGGATGACGACCTTCCAAATAACCTCCTATTAAATTCACCACCCCTTTATTGAGTTGGTGATCTTTCTCATAAGTCTGCAGTAAATCAAGTAGACCATGGTAGTTTACTACAGGCCTATTCATTCTATAATGATTGAGAAAGTCAAGATAGGAAGGGGTAGGGAGTTTAGTATCGCATCTTTCCCAAGTTGTTCATGCAAGGGACAATCGAGTTTGCCCAAGCGCTCAATCATCTTGATCATGTACAATACATGATTAGTGACCGAGGCCCCATCATGCATCCATGCATTGTAGATGGCATAGGAGACAATGTACCTCTCAACATTGTCCAGTGTGCCAAAGGATTCCTTCAACATTTGAAAATTTTTCTCTAGCTGGGCTTCCTCAAATTTGCAACCGAGCTCGTTGTTCATCGCTGCTAGCAATATGCATTCGGACAGTGGTCCGATCAGAGAGCAACTTCTGATAAGTATCTCTGACCGAACCTCAAGCATTAGGAGCAGGGACTACAAGTGCTGGATCCGTTATCACATAAAGGATCCGTTCAGCTCCAGGACAATCCTAAGCCTTCGATAGCAGCTATCAAAGTTGGGACCCATGAGTTTTTCATTGTCAAGCAATGATCTGAGCGACAAGTTGGTAGATATTATCTAAAAGGAAAAACAAAAACCTATTATTGTATATGAATTATTATCCTAAAGACATTGACTTTAGTCTAAAGGCTCTCCCACTATTTTATTCAGACTGGCAGCCTCTATCTCTAATCTGAGGAATTACTTTGAATCCATTAGTGGGTACTAGAATTCAATAGACAATACATGAGCCCGACTTTGGTCGGCCCATCTATGTGCATCTAAAGGTAGGTTCTTTAACCGATTACTTCTCCAAGTAACTTCTAGTAATTAATTTTTCCCTAGGGTGCACTTCAATCGGCCTTTGGGCCTCCTATTGAAGGTCCTGATTAGGCCAACCATTAATATGATAAAATTCAATGCTTCTAACCAATGAATAGTCAAGCCCGACTTTGGCTGGCCCACCTGACCACCGTTAAGAGAGTCGCATTAAGCCAGCATATTAGGATTGGCAATTCTAATAGCCTGATGAACATCCGACCTTTGGGTCTGCCGGCCGATGATCACCCAACTACTGGACCCATTACCATCCAATTAGTGGGAGGCTAAGACTTAATTATCCCTATAATTTTATCTTTTTATGGACCTAATAATTTAAAGGGTTTCACTTTAATGTATGACATATCTTAGACGCAAATCAGGTCCATTTAGATTTATGGACTGATCAATCTAACTAATTAGAGAGATCTAAAGAGAAGGTAATCTAACTCAACTTTTGATTAGATTTAAGTTCTCTTTTTAGTCCAATTAATGTAAACATAGGTCTAACCCAATTAAGGATCTAACTCAAGCTAACCCATGACCCTTAAAGCTTATGCAAATGACTTAAGATCTTTAAATAATATTTCTAGATCTCTTTGTCATTTAATATAATTTAATTTCTTAATTAAATTCAACAAACTTTTAAATTGAAATGATTTCAATTTAAAATGTAAAACAAATTTTACAAAAATTAAAATAGTTTATGATCATACCATTAAAAAATAAGATTAAAACAGTTTTAATCTATATTCTCTTTACTTTTCTTCTTCATGGGTCATGACATAAGTGGCACCCGTACCGCCATAGGAGACCCCATTGAATGGGAAGAAAGGGTCTTTAAACCCTACTTCTCTCCTATGACCGGACGGCCTAGTGAATCCATCCAATTCAAGTACTTGGCTTTCTACCAAATCAGCCTTCAAGTGCTCTCAGCAGCCTATTGCACTCTCCGAGTCATGGGTAGTTGGGCACCACGCAACGAGGAACTACCAGTAGCCCAGCTAGCTTCCAATGGAAAGAAGTTAGCTCACAAGCTAACCAGCTAGCTGCCCAGCTAGCTAGTTCCAAAAAGCATTCGGCCAAGACAAAATCAGCAATAAATATTTAGCTACTTAGGCAATCAAGCTAACTAAGAGTGGAAGGGAGTTAGCTAGCTAACTTGTTTTCACACCCATTTGGCCAGCTTGTTGCAAGAGAAGAATATCTAGCTTCCCAAGAGATCCAGCTAACTGATGGAAGGGACAAGCTAGCTCACAAGCTAACTCGTTTTGTGCATGGTTCGGCTAGGCTATCCGAGTTAGGAAAATAGCTAGCTAGCAAGAGGAGGAAGCTAGCTAAGGAAGGAAATAAGCTAGCTCCCAAGCTAGCCGTTTTCTCCAACCATTCGGCCAGCACAACCATAGGCAAAATGGTTAGCTAGAATGTAAGTCTAGGTAGCTAAAAGGAAGAATAAGCTAGCTTCAAGATAAGAGAAAAACAAGCATCCATGTAACAAATAAAATTTTGCTTGATAAGGCTCACCTGTACGACACTTGTACATCCCTACATTAATCTTAATTTCCATAATAAACTTAGTCTTAATTATTTTGAAATCATCAAAATCAATCTAGGGGCCAATAATCTCCCCCTTTTTGATGATGATAAAACCATTAAGCATGCAAAACTAGGTAATCTCCCCCTGAACATATTAATCTTCCCCTGAATATATGGAGTGCCATGACTTTCTCCATAAGTTCATTTTATGCATTATTCTTCTCCCCCTTTTTGTCATTGATCAAAAAGACGATTTGAGAAATATGCAATAATCCAACGCATAATTCATGAAGATAAGATGCATACAATATTCATATTAAGTCAAACATAATACATTGTCAAGTCAAGCATAAGATAGATATTACAAACCATTGTCCTAAACATTCATCACTCATAGGACAAATATTACAAGCATCATACAAAACATAGAACCAACATAATACAATATTCATATTAATAAAGTCATTCATCATCATCTGAAGAGATAACTTTTGGTTGCTGAGAGGATCCGTCCGGTCGACTGGACCATCTAGGGACATCATCTGATTGTTGCAGAGGAGGCATCCATAGGTTTGGATGAGAGAATGATGCATTAGGAGCTGAGGCAGTAGAGAGAGCAATGTAGGTTTCTACGAGACTGCTAAGCTTTACGGTAGATGCGTTCAGGTGATCAAAAGCATTCGTTGCATCCTTCGTTCGGCTTTCATTAGATCGCATTTGATAAGTCACCCATTCAGCTTTAGTTTCAAAGTTTTCAAACTTGGATTTCAATAGGTCGACTTCTTTCAAAATACAATCCATCAAAGAATCATTGTGGTGGAACACTCAGCCATTAAGAACATTAACATCATGGACAAGTTGATTTTGAGTCACAATTAATTAGGAAAGAGTTTCAAAAACTGAGGAGATATGGGGTACCATAGTGAAGTCATTAACAGATGAATTGCTGTCACCGGTACTCCAACTCGATTAAGCAATGGAAAGTTCACGGATAATCCGCTAAATCTGTTCTTCACAGATTTGCACGGTAGGAAGAGTAGAAGTTGAGTTGCCATATCAATTTGAAGATTCGGGTACATCAGGAGGTTCAGTTAAAAATGGATTTGGTTCAGTCATTCCAGCTAAGAATGGATTGGGTTGATGAAAATCAAAATTAAAGAAGTTTGGAGGAGAACAAGCAGATGGAAGTGGATCTGAAGGTACTAAATTTGTTGGTTGAAAAGCAGGTTTATCACCAGTTCTAGACCTAACTTTGGTCCATATACCATTTCGTTTAGCATAATCCATACGGTGGAGGGAATGAGCATTAAATACATCAGTATGATGTAATGCTACACTCGTTTCTCCTTTAAGTTTCACATGGTGAAATTCAAACACGTAGGTGAGAAACATCCCGTATGGTAATGCAGCTTTAGATCTACTTACAGCTTCTTTTATTATTATCATCATTAATTCAGAAAAATTTAAAGGAGTTTCTTCTAATATATCAAACATTATACATATATCTCTATCAGTTACAGCATTAAACAATTCGGCATGAGGGGCAAAAATCTTTGCAATGATGCTATGTAGCAATCTATTTTCAACAGATAACATGTTTGCATCAAGATTAACTATATTAGCATCATCATCCTCTAAGCCTAAAATCGTTGCAATTTTATAGTTTCTTTCACTTGGGAAGTTTACTAGAATGCCACTTGACGGAATACCTAAAGCGAAACCTAGCATTTCACTATCAAATTGGATTTTAACATTTTTGATAATTGAGGCTATGGTTCCATCACCAAAATTTATATTTTCATAAAACTTATGTATTAAATTTGGAAAGATAGGCTTTTTAGTGGATAAAAGTTTTGACCAACCTTGAGATGCGAGTAGTTTTCCTATCTTAAACTCTTCTTGTTCTAGGAAATTAAAATCTACTAACCTTCCATTTGCTATTGATCTAGTGGTAATGGTTGGAAAGATACATCTTGAAGAAGAAGAAGGCTTCTTTGAAAGATCGGAGGACTCATCTCTTGAATGAGTTGATTTCTTCTTTGGAGCCATTCCCTTTCTTCTAGATGTGGAAGGATTTGAAGCTTGAAGAAGAAGAATAAAGGAAGGAGTGGAGACGGTTTGGAGAAGGCATGGAGAAGAAGAGAAGAAGCCGGTTGGAGACAAGTTTTCTTGGTGAAAACGTGTGAAGTGAAGAGGGAAAAGGCTTTTATATGAAAATCTAAAGCGGTTAACTGATCAGGTGGCTGGTTGGTTGCCTGGTCAGTTAACTACTTTAAAGAAATCCAAGAAAAGGTAGGTGGCTGGTTGAGTGGAATTAATTGAAGTAGATTTCATGGTAGGAGATGGCCAAAGCCAGTTAACTAGTCAGCTAACTGACACACTAAAAGACGAAAGCAATGATTGCAATTTAAAAGATATTTCATGAAGGGATTTGATTGATTAGATTAAGATTAGTCAAGCAACACATGCTAACCATATTTTTTAATCATAAAGTCAAGTACCACAAGCATAATTAATTAAATAGATGGATCAATCATTCCAAGTTCCCTTCTAATTTCATAAATTTTGATTCTTCTAATGGTTTAGTAAAAATATCTGCAAGTTATTTTTTAGTATATAAGAATTCTAGTACAATGTCACCATTATTAACATGATCCCTAATGAAATGATGTCTAATTTCTATATGTTAGTTCTTGAATGTTGAATGGGATTCTTAGTTAAATTAATTGCACTAGTGTTATCACATTTTATTGGTATGCTTTTCTGTTTGATACCATAATCCTCTAGCTGCTGCTTAATCCATAAAATTTGAGCACAGCAACTTTAGCTGCAATGTATTCGGCCTCGGCCGTAGACAATGCTACTGAAGTTTGCTTTTTGCTAAACCATGAGATTAAGTTAACACCTAGGAATTGGCAAGTTCCACTAGTTGATTTTCTATCTAATTTACATCCAGCAAAGTCTGAATCAGTGTATCCTATTAAGTCAATGCTAGATTGTTTGTCATACCAAAGTCCTAAATTTTTAGTTCCATTTAAATATTTAAATATCCTTTTAACAGCAAGCAAGTGTGATTCTTTAGGATTAGCTTGATATCTGGCACACATGCAAACACTAAACAGGATATCAGGTCTACTAGCAGTTAAGTATAATAAAGATCCTATCATGCCTCTATAAAGTTTTAAATCAACAGATTTTTCAGAATTATAAGATTCAAGTCTACAAGATGAGCTCATAGGGGTACCGATACTCTTAGATGTCTTCATGCCAAACTTTTTGATCATTTCCTTGATATACTTGGATTGGCTTATGAAGATCCCATCTTTGCTTTGTTTGATCTGAAGTCCGAGAAAATAATTTAATTCTCCCATCATACTCATCTCGAACTCTCCCTGCATAAGCTTAGCAAAGTCCTTGCATAAAGAATCATTAGTGGCACCAAAAATGATATCATCTACATAGATTTGAATAATTAAAATATCATTATTTTATCTTTTAATAAATAGAGTTGTATCTACATTTCTCGAATGAAGTCATTACTAATCAAGAATTTGCTTAACCTCTCATACCAAGCCTAGGGTGCTTGCTTCAAACCATACAAAGCTTTGTTTAATTTAAATACGTGGTTTGGAAACAAGTGGTTTTCAAAGCCGGTGGCTGTTCCACAAAAACTTGTTCAGCAATGTATCCATTTAGGAAAGCGCTTTTAACATCCATTTGATATAGTTTAAAATTCATAAAGCAAGCAACAACAAGAAGTAATCTGATAGCTTCTAATCTAGCAACAGGGGCATAAGTTTCATCAAAATCAATTCCTTCTTCTTGATTATAACCCTTAGCTACTAGTCTTGCTTTATTTTAATTATGTTACCATGTTCATCCAATTTATTTCTAAAAACCCATTTAGTTCCTATAATTTGATGATCATGAGGTCTATCAATAAGAGTCCATACATTATTTCTTTCAAATTGATTAAGTTCCTCATGCATTGCATTTATCCAATCACATCATTTTTAGCTTCATCATAGCATTTAGGTTCAATTTTAGAAACAAATGCTAAGTTATTATAAGTATCTCTAAATGACAATCTCATCCTAATTCCTTGAGATAATTCACCAATAATTTGATCTTTAGGGTGACTGTGAACATACCTCCATCCTCTTTCTAAATCATCATTACCTTGTGAGGCTTCAGGTGGATTAGCATTGCTTTTTTATTTACCTCTTGTGTATCTGAATCCTCCTTGTCCTTCAAGGTGATATCTTTGAGTTGATCTTCAATTTCATCTGCATCATTTATACCTTTTCTCTTCCTTAATGGAAGATCATTAGATTCATCAAAGATAACATGAATTGATTCTTCAACTACTAAAGTCTTTTTGTTAAAAACTCTAAAAGCTCTACTATGTAAAGAATAACCGAGAAAAATTCCTTCATCAGATTTAGCATCAAATTTATCAAGGTTTATTTTTTCATTATTTAAAACAAAACATGGCATCCAAAAATATGAAAATAACCGATGTTAGGTTTTCTTCCTTTCCAAAGTTCATACGGAGTCTTTTTCAAAACAGGTCTGATTAATGCACGATTTAAACATAACATGCAGTGTTGATAGCTTCAGCCCAAAAGTATTTTGGAGATTACTCTCACACAACATGGTACGAGCCATTTCTTCTAAAGTTTTATTCTTTCTTTCTACTCTATTTTATTGAGGTGTTCTGGGTGCAGAAAAATTATGTTCAATTCCATTTTCATTACAAAAAATTTTAAAATATTGATTTTCAAATTCTTTTCCATGATCACTTCGTATCGATAAAATAGAAGAATTCTTTTCATTTGTAATTCTTTTAAATAATTTTTGAAATGATGGAAATGCTTCATCTTTACTAGCTAAGAATAAAACCCATGTAAAACGAGAGAAATCATCAATCACGATAAAACCATATCTTTTTCCTCCTAGACTAGTTCTTGTAGGACCGAATAATCCATATGCAAGAGTTTTAAAGGTCTAGTGGTTGAAATCATATTTTTCGATTTAAAAGATACTCGGGTTTGTTTTCCATGTTGACAAGCATCACATATTTTATCTTTTTCAAAAGTAAGTTTTGGCAAACCATTTACTAAATCATTTTTGATTAATTTAGATAACAAATCCATGCTTGCATGAGCTAACCTACGATGCCATAACCAACTATTATCAGTTTTATTATTCGTAGCAACTAGGCAATCAACATTTCGATCATTCAAATCATTTAAATCAACAATGTATACATTACCATGCCTATGACCAATAAATTTCATATTTTCATTTGTAGGATTTTTAACAATGCATAAAGATGATTCAAATGTAACTTTAAATCTTTGTCACATAATTGACTAATGCTTAGTAAATTATGTTTTAATCCTTTCACAAGTAAGACATTATCAATAAAAGCATGAGGTGTGATACCTATTTTTCCAATGCCAATAATTTTTCCTTGGCCATTATCACCAAAAGTAACAACACCTCCATCTTTTGCCTCCAAAGTGATGAATTGAGATTCATCACCCATCATGTGTCTTGAGCACCCGCTATCCAAGTACCATTGTCTTTTAGTTGCTCGGTAGCAAGACACACCTGCATACACAATTTTAAGTTTTGCTCTTAGGTACCCAAGCTTTCTTAGGTCCTTTTGGGTTAGTTAAAATAGTTCCTTTTGGAACCCATATTTATTTAACTTTGTGTGTGTGACAAGTATATGCTTTGTGTCCTAATTTACCACATTTAAAGCATGTAATTTTACTTGAATCATCAGCATGCACATAAATATTTTTCAGAAATTTTTGTCTTTCAATAGGATTATATCCAAGACCAGCTCTATTGTAAACATCCCTTTGACTATTTAATATCATTTCTAAATTTTCTGAACTCAAAGTGAATTTATCAATAATTGGTCTTAATTTACTCACTTCATTTTTCAAATCTTGTTTTCCTTTAATAATGATTCATTTTTATTTGAAATTCTTTCTTTTTCAAGAATAAGTTCTTTAATTTTTTTTTTCAAATCTTTGTTCTTTGAACTTAATTTTGTAAAATCATCTACAAGTTCATAGAATGCACCATGCAATTCATCGAAAGTAAAGTCATCTAGAAAACTAGGACTTACCTCATTATCATCAGCCATGAAACATACATTGGCGACTTCAATCTTTTCTTCATCTTTTGAACTTGTTGCTTCACTGTCGCTCCAAGTAGCCAACATAGCTTTCTTTTTTATTTTCTTAAATCCTTTCTTCAATTGTGGACATTCCGGTTTGATATGTCTAGGCTTCTTGCACTCAAAGCATATATGAGGTTCACTTCTTCTTTTCTTTGCTATGATCTCCTTTGGTAAATATTTTCTTTTTTCAAATTTCTTTCTCCTCATAAATTTCTTGAGTTTTCTGAAGATAAGTGTCATTTCATTTTTTTCACTATCACTGGTTTCTTCCTTGCTTTCCTCATCTTGAGCAGCACTCTTTAATGCCATAGTCCTTTTCTTCTTTAATTCATCTTCATCATTGTGTTGTCGTTGCTGGAGTTCATGAGTCATCAAAGAACCGACCAATTCTTCAAGTGATAAAGTATTGAGGTCTTTTGCTTCTTGTATAGCAGTCACTTTTGCTTCCCATGATCTAGGTAAAGATCTTAATATTTTTCTAACAAGATCACTGTTAACATAAGATTTTTTCAAACTTTTCAAACCATTAGTGATATCAGTAAATCTAGTAAACATATCAGTGATATTTTCAGCTGAATCTATCTTAAATAATTCATACTTGTGAACAAGCATATTAATTTTGGATTCCTTGACTTGATTAGTACCCTCATGGGTGACTTCAAGTCAATCTCATATCTCTTTAGCAGACATGCAAGTAGATATACGGTTAAACTGATTTGCATCAAGAGAACAGTAAAGAACATTCATAGCTTTTGCGTTTAATTGAGCTAATTTCTTATCTTGCTCATCCCATTCTGATTCAGGCTTTGCAATATCAATATTATCAATCTTAACAGTGGGTGTGTGTGGTCCATTAATTATGATTCTCCATAAATCATAATCAAGTGCTTGAATGAAGATTTTCATTCTTGCTTTCCAATATGTGTAATTTGTTCCATTGAACAAAGGTGGTCTATTTGTTGATTGTCCTTCAATCAACATAGATCCCATTTGGATTACTACTGATCTTTAGCTCCAAGCTTCTTAAAGCTATAGAAATCAAGAGCACGCTGCTCTGATACCACTTGTTGCCCAGATATAGCAACCCAAGAGGGGGGTGAATTAGGTATTTAAAATTAATTACTAGCACAGATATGTGCTTAATCACTAGTTAAAAATTAGTTCGCAGTGGTGTAGTGGAGTGCATGAAACAAAATCACACAGAATAAGCAATCACAAATACAAGAGAGTTTATAGTGGTTCGGTGCCAAACTCGGCTCGTACGTCCACTCCTTAAAAATCCTTTGGGAATTTCACTAATTGTATCACAACGATTACAATCCCTAGCCTTCCCGGCTAGTCCTCTTATTTCACAGTACAAGGCAGCCAAACCCCTAGCCTTACCCGGCTAGTCCTCTTGTTTAACGGCACAAGGAAGCCAAACCCCTAGCCTTACCCGGCTAGTCCTCTTGTTTAACGGTACAAGGAAGCCAAACAATAATTTAGGGTTATCCTTAACCCTATTACAAGAAATTTCAGAATAGATAACAAATAGCTCCTAACTTGAGCAAATATTTAAAGAATACTTTACAAATTTGAAGAAAATCTTCAGCAATGAGTGTGGATCTCCGACGTAGCTGAAGCTTTTGAATGCTTTACTAGATCTGGATGACTTGAGTGGTGATTAAGATTTGTCAACTTCAATGCACAAGAACTTGCTTTCCAACACGCCGAAAAATATGCAATAAACACTCTCTTTCTTGATTTCTTTCTCCTCTTT
This sequence comes from Calamus simplicifolius, assembly GCA_900491605.1. Classification (NCBI taxonomy): domain Eukaryota; kingdom Viridiplantae; phylum Streptophyta; class Magnoliopsida; order Arecales; family Arecaceae; genus Calamus; species Calamus simplicifolius. Next base: position 916,287 of record UESW01004247.1, read on the forward strand.
TTCTTTTTCAGATTCGTCATTGTGTTCTTCTGATCTCATCTATTTAAACCAAAAAAAAAAAATTATCCGTTAGATACATTGGTAATAAGAGGAAATTAAAACGAAAGAAAAATGTAACTATTTGAGATTATTTCCCTAAGCATTGATTGCATTTAATCCATTGATGAAGAAAGATCTCTGTCAAACACCAAAAGATCAAAAGTTAGTAATCATGAGAATGGAAATATAATTACAGAGAGAGCGAGAGAGAGTGAGAGCATGTAAGAGTGCAGAGTGGTGGTTGGCTGGAATTAATTTTCCAGCAAGCTTATTTGAAGACGTCCAGCTCATGGAGAAGAATAAAATCAGTCATAAGAAAATAAAGTAGTTAGCTCTCAAGCTAACTCTTTCTATCATGCATACGGCTAGGAAGGCATCCAGAAAAAAATAGTTAGCTCTCAGCTAACTTGTTCTAAAGTTTATGAGGCCAAGATAAAAGTAGTTAGCTCTCCAGCTAACTCAATTCAAAATTCATGCGGCTAGGAAGAGAGAATGAGTAAAGTAGTTAGCTCTCCAGCTAACTGAATAAAAGGTTCATGCATCATGATAAAAAGTAGTTAGCTCTCCAGCTAACTGAATTCAAAACTTCATGCACCCAGGAGAGATGAAAGGATAAAGTAGTTAGCTGCTAAGCTAACTTGTTCTATGTTTCATTCAGCCAAGAGAGAAAACGCCCAAGGTAGTTAGCTCTTAAGCTAACTCTTTCACCATATCATTCGGCCAGGAGAGAAAGAAGAACAAATAGTTAGCTTCCCAGCTAACTGAAGCAAGCTTTCATACGCCCATGAGAAAAGGAGTTAGCTTCCCAGCTAACTAAATTCAAATATCATGGGAACCGTCCAAGGGAGAAGCTAGTTCTCCAGCTAGCTTGTTTTGAAGACAATTCAGCCAAGAAGATTTCCTACAAGAAACAAGTTAGCTTCCAATGGAAAGAAGTTAGCTCACAAGCTAACCAGCTAGCTGCCTAGCTAGCTAGTTCCAAAGAGCATTCGGCCAAGACAAAATCAGCAATAAATAGTTAGCTACTTAGGCAATCAAGCTAACTAAGAGTGGAAGGGAGTTAGTTAACTAGCTAACTTGTTTTCACACCCATTCGGCCAGCTTGTTGCAAGAGAAGAATAGCTAGCTTCCCAAGAGATCCAGCTAACCGATGGAAGGGACAAGCTAGCTCACAAGCTAACTCGTTTGTGCATGGTTCGGCTAGGCTATCTGAGTGAGGAAAATAGCTAGCTAGCAAGAGGAGGAAGCTAGCTAAGGAAGGAAATAAGCTAGCTCCCAAGCTAGCTATTTTCTCCAACCATTCGGCCAGCACAACCATAAGCAAAACGGTTAGCTAGAATGTAAGTCTAGGTAGCTAAAAGGAAGAATAAGCTAGCTTCAAGATAAGAGAAAAACAAGCATCCATGTAACAAATAAAATTTTGCTTGATAAGGCTCACCTGTATGACACTTGTATATCCCTGCATTAATCTTAATTTTCAGAATAAACTTAGTCTTAATTGTTTTGAAATCATCAAAATCAATCTAGGGGCCAACAGTTTACAAACTTTCACCTGTTACATTTTGATCTCTCGTACTTCAAGAATGTTGCATTCGTAATAATTGGCATGTCATTTTGATGAGAATATATAGATCACCCTCATCATCTTCAATTCTATCCTTTATCTATCATTATTTAGACCTTCAAATATATTTAGGATGCGATCACCGATACTGTTACATGATATCTGAGTATATAAAAGCTAGGGAAAAAAATCTAATATTTTTAAATTCAGCCTAATCTTTTCTTGAAGTCTCTAAGCTAATATGATGATTATTTGCAAAAGATGATGCTAGTTATTTCTATTGTTACATTTTAGAACCTCATTAAAAAAGGTTCACTAGAAGATACTATTTAACCTCCTTGATCCTGTATAAGTATTTAGGATCTTTCTAATATACAACTGATATGGAACTAAATACTTGCTAATACGAGCATTCACATTTTTTTTTCATTTAAACTCTGACATCCTTATCAAATTAAGGGTCCATATCCAATTCTACATTCCAATTCAATCACAAATAGGTAGAATCTATCTACACTATTTTTTAGGCCATATAAGCTATGGGCTGAGTTTGCTCTAATACTATTAGTTAGGGGTGAGCATGGATCGGGTTAGGTATGTTTCAGGCCAAAACCAAGAACCGATCCAATAAAAATCTGTTTCAGAATTTTGGACCTATAGTTGAACCAATTTTATCTTAGAACCAACCTAGTCAGATCAAGTTGGTTATGAGTCGATTTCAAGGTAGAACCTATATTTCTTTCTCTTTTTTCTTGCATTAGCTTCATTTTTTTCTACTTTTTTGTCATGGTCAATGTATTAAAGGTGCTTTCCTTAGTTATTCAATTTGGATGAGAGGCTAAAAGCCATCATAAAAATACTAAAAAAATCATAAAATTGATAAATATTATTTGATTTTTCTCTTTTCCTTTGGAATATACTATTCTAATATCTAATGGCTTTTTTTTTCTTAGTTGTGTTGATTAAAAAAATAATAATAATTAATAAATCTAACACCATGTATCTTTAGTAAAGATTATGAGGTACATCCAATATCCTTAATTTGATTCATAAGAGTACTTAATTTTTTAAAAAAATTATATGATCGATTCATGGGTTAGAACCAAGAACTGATTCTTGGAACCAAGAACAAACCTAATAAAGGTTGATTTTACAATTTTGGACTTAAAACCAATCTGATGAACACTCAGAACAAAATCAATCTGACCCAATCAAGTCAGATTGGTATTGGTTCTTGGGTTATCTTAACCCATTGCTTACCCCTACTATTAATAACAACTTAGGACTTCATTCAAAACCTAGCCAAGAAGCTATTATTTAGGCTCCTTGATCCTTTATAAGTATATGAATGTTTTTATTATATAACTAATGTGAAACTAGATAATGATAAGTATGGGCATATATAGACTAAGAGATATTATAAGTGGGCTTTATGTATTTATGATTGGATTTGGATATGGATTAGACATAGATTCTTAGTTTGGTAAGAATGCTAAGGTTTGAACTGAGGGAGTACATGAGTGCCCATGCTGATGAATATTTAGTTCCATATTGGTTATATATTAAAAAAAAATTACGTACTTATGTAGAATTAAAAAGTCTAAATAATGCTTTTTGATTAATCTTTTTAGTTGAGGTTCTGTGTTGTTACACCTGTTCTTGATATATTTGCATGGGAAAGGTTCTGTTTTTGAATCCTCATGGATTTGGATTGCATGCTAAATCTACCGCTTGGGATCAAGATCAAATTTAGGAGCAGAGGTAAGGAATCATGGAGACATGATGTGGACTGTGCTCTGGCGTAAGGTTGGTCTTGGCTGGCTGTTGCTTCTCTTTTTTTTTTATAATGATTTTCTTGTACTCTCTTGAATTCTTTATTGCCTATCCATCTAGTAGTTTTAAACTTTGCTTTCCCTTGCATCCTGAGAGTTCCTTTAAGAGTGGTTGAATTTTATTATAGTTTGCACTAAAGATGGCTATAATTAATCAGCTGCTACGTTATAATAATAGTTATAAAAAATAATATTTGTTTTTAGTTTAATTGTTTATTTTGATTTCCTGCATTTCTCCTTGCTCAATTCTCACAAGGTTAACATTCATGATGATGTCAAATAAAGTATTTTTCAGTTCTATATTTTCATTAGACACATTGTTTTCATATAATTTGCAACCTTTCCTTCATTCTTGTGTCATTTAAGCTTACCACCCCAACCATCACTTTTAATCATCCGGACATTTTGCTGCTAGTGTAGTCACTGGTGTTTCAGAACCCTACTAATAGTTGTAATCAAGAAATTTATCTTTGAATTTCTCAAAAGGAAAAGCAATTTAATTTTGAACAGCAGACTCAATAAAAGATGCATGATTTGATAACTAAGAAATGTTAATTACTTCAATCATTCTTGTGCTATTTGCAGTCAATAGCTGTACTAAAATTTTGTCCAAGTTGTGGAATATCTTTATAATTGCCGTATTCAAGCCACTGTTATTCAATCTCACCATGAATTAGGTGTGAGACTTCTTTTCAAAAGCCTAAAAACAGTCTTGTTGATCAGATCCTACTCTTGATCATCATTGCCACCTATTAGTTTAGCTCCCACATCCAACAATGTGTACTAAAGCAAAGACAGCCAACCTTGACGGCTTTGTGCTTGCTGGGTCAGCTGCCGATTGATGTACTTAGTAAACATGATTGATAATTTAAACCATGCATCATGACATGATTCAAGTACTCCATGAAACAAATAAAACAATGTTTTTTTAGTATGTTTGTGAAGCAATGAATTAAAAACAAACTGGAAGATAGATTATTGTTAGTTTAATAAGCAATTGGAGATGGACTAGAGACCGGTATCGAGCTCATTTCTGAGGGGAATCGGTCAATGAGACTCCACGGAGATGGTCATCGTATCAATCATCGAGTGTAAAGAATAATGGTGGGTCTGCCATCTAAAGATGCCATCCCTCTTCAGAATGGCTGAAGAAAGAAGCCACCTTTTAGCTGGTTCGAAATCTTTATGTTAATTATCATGCAGGCACGGTCCTCGTCCCTCGTGGGAAACCACTCACACGTTCGTCCTCGTTAGGGTGGCACTTAAATACCCAGAAGAAACCCCATGGATGGAAAGAATATAGTTTTCCTATTTGTTACATCCGAGATCTTGCATAAGAATAAGTGCTCGAGTTTGTTGTGTTCATTATAAGGTGTTCATACCTCCCCCATCCTCTTCCTTTTGCTTGTGCTGTCCTAACTAATTAATGATTCAGATTCATGTAGATGCTCTTTTATTAATGAAATTTTAAAAGAATCAACTTGCTTATGCTTACAATATGTAAAATAATCTTCATTACGTAAATGCTAATTTTTTATTCGGATTGTTTTAATTACTGGTACTTCTAGAATACCCAGTGACAATCTTTGCTTTACAAACATAATTAAAGAATACAGTCTTCTCGTAGTATTATTAAACAGGTTATATATTTATGGATTGGTATACCTCCAAAGAAATCTAGCCAAGGTCATGCATACCTCAATTGGGTTTTGATCATTAATTTGACGTGGAGTTATCTTGGATTTAAGACTGACTCATCCATAAGAAGGATCATAATGATGATTTGCCATTGTCATCTGCATTGAATAATTCTCTATCCTCACTTTCTTTACATTTTGCAGTCTGTTCACATTTTCTTACCATGGAATCAACCCTTGGAAGGCTTGTGAATTCCCAGTACGTATCCTTAAAAAACTGAGTGAGTTGCATGGTACATTACTCATCCACGTCTGATGACTAATATTATTAGATAGTTAATATGAACACGCTCTCTATCACGTGTAATAAGAAGAAGATTTGATTTTATATTAGTTTAGATTTCTATAAAATGAAGGCGGTTGATATCTAGCAAGTATCAGTGACGTGAATCCATGTAATATAACTATAAGAGGTCAAAGAGGATATGAGGATACGTAAGATAAATTACATTTTTAAATAGATTATATATATTTATATCTTTAAATATTGTTTGTTTAAATCTCACAAAGAAAATGTTGAAATATATTGTTTGTCCAAATATATCAACAAACATGTTTCTTATTTAAACATTCTAATTAATTTATAATGATAAGAAAAATAATATTTTATGAAATTGTTTTAGTATCTATATGCTTAATTAATCAATCTTTAAAAAGAATAAATAGTCACTCGTAACATCAAAATCAAAAGCCAAGCCCATTGTTTAAATAGTTAGACTCTCTTCTAGTATTTAAAATCGGCTACCAAAGTACTTCATAAATATCTAAGTATTTGATACATTTTTGAGGTAGATTTTGAAATTGGATAGTTGTTTATATGGTTGACTCACATGCCCAGCTTAATGCAAAATAAAATTTTGGATAACATCTTAGTTGTCATGCAAAATAATGTCTAATATGTTGCTCAAGTTGTTCATTGGTAAAATGGCCGGACTAACAAGTTCCTATATGTAAAATACATGAAGGAGAAAAATTAAAAACAATTCACTAGATATTTCTTAAAATAGGAACATAAACTATCTCGTCACATTTTTCCAGTTTTCTTATTGATAGTTTATGAATTGGCTGAGGCAAATAAAAACTAAAGATGCATGCAACGGTTTACTTGAAGACATTTTATGGTGCAATAGAAATTAATAAATGAAGACATTTTATGGTGCAATAGAAATAGCATTGCCGATAAGATTTATGCTGACACTTTACGCCTACCCTATGATCTTTTGCTCTCTAATCCCAATATATAGTTGCAAAAGTTTCTAGATAGATGCTCTATATTCGAACCAAATATATACATGCACACACAAAGTTAGGCTTGGCGACATATAAGCCCAAATCTAGTCATCTTCTTCATCCTTAGATCCAGATGGATCTTGAAGAAAAAAAAATATTTACTAATTATTGTTTGTTGTATTTATTCTATCTTGATAAATACATCTTGTTTTTTTATAACACACTACATGTAAATTAATTTTTGTTGCATTGAAAAATAAGATGTAAGTTACATTCGTATCCTTTTAACTGAAGAAAATACATGTTAACTGTATTCTTATTTTGTTACTTATATATTTCTTTGCTAGAGAATAAAGATATGAGCTATATCCCTATTCTTTTGACTAAAAAAAAGAGATGTAAACAATGCCTTTCTTTTTTATAAAGAAAAAGAAGAAAATCGTGGTTAATGGATGGCATTTTGATTTTGGGATCTACGTGAATCTAATGATGAGGAAGATGACTAAATTTGAGCTTAGTTACATATGAATGTAGCTAAGTCTATTTATATATATAGAGCTGGACTTAGCTACATATAAATATAGCTGCAGTACATACATACATATATACATACATATAAGAATAAAAAGAGCGACCTGATATAGGGCTTAGCTATATATGAATGCAGTCAAGTTTAACCCTCTTTATATATTAAAAAAAAGGTTATCATTTAATAGAAGAATCATTATTGAATCTTCTTTTATTTCATATTCTAGGGGATATCTTCTCTTAAGTAGCGATAGTTGTTTTGATTGTTAGTTATCACTGCTCATTTATAATTTTATTATGAATAAAAATTATGTGTGTATCTATGTGTATATGTATACGTGTGTGTGTGCGCGTGTGCATAATGTGCATGCACATGTCTTCAAGACATGATCATTGCCTCATCTTTTCAGCACCTAATATTCTTGTTATTTTACTTCTGAGAGTACAGTCAAGCACAAAATTTATTCATGTTGATCGACAAACAAAGATGACTCTATATTTATTACCTAAACATGCAGCGTGCTGAAAAAAAAAAAAAAAAAACTAATTGTAAGTTAGAAGGTTATCCATGCCAAGAGAGAAAAGAATGCGACCTAAATCAGATGCCCACGATGGGCGAGAGCATTGTATATTTGACTTAATCGACCTATATGTTAAGAATCTACGGAGTGGTTAAGCTAAGTAGTTAGGGACATATATATATATAATCGCAGACTCCCTTTTCCCTACCATGCAAACGTGTCTCCCTCTAGGCATTATGTTGCATGGTCTTCGTGACATCATCTCAGACAAATGGTCAATGTTGGCATTATAAGAAAATGGTAATCTTTTGATTTTATTTTTACTCTCTCCATCTTACCTCATGCATTACATCGATCGGTCTCTTATTAATAACAGAGGATGGCCAAATCATTCAACAGTCACCCAACCACGAAGCTTCTGTGAAGCCCACGATGTTACTTCAGCGTTTACTTCTCCAAATTTGTTGCGTGGAAGGACGACTTTGGACCCCGAAATGAAGGCCAACGGAGTACCACACCCAGGTCTTAATCGATTAGAATAATTCAAGCATCGTTTTAGCTAGGTTTCGTGGTTTGTTTGCCTCTGGACTCAGAATAATTCGTTGGAGACTTCCATGGGAGCAGTGGCCTAAAATAATTAGTGCCTCAAAACCAGTTCCCAGCTTCGACCCTCACCAGAAAAATTCTTACTCTTTTGTTTCTTCTGAAAAGTCATCGCTTCTGAGGAGGTGGAGGAATATCACGTGCTTTGAATAACTTTTTGCATCCTCACTAAACTTTTTTTTTAAAAAAAAAAAGCCTCTAGTTCTTAGAACAATTGCAATTTCGTTTCAAATTAATTTCTATGTCTCACTCAATCAGGACCTCAGGTTTTAGAATGTTTTCCCTTCATATCTTAGGCTGTGCCTGCTGTTCTTTTGCATAATCTCTAAGAGGCATATTGGATATGAGATGATCAATATAGGATCGTCGATAATTCAGGTGAAGATGATTAGATTATTGCATTTGGTAATACCTCAATAATTCTACATGATTGATAATCTTAAATTATCTCTGCTTTTTGAATCACTGCCTAACTTAATGATCTCATATCTATCCTTAAGGTTAAATATCCAAAATCATTTTCAGATGGTGATATTGACTTATCGTTTGGGATCAAAATATCCCTTGCCCTTATAAAAACAATACTTAGTATTATTTTCGTATTAATACAATATAATTTAACATTATAAAATTACATAATAATATAATATAACAATATATAACATAAATATAATTAAATATTATAATATAATAGTAAAAATGGTATTATAATTTAATCTAAATATCAAAATAATCAATAATATGAAAAATGATAAATTATCATTATCATGATAATTGTAAAATATTTTAGAAATAATTTTGATATTGCATAGGCAGTGATTTGAATTTTTATATTATATCAAATAGTTTAATTATAAATATTTAGATATCTTTATTTATTAAGATATAACATATAAAACGTATATATCATTCGGAATAGAATCACTCTAAAGGATCACTGATGATCTAAGATTACTGCAGTGACCCTATTTTGATTACCGGTTAGAGGAGTGGAAAAGAAAAGTTCCAACGTTGCGCAATAGCTTCAGATTGCACTGCGATAACTTTGAGAGAGCCTGGATTAGCTCTTCTCTGTACTTTATTTTCAAATAAAATAACCCCTTAAATAAATCCAATCTTTTGGAAATACTAAGAGCATGAAGCCTAGAGTTCTAATTTAGCTATGAGCTTGTGAAATCAGTCTTTTAGCAGTGCCTGGGGAGATTTTCATTGTTTCTTGCACAGCTTGTGTCTATTTGCCCAACTCATCAACCAAAAATGTCTCACAATTGGGCATGCATATCAAATACACTATATTCTTTCTCAAGAGAAAATACCTAGTAAAAATTTCAGTGTCTTGTATATTGTTCTCCAGCAAATGGTTATACTCCTGCATAAGAACTTTTAAGTGTCACCTTCTCTCATCTAACAAGATCATTGGAAGATGAAGTTTGAGGGTTTGCTTAAATGAGAGTCAGACACTGGATATTAAGTTCCATGAAAGAAAACATTTGTTTAGTATTAAGTTCCATGAAAGAAAACGTTTGTTTATGTACCTCAATATATGTTGAAGATGGTTATCTACCAAGTGATACTTCGTGTGTGATTAATGTGGCACTAAACAAAAAAATAACAAGAAATAGAAGATCAAATAAAAGACACTAAGATTTACATTTTGGTTTATGTTCACGAGGGAAAATAAGAAGAAAATTCCATCATGAATGCAAAGAAACAGATACAAGGATGATAAACGGCTCTTGCAAAATCTTAATTCCAAATATAGTCTGGACTCCCACTCTAAAAATTAGAAGAAAAAGTTTCCAATTGTTACAAAATCTCAAGCCCTCCGCTCTTATCACAAACCTCAGAAAAAGTTCCCAATCAATATTTTTTTTCTTCAAATTTATCGGGCCAGACATAGAGTAGGGCAAATCAAAGAATTTAAAACATACTCAACACTTCTGTAGAGGAAAATGTCAAGTGTGTACCCAAACATATTATTCTCTATATGTCTACATCTCTTTGTTACGTAATATTCATAACAAGAGCAGAAGCTTCTACATGGACCAACAAATTCAAAAGGGTAGCAGTAAGAATGGTGCTGATACTCTCCAGAAAAAGAAATATGATGTTAATCTCACTCTCTTTAACATATGAAAAGGTGGCGGCTATCGCATGAGATCAGATGTGGAAAGGAAGTGACAATACGCAGACATATGTTTGAGAATGGCATCTGTCAAGAATACAATGCTCATCTGTGGAGCCTATAAGGGGTAAGAAAAAGCTGGTGCATGCACCAAGCTATTGAGACATGGTATCTTTGACATGATTAATTTCGATAACTTAAACAGAAGACCACATCAAGAGTGGGAGAAGTTAGTGCATGCAGTTTTATACAGAATGGTCATTATATAGGTATGCCACTGAAAATATTTTAACAGATCGCAGGAGGTAATGATCACACAATTTATATGCATACCATCATCTCCTTTCATTAGACTAATCCAAGACCGTCTTAAGAAAGGGAGAGGTCCGTGCATGTACCTACGTACACAAAATGGGTCTAATTGATATTTATCTGTTTAACTAGAAGTGCATGTATGTACCACATAAAGAAAAAGTTAGGGTTCCCCTCTCTCTCTCTGGTATTCATATTCTTTGCATGCACATCACCCTGCATTCATCCTAGATTGCAATCAGTTGGTTCTTTATTAGTTAAATTTTGATACAATAAAACATCTTATTTGGGCACAGTTTTGGAACACCTAGGGTCTGTGATGCCATCTTTATTAATTAAAAATGCATTGTACCAAAGTTAAATATGAACCTAGAACAGCATTCTGGATATAATATAAGGAGGGAAGTGGAACGCATGCTTCAGCCTTGTTAATATGTTAATATCTATCTCATAAAAGGGAACCCAAATCTTGTACTTACCACCATTTTCAATTATTAGCAGTTCTGTCCCTTCCAAAATAGAGAGGATTCCTCCTCTTGTATCAATCATTTTCATGGTGGTAGATACACTGATGTTGGAGCAAGGTCCATTGGTCTTGCCTGCATTAATAATTCGCTGTCATATTTTCATGCCAAAATCATCATTAACATATCTTACTAATAAATTTGTCACCACTTGCTATATATAACTTTTACTGGGAAAATTTATATTGATATCACTTGCATAATCATAGGCATCTGAGGCAATATATTTAGAATCTAGCTATGCATGTTTAAGGTTAGGATTTAAGCATTGTTTTGCCGGAAGTTTCTCAACCAAAAGAATTGATCTGTCTTAACTTCTCTAAGATGAACTTTAGCTTAAGCTAGTTTTTCCATCAAATGGTCACAATCTGGATTTGCTAGTTGAAATTCAGCTGCCCATTTGAGATTTCACACTTCGATAATTAAACTGATCTTTCTTTGATCTCTGATTCAGTTTGATTACTTTTGCACTTACTCTTGAAAACAGAAATGCATAAGGGCCTAACTCATGTCCATCTTAGTTTCCCCTCCAACCTTGACCAGCTTCTTAACTAGTGCTTGCACCATGATTATGACAAATGAGGGAAGAAAATGTTTATAAAAAATGTTCTTCGAAAGACCAGAAAAATAAAAGGTTCTGAATTAGGTTTTCAGCAGAAATGTGCATGCAAGAAGACTTAAGAGTCAACCAACTCCTACAAAGAGCATGACTAATAATTAAGGGTTAAGGTATAGTTATAGAATGGTAACATTTTTTCATATTTGTTAAGTCATTAATAACAGCCCTGCCCTGAAAAAAATCATTTAAGTTGCATCTAAGATGCAATCTGCATGCATGATACCCTTTTCCTTTTTCCACTGACAGTTTTACATGCCATGCACATACATGCATCTGACACTAGCGCTGTAACATAATGTCTGCAGCAAGATTAGATATTTGAGGAACCATAATATTTTACTATCATTATGTTAAGCTTAGGATTCAGTATCTGATTATCCTACAACAAGTTCTAGCCCCACTCAGGAAGGAAGCAATTATTTGTCGACTAATCTCCGATTAGCCTTCATAATTTGCAATGAGAATTAATTAAAAGATTTTTTTTTCTTTTGGTGAAGAAAATGAGGTTCATCCTTTCTCCCCAATGATAATAGACCTGGATCCCATGTCATGCTTCAAACAGATGAAGAAAAAACCCAACCATTCTCATTTTCTCAAGAAGTCTATGAAATTAACTCTAACAATGGAACCAAATTTATGGAATAAAATAACTAGGAAAATTATCCCAGAGTGATTGGGTTTTACCATGTCTCCTCTTTCACAAAAACCTGTTTTAATCGATGCCCAAGGAAGGCAGCAGTTTAAACAAAAGCCCAAGGTAGTACAAAAAGGACGAGCAGGGTGGCAGCTATTAGAAAATTCGCCGAGTGTTGCCTATTGCTTGGATCAGAAGGCTATGTTATATATTAGGCAGGTCCTTCTAAGGAGAACTATGTATATACGTTCCCAAGTAAGATTTTGGCCAGCTTATTGTAGCACACCATTCTTTTGGTAGGAATCTAGTAACAGAGTGAGATAAATATAACCAAAGACTCTGACACCTAGAGAGAATAACACCAATTCTAAAAGTCGCCCCTCACCAAAACACATTCACAGCTACTTACCGTCAGCTTACTGATCCTTTTAGCATTTGAATGAATCGCAACACTGACCTAATTGAATGCTAATCCTGAGTTCAAAAACCTTTGGGTGCTAGATACAGGGGCTTTTAAATAAACTAGCTTCATGTTGTTTTGTTTCTTTCCATTCAACTTCCCTCAAAAATAAAATTAAAAAAAAAATCAAGGGGCAAGGCTGGGTAAAACGCGCAGCTAAATCCCATGTAATTTACTATCAGGTTACAAATAACATGAATGTCTAATCATCCATACCCATAAAATAATATCCTGATCAGAGACATACATCAAATATAAATAATGAAAGTTACATAACCAGAAAATAGACTTACTAGTCAAACCACATTCCTACAAAAAAAAGAGGTGGGAGACTAAATAAAACCGTATTCATGTTGAATATTCAGACTGCAAAAGAATTATCAAGTAGAAATATGATTTATTGACACCAATAATATTTAACAGATTGAGCGGAGAAAAAAAAGAAGAGGAGTAAGGGATTTAATACTATGAAATATGTGTATGAATGAGGTCAGTTCTGCTGTGAACGCCACAGTCACCAACTGGCAGTAGTTAATGCAGATGACTTTTGAGACCCGATCTCACATGGTGCGTGCCAGTCCAGCTTCAAAGAGCTATGTTATGATTGTGGCGTACACAGCAGAATTGATATCTAGAGTAGGTCATTTTTGCTGCTGCTGCAAGCTAATTAATTTGAAATAGGCCCCATTCTTATGCTCCACCAGGGTTGAATGTTTCCCTTGTTCTATGATCTTCCCATTCTGTAACACTGAAATAACATCAGCATTCTGGATGGTGGATAGCCTGTGAGCTACCATTACTGTGGTGCGATTCTTCATGACCCTGTCAAGTGCCTGCTGGACCACACGCTCTGACTCAACATCAAGTGCGCTGGTGGCCTCATCAAGCAGCAAGATGGCAGGATTCTTAATAATGGCTCGGGCAATAGCAACGCGCTGCTTCTGTCCACCTGATAGTTGGACTCCTCTCTCGCCAACCTTTGTCCAGTAGCCTTCTGGGAGGGCACTGATGAAGGAGTGGGCATTTGCAAGCTTGGCAGCCTCTATAACCTCTGCTTCTGTGGCACCATCCTTGCCATAGAGGATGTTATCGTAAATGGTCGTGGCAAAGAGCGCTGGCTCTTGTTGAACAAGGCCTATGTGTTTCCGGAGGGATTTCAGCTTAAGTTTTTTGATATCTTTACCTGCAAGAAATTAAATACATATTAAATACATAAATGGAAATTGAATCAAACAGGTGTAATGAATGTATCTGGAGAGGCAAAAAAAGTCTCAGGGGGCACACCATCAATCAGCACTTTTCCAGCCGTTGGTTCATAAAACCTTAGTATCAGCGCTAATACAGTGCTCTTGCCTGAGCCACTTGTCCCCACCAACGCCATGCTCTTCCCGGCCTTCACTCTAAGATCAAAGTCCCTGAAGATGATGGCCTCAGGCCTAGAAGGATAGCAAAACTCCACTCCCCTCATCTCGATCACTCCCTCAACCCTTCCCACATCCTCCCCAACGTCAGATAACACCTCAGTCTTCCTGTCCATCACCTCAAACACTGATGCCACCATTTGATTTCCTTTAATGATGTCTGGGGCTAGTGCTAATGTTTCTCCCATGGCTAATGCTGTCACAATCAGAACCATGAATGATTTCATGACAGACTTAAAGCTGGCAATCTCTTTGCCCATGAGGATTGAACCATACCTGCAAAACATGAAGAACTGTTTCTTAGCCACCATCCATGTAAAAGATCCAGATGATACAGCAGGCAGGGAAAGATTCGCCCTAACCAGCATTGCAGCAGGATCAAACACAACAAATGCTGATCTAATCCAACCTACCAATTTTACCAAATGATCTTACACTTAAAATTTGCATCCATATCAGTTCAATTCATTTTAAACACAAGAGACTTAACCAGAAGTACATACTTGATATCCAGTTGGATAGTCTGGATCAAGCAAACCATGAAGTTAACCTCATCAGTAAATGCCCTGACCCTATTTCTAAATGTTTGTCACCCTTATAGAAGCATGGAAGCTGATCCCACGTTAGTAGGCTGCAAACCAAAATGGCTGATCGATAAGCACATCTTTCAACCCCATTGTCTGGTAGTCTTTCAAGAGCACAACCAATCAGTGAGAGTATATGTATCTACTTTCGCAAATTGGAATTCAGATAGCACATCCCATTCAGCTCGTGCTACTTCTTTATACTTGATGACTTCAAAATATAAATCATAGGCAAATTTGTTGACTACATCTTTTGTGCAAGTTTTAACAAATCTTGTACAAACTGATGTCAGTTGAATTCCTAGGGGAAAGAACGAATAACCTGGTAATCCTAGGGAATTTGATTAGTTTGACTTAGTAGCCAATAAAGTCAAACAGAATCATTATTATTCATTAAGATTTTCCCACAAATTTTAAGCTAAGCACAAGAATCACTTGAAATATAGTGAAAGGATAAACAAATGGCACTACTTTGAGAATCACATACCACAAGGCCAGGGCATAGGAAGCAAAGAGAAAGAACTGGGAGACACCATAAAATATTCCAGCACTCTGGCCACGCTGGAAAGACCGCCTGGAGGGTTCCCTAAGCTCATTGGCATACAGATCAATAACCTTCTCCTCTGAGCAGAAGGCAGCAACCGTGCGGATGTTACTTACAGCCTCAGCAGCAAGCATGTTTGCTTTTAGGTACGCCTTACTCAAGTTGCCCCCATAGCCTTGCAAGAATAACTTCTGCAGTAGTTGAAAACATAAGAAAGCAAGAATGGGTGAGTCATGGGTTTAAGAATACTTTGGCAATCATGGCCAGAGGGGAGAAGCAAACCTCACTGATATGCCCACTGACCATCAGTGGGAATGTGGCTAAGACAACAAGAGTTAGACGCCAATTCAGGATGAAGGCAATGATCAATGAGGTTACAATCATTCCAACGTTCTGTAGGAGGATCGTTGAGCGGTCAACAACTATCGTCCGCAGTAGGGTGGCATCAGTTTCCAGGCGAGATGACAACATTGCACTAGTATTATTGGTGTCATCAAACCATCCAATCTCGTTTCTCAAAATGGCTAGGATTGAGTAATCATACACAAAAACATCAGATAATTACCCAAAACATGTTACTAATGTGCTTTAAAAGGACTAATATATCATGCCAAGCATAGCATATAAGCTAAATATTTCTTTCAAGGAAATATACGAGCTACATTCTTTTATTCTGCAAATATAAGTTTCTTCCCCTTTTATCATTGGTCCTCCAAAGGGCTCTTAACTCTCCAAATAAGAGAGTAGGGTAATAATTAACGTTGGCATCAAAGTAGAACCATTTGTACGTTGGTTATCTTAGAGGCACAGATTAGATGTGGACTTCCATGGAAACATAATTCAGAAGAGCCATATCAATATCTGCACCGAATGGTGTACCAAACAAAGGAAATTTAGTCAAACAATTTACCTCCAAACATTGCCTCTCTCACTCTAAGCGTCAGTCTTTCACCCATGATACCAAAGTTGAGGTGCTCAATGACATGGAATATTACGGTGAGAACAGCACCACCACAGAAGAGGAGTGCAATCTTTTTTATTTCCTTCTGCGTTGTCTCCCAATCCATATAGTAGGAAACAAGAGCTTGTGTTACTCCAAGAGCAAACAGTGGCATTTGGGAGCCAGCCACAAAGGCACCAATAGTACCAAATACCCCAAACATCCAGTCAGGCCCCACCATGGAATATAATTTTTTGACAGACACATGCCTCACTTTTGTCGAATCACTTGCTTCAGGAGCATAGCGGCTGACAGAATCCTTATCAGAACGGAAGCTAGCTCCAAAGCTTGTGGTTCCACCGGATAGTTCTCGGGAATATTTGTTGCTGAAACAAGAACATGAGTAAGCCAACATTCCAAACGTATGTGCAATGTAGATCACTACTAAGATGTAGGGTTACCTTGGAGGTCGGCCCATACCAGTGCTCTCTGAGTATGTTGCTTGTTGCTGATAAGAGGCCTCCTGCAGCTGAACTAGTGATGCATAGGTGCTACAAGGATCTGACATGAGCTGCTCATGAGTTCCAGCCTCCACAATCTTCCCAGATTGGACAACTGCAATGATATCTGCGTTCCTGATAGTGGACAGCCTGTGCGCAACCACGACCGTTGTGCGGCCCACCATGACCCTGTCAAGTGCCCCTTGAACACTCTTCTCAGACTCAGCATCAAGTGCACTTGTAGCTTCATCAAGGAGGAGGATAGAAGGGTTCTTAAGTATTGCTCTCGATATGGCAATACGCTGCTTTTGCCCACCTGATAATTGAACCCCACGCTCACCAACCTGCAGCATTGCATTCACTTATATGTTCTAGGCTTATAAGAAGAATGACAAGCTGTTACTACTTCCTAGCATGATTATAAGAATAAAACAGAACAATTGACCTGTGTGTCATATCGATCAGGAAGGTTGTTTATAAAAGTGATGGCCTCCGACAGCTTAGCAGCGCGTGTTATCTCATCAAGGGTTGCATCATCTTTCCCATAGAGAATTCTCCCGGATGCTTGTGGCAAAAAGGGCAGGCTCCTGATTGACCAGCCCAATCTGCTGCCTTAGCCACTTGAGCTCCAGTTCCTTGATGTTGTGGCCGTCCAGTAGTATTGCCCCAGAGAGGGGCTCATAGAACCGCTCAATGAGCGAGATCACCGTGCTCTTTCCTGACCCACTTCCACCAACAAGGGCAACAATCTTCCCAGATGGTATGTCTAGATTTAAGCCATTGAAGATGAGAACATCAGGACGTGATGGGTAGCTAAAGCACACATTGCAGAACTGGATGTGCCCATCAACGCTAGGTAGCGTCCGGCCAGCCCTTACGCTTGTTTTGTTAACAGTATTCCTTTCTATCATCTTGAAGATTGGGTATGCAGCAGTTCTTGCTCTGAGGAATGTGGAAATGTTTGGTGCTGCCTGGCCTAATGACCTGAAAAGCATTCCAAATAGCATCATGTTTGGAATAACCCTGTTGATTTTTGATATTATGGCCATTGCTTTATGATACCAGTTTGAGAAATTAGAAACAAGAGTTTGTTTACTTTCATGTTTTCTCATCTTATGGAACTTCTGCTGTAATGATATATCAATGGGTTCAGAAACAATCTCTGCATGATTTTTAACAAAAAAAAAAAAAGCAATAATCTACAGAGAAAAACAGATTGAACCTGTGGAATCATTTCAAAACATCAAATAGTAAAGGATATCTAATAGATATCTTTTTGTACAAAAGTTACATTGCAAGTTGATGTCTCACGATCAAGTTCATAGTACCAAAATTGCATGACCATACCAACCAGCAATGCCATTCTTCTATAAAGCAATTACAAGACATTAGATATAAAATAACCACACCACCATAACTGCTTGCTCGATGGAATAAGAACAATCAATGAAATGGAATAAATTGCAAAGCAGTACCAAATCTAATTGGAAGAACCAATACAAAATTTCAAATTAATGTGTTTTATGAACATCTTTTTTCTTCTTTTTTTTTTTTCTTTCAATGCAAGATTAGTCTTCTTGTTCTACGTTTCAAGGTTAATAACAACAGATCATAACCATCAAAATAGGTGGGTGAAACTTACAGTCCCGCGATGACAACATTGAGCATTGTTGTAAATGACTCTCCTCCGTTCGCTATATTCTTATGGACAACAATGCTAGTGAACCACACAAGTAGCGCCCACGAGCAGAAGAGAACACAGTGCATGGACCCAAGACCAAGTCCCTTGGCGAGCCCGCCCTTCTTCCCATAGCTGTAAGTCTGCAGCAGGGCATTCCTATAAGCCCTCACTGCCTTGTCCTCCCCCACAAACGCTTGCACAGTCCGAACATTGCCTATCACCTGCACACATAAACATCGTAGACCAAAACTAAAACATTTTAATCACCACGACTTATGTGAATTTAACTCAGATCGAGATGTGGAGCAGGGGAGCTGGACCTCTTCGGCGATCTCTCCGGCCTTGACGTAGGATTTCCGCACTCGAGCGATGAGGCCGGTGGCGATGTAAGCGTAGATGCCTCCGGCGATGGCGATAAGTGGAACGATTGAGAGGGTCACGAGGCTGATCTGCCAGATGCTGGCGAATCCGATGGCGAACCCCGCGATGAATCGGCTGATGTAGTGCATGAAATTACCAACCTGAAACAAAGTTTGCGCTTTAGTTCAATTTTTAGCCATGTTGTGAGATTTGATTGGTTACTTTTACCAACTTGGATTCAAGATGTTCGCGGTAATCCATCAAAGAATTGAAAGCAATTGTACCGAAAACTCGATGCAAATTCTTCGCCAGTCTCATCGACAGAAACACCCTAACCTAGCCACCCCACAGTCATCCCCTTCCACAGCCTAGCCTAAGTCTTAGCCATGGCGCTGAGGAAGACAGAGTAGACAGAGTAGAAGGCGAAGGTCTCCCCAGAAGAGGTGGACCACCGCCGCCAGGGTCCATGAACGGAGGTTGAGGGAGACAGAAAGAAGGGATTCATCGCCCTCCGGGGATCGGTATTTGGAGAGAGCGGCGATCGCTAGGGCGTCGACAGGGAAGAAGGGGACGAAGGGGAAAAAATTGCCGGAGGTTTTCTTCGGTGTAGAATGTAAATTATTTGAAGCTTAGGGACCAGCAAACAATTTGAGATACAACCAAGGTTTCGTACAAGTTTACCACTGCTCTCTCTCTCTCTCTCTCTCTCTCTCTCAATAGTGTAGACTTTGCTTGAATTTTGTGGACTACCAAGTAATTTAAACTTTCACGATGTGCTTATATTTTCTCCTTGTATAATTAATGTAATTTATGAAGTAAATTTTGAATGGGAATGTTACAAATTTGGGGGAAGTACTAAGGACTAGAAGAAGCTATAGTTCAATGAGGGACTTACCTATAATCACACTTCAAACACTTCCAAAGGGGAACCAGGCAAATTTTACAACAATTTTGTACAGATCTAAAATCCAACATATAAGTTTTGACCGGAGAAACCTAGATAATTTTTAACAACGGAAGGTAAATTATCAAATGAATGTGATAATATGTACATAGCAAAATATGATAATGATACATGACAAAGAATAATAAATGGCTGAAATAAATTAATAAATAAAAAAAATTATGAATTCATATACTAAATCTTGATTGGCTAAAATTTAATGGCTTAGATCACTTTATACCCATCTTAACCGCCTCAATAATTGAGTTAACTAGCTAAGACTAAGAATTAATTTGAGCGTTTATTATCAAGGAGCCCAACATAAAGTTAATCCACTACAATGCTTATAAATAAAGGAAGGAAAAGACTTTGTACATCGCATTCAGTGCAGCAAATCTTACATAGGCTATACCATTTTTTTATATTGATCCACGTGTATCGTATATGGCTTTATGACACCCACTCAAAAAACGTTCCCAATTGAAAAAAAAAACACTCCTTATGACACCATAGTTATAAAATTACGACATCCATTTAGAAAGCTAAAAAAATTATGATGCCCTAGTTGTAAATTTACGACATCATAGTTATAAAATTACGATACCCATTCAGAAAACGTGTCTATACATAAATTCCAAAAAAAAAAGCTGAATAGATGTTAATGTACGTCAAGTTAAAATTTAAGATGATACCCTAATTATAAAATTACACTGTAGTTATAAAATTAAGACACCCATTAACAAAGCAAAAAAAAATTACGACATCTTAGTTGTAATTTATGATACCGTAGTTATAAAATTATGACACCCATTCAAAAAATGTGTCTGTACACAAATTAAAAAAAAAAAAGCTGAAAGGGTATTAATGTATGTCAAGTTAAAATTTAAGATGACACCCCAGTTGTAAATTACGATACCGTAGTTATAAAATTAAGACATCCGTTCAGAAAGCTAAAAAAATTATGACATTACAGTTGTAAATTTACGACACCGTAGTTATAAAATTACAACAATCATTCAGAAAACATGCAGCATGTACATAAATTTTAAAAAAAAAGCTGAACAGATATTAATGCACGTCACGTCAAAATTTAAGATGATATTCCTGCTATCTCATTTTGTTCCATCGCATCAAGCTACGTAGGATTCATGTGAACCAATAAAAAGAAGCAATGCATTCCACGTAGAATTTGCTGCACAGGAAGCGATGTATAAAAACTTTGTCCATAGAGGAACAAGACCTCAATTAGAGATCATATAAGGCCCATTCTCTCTCTCTCTCTCTCTCTCTTATTTTCTTTCTTATTTTCTATATTTTCTACTGCTTTATTTTTTCTTAGTCCTTATTACTGATTAGAGCTTCGAAAAGTTTTTTTGCGGAAAACTCCAAGACCTTTTATGTTTTTCTAATTGAGTGCAAGAATCCAAGAGAGTGATAAATCTCGGGCTGAATTCTTGAAAACTTGAGCTATAAGTTTTCTATTAGAGAAGATTTCATGTATTCCTCTACTGAGCTTTCTTCAATAAATTTTATTTAGCTGTTATATTTTCATAATATCTAATTTTTAATAGAAAATACTAGATGATCAAAAAAAGTTTGCCCATCATAGCAAAATCTCCAACAAATTGATAAAGCGCTCCTACATCCAAAGGAAGCATTTTAAGAGAAAATAATTATAAATTACAAAATAAAAAGAATAAAAACATAAGTGTGTGGTTCCTTAATAATATATATTATTATGTTGCAGGAAAGAAAAATGAGAAATCAAGAAGAAAACATCATACAAGAAATTTATATGGTTTCATCTGAGGGGCCAATATCCATTCCGGTAAAGATGACAAAGTTCCATTACAAAAATAACTTAATGACTATTTTCCCATTAGAGACTCTCTCTCACTATCCCTAGACCCACTAACACCTAATGGAATCCTCTCATGGATTCTCTCAATAACACTTTAAGTTACCCTAAAGGCTAGGGCTACATGTACTTGCATAGAGAAGAGATCTACAGTCTTATACAAAAGCTAAAACTCGTGTTCTGCATATATATGGAAACATATTCATCTTGATCTTGTTAACCTCAAAACAAATCTAATAATCTCCACCTTGGCTTGATGTTTGCCAACCAATCTTTATGTAACTTCATCATTTTTACTGCCTTACCTTGATGGGTATTGGCCTCACCAAACTCCAACCAAATCCAAGCAATTTTTGAACTTGTCTCCTGAAATGGGCTTCCTCTTTTTAGGTAACTTCACAAGCTCCTAAGTCTTTTCTTCACAAGAGCATCCATCTCTTTGTAGCTTTCTCATACATAAGAGATTCATTTTTTACACTCTCAACTATAACATATGCATATGTAATTATGACTGCATACCGTACATATAAACTAATCTACATTTTCTCATGGTCTGTAGTTATAATATAGGATTATTACATAGTGCTTAATTAAGTTGGTGGTCTCATAACTCTCTCCCTAAAGCTTTTCTCTTAGGCTCAACTTTCTTGCTAACACCGTTATCCTCTATCCGACTTTCAATAGTTCCTTCCTTCTAGTTTACAACCATAGTAGACTCAACAAGAGTGACATCTCTTCTTATTATAAATTTAGGTGACTTAATTAAGACTTTTAACACATCACAGCATGTAACTCTTTACCCTGATGCCATAACCTACGAATATGTACTTTTTTATTCTTGATTTAAGTTTGATATTATTAACATGCGTATACAAGATAACCAATTATCCTTAAATCAGAATAATCAATTGGATGATCATACCATACCTCTTAAGGAATCTTAAAGTCAATGACAATTGATTGATAAAGAAGCTCAATGTATTCACTATCTTAACCCAAAATGATCTTCTAAGCTCAGAATTAGATTCCACATAATGTAGGCTCTCTGAGAGTATGCTATTCATCAATTCTACAATTCTATTCTACTATGATGTTGTGTTCCATAATTTTATTCTTATAGAATTTATCAAATTCACCTCTGTAGTGTTCCAAGCTAATCTTCATTTGTAGTGTCTAAATTTTTTATCTGATCTATTTCTTCATTACGACTATCCACTACCTAAATTTGACAAATGCCTCATCTTTGTGTTTTAAGAATAAATCCAGATCTTCCTTCAGTAATCATCAACGAATGTCAAAAATACTAATGTTCCATTGATACATAAGAGCAAGGTCCCCAAAGATCTAAATGGATATCGTCTAACACCCCTTGGAGTAGTGAGCATCAATACTAAACTTTATCTTGCTTCGCTTTCATCCATGTAGTGCTCATAGAAGTTTATTTTACCCATTTTTATATCAAGTTTTTATATCAAATAGGCCCATCTTAGAAATCTCTCATCATATGCCCTAGTCACATTTGCCATAACCGAGTGGCATTCAAGTTTGATGACTTTATAGATGAAGAAACCACAATAATATCAGTAACCATGCTTCCAATCAAGTTATAAGCCTTTCACCATCATTCTCTTGATCATCATAAGAGAACAATTAAAAACTTTAAGCATAACATGCTCAATAATATATTTGTAACTTTGAGAATCAAGTGCAAGAAAATCAAATTCTATATTATCTATGGAGCATGCCAAGCTTCGAAGGACCTCATAACACCATTAAATATCTTGATATGAATTATCTCAATCCCAACAATATCTATAACCTTGTTGTCATCTAATCCCAGCATTATTGGAGTTTTTTGAAATATTCTCTTCAATTACATTCGCTCTACCTTCAGAGACACTTTCCTTTACAATCTTTTCCTTCCTTTTTGGGTAGTTTTTTTTTAATGTATCCTTTCAATTCAAAGACCATATAACTTGATTTCAATATTCTTCGAACCAAGAATTACCTTATTGAACTCATCTTTATACTCTTTTATTGTGTATTTTTTATTTATAGATAATAAAGTGCATGCGTCAAGTAGGGATGGTAATTTGGACACAACTCATGAACACATTATAAACCCAACACAAAGTTAGTAGGTTTGGGTCAAGTATAAACATGTTCGAATAAAATCAAACTAATCCATTAAACATGATTAATAACAAGTCGAGTCTTGATTAATCCACCAACTCAAAATTGATCCATAATTAATCCATTATTAAATGGGTCAATTCGTATAACTCAACTTGTGAACCCGAATATGACCCATTAAATTTGTTTATCCAAATTAATGTCACCCTTTAATTAATTATTATTTTATTATCACATAAAATCTAGGAGTTGGATGGAAATAGATTGGAGACAATTAAAATTACACGAGGTGGATATATGATTATTTTAAAGTTATAATTTTTTAATATAATTATTTTATGATTAAATTAGTATAGACGTCTTACACAGATTGTATGGTTTGCATGGATCACATGGGTCAATTTGTATCAAATATATCATATGGGTTACATAGATCACACGAGTCATGTTGTATAGCCCACATAATATATGAGTTTGATTCGAGTTTAGTTTTCTAATCGATTAATAAACAGATCGAGTTCGGATTGACCCATTTATCGTTATAGTTTGAAGTGGACCCACTTCATTTATGATCCATTGACATGATTTGTTAGCCTTAGCTTTAAGCATAACTGATTTGTGAGAGATTTTGTCATGCATCTCTGCTTTTTCAATTTCAATTATAATCTAACTACTATCTTCTCTTTAACATCTCATCTACTAAATACAGTAGAATTGTATTTTGTGCTTTCATTCTTTTCTCTCTCTCGGATGTGATAGTTGGCGATCTTTCTTTGTGTCCTTGTTGCACCAAAAAGGCTTGGATCATGATATAACAAAATATTGAAGCCATTAATAGCCTCATCTATTGAACGGCCCAATTTAGGCTGCTCTACTTTCCTCCTCCGCTAGTTGCTCACCTTGAAGCACTTCACCAAACGTCACTAGCCAAAAGCGTTGGGTTGCCCTGCCACCCTTCTCTTCTTCCTCACCATTACCATCATTTAGCCACACCCTAAGCTGCCTAATTTGATTCACCTGAACGCTACTCGCTGCACTGACTGAATGCTCAAGATCCATTTTTAGCACCAGCGAATGAGGAGGGGCTTTGCTTTGCCCCCCTCTCGCTGTTGCAAGCGCTAGAGAGCTTTGGGTGGGTGGAAGATTTCTTCCGGGTCTAATACTCATCTTGCTTAGGATCACCCGCTGCTCGAACACCGTCAGCGGTGATGCAATCATTCATCTTCAATCGAGACTCCGTGTCCCCCGTTTGGAGACTTCAACCATGCATGGGTGCTCAATGCCATGCTCCAGATAGATATGGATCATATACCCTTCACGATCTCAACTACGCACTAATTGGAGATTCATGCAATTTAATTTGTGAACTACACTCCGATATCACTTATCATGCAGTAAATAATAATAATAATAAATTTACATGGTTCTACATTCATTCTAGCAAAGATGATTAAAAAAAAATTATAAAAAAATAATTTCAAAAATTATAATGATTGTTTTCTCACCGTTTATCTCTTATATAAACTTAAGACCTGCTTCCATCCCATTGAATCCTTCTATAGACTCTCTTTAATAATACTTTAGGTTATTCTAATGGTTAAAAAAGAAGACTACATATGCAAAGAATTTATAACATTATGCATATATTAGAACATTATATATATGAAAACGTGTGCATGTTAAACTTGTTAATAATCTGTATATAATTAAACTCTAATAGATATTTTGATAAAAAATTATTCATATAAATTCTTATAAATAAAATTATTTTTAGCTGCTAATAAAGTCATACAAAAATGAGAAAATTTGAGATAGACTTGGTCTATCCAGGGAATTTCCCAAAAAAAATTTCACCGAGCTTACATGATGCGAGCGTCCTGGCTCATAATTCAATCATTCAATTTTCGCTGTGCAGAGCAAGCTCCCAACCAATTTGAACAACTTTTCGCGTGCCCCCAACGGGCGATATCTAACATCGTGGCATCATAAATGAAGAGAACGTACATCTCGATGCCCCGTGACAGCTCACAGGAAAGGCACGCAAAGGACGTGGCCAGTCCGATTAAAAAGAAGCGCGGCGATGACCGGCCACGCGGTCGAACTCCCCCCCTCCCAACCGCTGCCGTTCGGGGCATTCTGGGAACGGAATCGGTCATCAAAATTTAATGAGACCGCCCGGAGCCGGAGGAGGCCAGAGGCCGATCAACGCTTTTTCTATGACAGCGGGCGAGTGCGGGGTCCCCCTCCCCGCGCCTCCCTCTCGCTGACAACGTACGGTTATGATCCGCGCTGCTGCGGATGTCCTTCCGGCGGACCCATCCTTAAATGATGGCAAATTCTAGCCGTGTGATTAAGACTTGACGGCAGATCCCTCGATTAAGAAATAGTGCTAGAGTACTACGGAAATCTCAGAGGCTCCTTTGGTATTCCCCCTCCTTTGATATATTATTAACGATCGGTGCATGACGCGGTGCAAGCTCACCGAGATGGCCATCGGCGCTGTCTACGATTAACTCTTTTATAATTTTTGTCTGATAAGCCAAAATCTATCGGCAGCGTGGAGATTGCTAATGGGAAATACCAAAATTTTGTGAAGGTATAAATAAATTCACTCCTCAACGTTTTTTATGTAGTACAAAAGGTTTAATTAAGAAGTTCGGCTTCTAATACTACCCTTCAAGGTTCAAGCTTCACTCAGGAAGCAGTAGCAGGATGGGAAGCTAAGAACAGCCTTAGTGCCACCTGTATTTGTTCCTTGACAATTAATGCTCGCACCAACCCTAATTACTGCTCCATTATACCAATATATATAAAATATATATACACGGAAAAGACACATCAAAAGAAGACATTTGCCGGCGAAGCGGCAATGGGTGGGAAAACAATTAACGCCCGCCCCTCGGCACCAAATAAAGTTAAGAAGTAAAAGCACCCTCAGGATTGTCACCCAAAGAGGAAGAAAATAAAAGAAACCATAAAAAGCGAAACCATGCGAAATTTGCTGCCGGATCGAGTTCACATACCTTCTCGGAGATGGCATCCTGGACCACGATGATATCGCTGGTGATAGCGGCGATCACCTCTCCGGTGGACGCCTCCGTGTCGAAGACCCCTATGTCCTGATCCAACATCGAGCGAAGGTAGGCCAGCCTCATCTTCGCCGCCTGCCTCTCCCCGTGTGCATCCAACACGCCACCTCTGAATCCATAGCCTTGATTATCAACTTCATGTACTTCTCGGCAAAATCAACGCAAGAAAAAAAAAAAATACAAACACCACGTACCGGTCCATGACGAGAACAACATGGCAGTCCCCAGATAGACGAAATCCAGCGAGTACTGTGAATGTAATAATAATAATAATAATAATAATAATGAAGAAGAAGAAGAAGAGTTTTAAGCTGGTTGGATCTGATTACAGCGGTGGACGCCATGGCGCGCGCGCATCGCTACGTACCTTGGCAACTCTATGCGACACCGACGTCGGGAAGAGGTAGGCCATCCCGATGATGTTGATGAGCTTGCCGAAGTATACGAAGAAGACCGGCACGGACGCGCCGTGGACGCAGGCGCCTGCCGAGCCCAGGGCCATGAGGAAGTAGTCCCATTTGTCGGCGAAGGAGAAGAGCTTCGAGAAGGGCACCTTCTGGACCTTCTTCCCTTCGCCATCTTTCTTGCTCATGCCCTCTTCGTGGTTCTTCTCAGGGCCTACAACTGAGCTCATCTTGTTTGAGAGGGAGAGGGGAGGGAGGTGGGTTATAGGGCATTAGTTATAAACAGTACCGAAGGAGGGATCGAGGGGATTTAATATTGAGGCTTTGTCTTATTGTGGGATTAGCTAGATTAATTTGACGAACAATGGAGGCTTGCGTGACATTACTGCGGCTAAACAACCGGCTTGACTCGTTAGGTCTCGCACAGGACGCCGACACTAACGGAACGTAAATATCATTAGAACGAGAAAGAGAAGCCCAGGAGCGATCTCGTTCATAAGTATCACGAAATAGATAAGAGCTGTATCAATGAGGCCGCGTGTGGGCATAGGGGTTGTAAAGTTGAACGTCACATGCTTGCATGGATCGAATTAAATATAAAATAAATAAAATTTATTTTAAATATATTCATACGGTTATCTTCATCAAAGTAATCGGATGATATCGTAGATAATTAATTAATCAATTCAAAAATAATATATTACGATTGAGTGAATTATATAATATTAATTGCCATCCATCTCTG
Organism: Calamus simplicifolius; assembly: GCA_900491605.1. NCBI lineage: Eukaryota > Viridiplantae > Streptophyta > Magnoliopsida > Arecales > Arecaceae > Calamus > Calamus simplicifolius. The sequence continues at coordinate 944,177 of UESW01004247.1, forward strand.
CACGAGAATAAAGTGTAGATCAACCAAAACCATGTGGACCGCTGGTAAATCCGAGGGAGTCACTGACTCACTGCTTATAAATCGGAGGGTGTCACCATCGGGACGGACCGCTTGGGGCTCTGGGCCATTATTTTTGAAGGAAAACGCCAGACTCCGAATTATATCCATTCTCGACACCGTTACAACTTTCAGCCTCCTTTATTTCAAGTTCGACGATCGAAACCTCACCACCTCGCTTCGTTTCACCGTCTGGAGTTGTTTTCTCCTTTGAGTTGCTTGTTTCTACGTTAGATTAGGCCGTTTTAGTTCCGTATAAGATGTTTCTCTAGCATCATCGACTTATCAGCGCGTGGTCTAATTAATTTCGACATCAAGTTGATACCTCTCTCTCATCGACATTTATTTTGAAGTTAGGTCCCAACTCTCAACTTCGCAAGGTGGCACCCTCATCATTATTCAGGGTGAAAAATAAAAATCATTCCAGAAAGTGATTAAAAAGATATAAAATGGGCATTTGACTCACAAAACACACTTTTTTTTTTTTTTTTGGAGTGCATCAGCCACCTCTCCAAATCCAATGCATTACTTTCAGATCAAGAGCGAACAAAATCCTTACCACTACCAAAATCAGCTTTTGATCAATGAATATCATCAAAGAATATGTTACTCAAAAATTATCAAGAAATTAGAAAGAAATTTTTATGAAATTTTAAATTACATTCAAAATCTAATTTCAATAAGAAATCTCTAAGGAATTGCTAGGATATATTTTTCTTGATAAATTTCTTAAAAATTTCTTAGTAATTTACAAAAAATCAATGAGTGATTATTTAAATAATTTAGTAAGAAATTTGTAAGAAAAGTTTGATCCCTTAGAGATTTACTAAGGGATAAATTTCTTGGTGCTGGTAAGATATTTTTTTTTAAAAAAATGATATCAGAGAAGGATTTTTTCTTAGAAATCCCTTAGTAATTTTAAAATATTATACCAAGCATATATCATTTACATATTCTTTCACTTGTATAAAATTAAAAGTTATAAGTAAATTAATATTATGTACTAATTTTTAATATCATTAATTAAACCATAAAAATTCTTTATTTCTCTCTCTAACTCATTCAAATCTTATCAAAATCCTAAGCTTATATCCTTTGTTGCCAACGATCAAATTGGCGTAGCAGTAAGGAGCTAACCTTTGAACCCTTTGGTTACATTAGGCTCTTTATTGCTAATGATCATTCTATAATCAGTTGGTCGCCGTAAGACTTCCCTCCTCTCTTCCATCTTCTTCTTTCTTCCCTCATCTCTCTCTTTAAATATAATACAAAATAAAATAGAAATCTCCTCCCCTTATCACGTGGAGACATTTTATTCAAAGTAGGAGCCGAAATTAGAGTTCAAAATTTTTTTTTACAGATTATAGTTGCTGTGACAAAAATTTCAGGGTAATTAGAAGGTTTGTAACGTGTTTAATTAATTAGTTAGTGCCAAAAGATAATTAAGTATTTGTTAGCTCCCTTAATTTCTATAAAGAATAATAGATTATATAAATAATTATTACTATGATAAATTAAATATTTAATGAAATTATCCTACTAATAATTATAACATAAATTGGTTTTGACTGAGATGAAGCTTTATTCTAAAATTAGTAATTTAATTTTGGTATGAATTTTATCCTTATGTGATAATTAATTAAACCATGTTAAGTTGCTGATATCATGCGCGCATGTCTCTTGGCAACTAGCTTCATTAAATACATCATCAAGGGTTAAAATATGACATAAGAGTTTTTTGTTATCATGAGCCAATGTATGATGGTTAGTCATAAGGCAGGCATTGATTGAGGTTGAGTTATCAATTGGATTGTGTATAGTGAAATATGAAAATAATTGAATTATAATTGAATAAAATATTGTAGCCTATTGATTGATTATAAACAGAGTTATAGCTATAGTGTGTATAAAATTGTATTGTTAGGGCTTCTGAATGTTAATGAAAATTACTATGTATTTATATATAAGTAGTTTTAAATCAAATTGTGGGATTTACTAGAATCATATGTTTATTAAAATATTATTTTTATTTTTGCAGATATGACAGCTTAAAGGCTAACATATTTTGGGTGTATGCTTAGATGGAAAGTGATTGGTTTGATCATATAAAAATATAATATGACTTTTGCATAGAAAAAAAAGGTTGTCAATTAAAGTAATTGTGAATTAGAATGGTTTTCCCTATGATAACATATACTTTAATTAAGATTAAAAGTTATAGCTATCTAATATTATGTTGATACTTATGTATACAAGACTTTTGTTTACTAAAGGATTTAAACCTTACCTTTAACAAGAACTAACTTATTATGGTTCCTTCAAAATATACTTTAAAGAATTTTAAGATAAAATTATAATATTATAGAATATAATTATATGGATTGATTACAAGAATTCAAAAAGCTTGACATATTTCAAGAGATAACCCTTAAGAAATATGCGACTATATCATACGCTTGATTTTTGTGAATGGATTAGGGCATGATATCCTTATTAGATAGACTAAGGACCATGAAGCTACTAACTTGTGCACTACTTTAGTGGATCCATCTTTGGTCATGACAAAAGTTTACCTCTTTAAATAAGTTCAATAGGCTTCATTCTTAGTGTGCAACAAATGAACATTGAGCAACTATTTTTGATATTTATCAACCAACTTGATATATATCCTCAAGGATAATTTGAAAATGACTAGACCTATAATTTAAGAGATACCAAGCAAATGGCTGTGCCATAAGGATCATTTTATATTTTATTCAAAAGGTAATTAAATCTTTATAGAAAAAAATGAGGGACTTATGGCTTCAACTTGGTTTTAATATATATAAGTCAGCAACTTTACTATTATTTATCACTATATACCTGCAATTTATGATTTTTTATATTTAAAAATTTTTAAAAGTTGTTTAATTTTCAAAAGTCATCAAAATCATAATGACCTATCTGGTATTACTTTTTTTTGTTACTTTTTTAATTTTAAAAATAGAAACATGAAATCTAATGTAAAAAAATATGTTTGGTTATATTCTTTTATTTTTTTTATTTTAAAAGTAACTTTTATTATTTATTACAAAAGTGGAGTAAAATTTTCACCTCCACACTTTTTTTAAAGTAAAAGTAACTTTTTAGAAGTTAGATATTTTTTTGAAAAATAAATTACAACAACTACCAAATATGGTTTTTTTGGTAGAATTGTAAAATATGAAATATATTTCTATAATACAAAATGTAAACAAGTAAAACAATTTAATTTTTTTAAAAAGTAATAGCGATCCAACATAGCCTAAATTTTCTTTAAGATGTATATAAATGTTGATCTTAAGTAGGTTGTATCATAATTATGTCAATATGATTATAATACAAAATATTGGCTTACTAATTCAAAATGACACGGGTAGGACTTGATTAATTAATCTTTTTAACATTCTTATTTAATTTTTCCTTTGTATAAAGAATACTTCATAGGTAATTTTGAAAAAAAAATGAAGAAGCTATTTTGTTTTGTTAAATGGGTCGTGTTAAATGAAATATATCGATTCATCTTAAGTGAATGTTAAACACATTATGTTTCTTCATATTAAATGATTTGTATCATATCAATTCAACATAATCTATTACTATTAAATAAATTGTATAAAATTTTAAAATAATTATATTATATTATTGATTTATATAATATCATATTTTAGCTTTAATAAAACATGGCAACATAAGCTTTCATTCTTGCATAGTACTTGCTTTATTTATGCTCTGTTTGGATGGAGAGAAAAGTAAGAAGAAAAGAAATGAATGAAGAGAAAATGGAAAGAAGAGAAAAGTAGAGAGAAATATTTTCTCCTTCTGTTTGGATGACTGAAAGGAAAATAAAGAAAAAAAATCGATAATTTACAATGATAATAATGCTCTTATTATAATAATTAAAAAATATATTATTTTTTTGAAAGAATCAATATCGGAATGAAAAAAATAAAAGAGCAGTCTTGAGTTTTTCTTCGAAATCTCTCTAATTCAAAAAGAAAACTTTTAGGTGAAGCACACCACTTTCTTCCTCTGTTTTCTTCTCTAAATTTTTTTTTTCTACTTTTTTCTTCATTCAAACAAAATAAATTTCTTTTTTTTTTTTTTTTTTCTCTTCTTCTTCTTACTTTTTCTCCCTCCAAACACCGGCTTAATGTCCGAGTTACTTGCATCGTAACCGAGTTGACGCGGCGGAGCTTAGCTGAGAATATCTTGCGGTCGGTCGTCCTTCGAGTGCAAGGGCGTGGCCCTCTGGACGCTGTGCCCGCCCGCGCCGGCCGGTTCAGCTCACGCCGCAGGCACGCGGAGCCCGACGCAAAGGGCCAGGCCAGCGTCGATCCCCTGCGATATGTGCAACAAAAGTTAAGTGCGGCAGAGATGAGAAATTGGGGGCAATCCCTCTTGGATTAGGCATAAATAAATACGGGGCCAAAAGCAGTTGAGATGTGGAGAGTTGGGGGTGGTGAGGGGATTTGTTAGAGAATTTAATGATCCCACCCAGACTCTGCGTGTGAGTGAGAGAGAGAGAGAGAGAGGTCATTTAATGAACCAACCTGTAGCAGCATTCGGGTCGTATGTCCGGCTAGATCCCAACTTTATTATACGCTATGATTTTAGTCTCATTTTTTCCTCATCTTGGCTTTCCTTAGATCTTGGTTTGAAAAGTAGGCGAAAGTTTTATTTAATGCTAGCAACTTGGGAGGAGAACTCCGGACTTGGGACGCCAATTGGTTTAATTGGGATGTTAATTCTCTTGTTGGCAACTATTTCGCTCTTCCAGCTCATCTTCCAAGGGTTACTACTTGCCTTGTTCTTTGGAGATGATGCTGCTGCTGCTGCTCCTGAAAGTGAAATGGATTGTAAACTAGTGTTTTATTAAGGTGGTCCTATTCCATTGCCATGCCAACTAAACAACATCAAATTAGGATAGCAGGATCTAGACTTTAATTTGAAGCCACCTTTTTTTTTATCTTGTTACTATAAATTTCAGATGACAAGAGATGTTGTGGAGATACATATATATATACCATTAAAGCATGAAAAAATATCTTCCAAGATTGCAACCTAATCTAGCTAGCATATTACATTATTGAATATTCACCAGCAAGATTCAGTTTTTTTAAAAATATATATATATTTTATAAAGAATAGATATTTTAGCTATCTATCATTTATATGATGGTATTATAAACCATCCATAATTTCATCCAAGTGGCATCACAATCGAAGTTTTTATTTTTTTTTTTTTTTCTTTTGGGTAGGCCATGGTAGGGTGTAGAGCTCTTAATTAAAGAGAACGTGGCAGAACGTGGCATTTAAGGTGGCATTGATCTATGTTGTTGGATTGTGTAGGTCCACCATCTTTGTCATCTCAAAAGGTGTACAAGAAACTCATGGCTCTCTCTCTCTCTCTCTCTCTCTCTCTCTCTCTTTTACATAAAGTTACAATAATGATTCTGAAAGGCTGTCAAATATTGGAGTAGCTCAAGCTTGGTTTGAGTTGTGATCAAAATAAATCCAAATCGAGCTCAATTTAAATATAGTTGTGATGACGCTCGATCATCCCTTCTGGACGTCGGGAACGAAGGCTTTTCTTCTTCACCGGATTGCCTGCAAAGAAGTCCCAAGACCGGAGAGGGTTCTTCGATGGGACCCTCCGACGCCCAAGTTAGTGACAGAGGTCACAGTAGAGAAGGAGCTCGAGAGAGCTCTTGAGGAAGAGGTCTCAGAAGGATCAGGTCGTTCCTCTGAGAGTTAGTGCATCGAGTGCGTAAAACGTGTGTTACCTTGTTCTCGACGTAATTTACCCTTTTATAGGGGTTGACGCTGGCACCATCACGTGGGTTTTCGTGAAGCCAGAAGCTCTGCTGAGCCGTTGCGTGTATCTGGGCTGGTTGGTGGGTTACGTCCCATCAACAGCTGAGCTGTTGGGCTGTGCACGTCTCGCGTCTGACGTTGTCGGGTGGCGCGCGTCAGAGAGGTGGTTTTTGAACCATTGGGGCTGATCTGGCGGGAACCGGGAGGTCCCGTCTTGTCAGGGCCGAGCTGGGTCGACCTGAGATGGCTGGGGCCCATCTAGCCGGCTAGGCAGTGCCGGGGTGGGGCCGAATCGGCGGACTTGGAGATGACGGGGCCGAGTCGGGCTGGCCGGGGATGGCCTTGGCAGACTCGGTGGGACAGGGGATGCCGGGGCCGAGTCGGGCCGGCCGGGGACGGCCTTGGCCGACTCAGCGGAACTGGAGACGCCGGGGCCGGCTAGCTTGGAGACGCCGTGGCCGGATAGCAATGTGCCGGGACTGGCCAGCTTGAAGACGCCGGGGCCGGCTAGGAATGTGCTGGGGCCGGCTAGCTTGGAGACGCCGGGGCCGGCTAGGAATGTGCCGAGGCCGGCCAGCTTGGAGACGCCAAGGCCGGCTAGGAATGTGCTGGGGCCGGCTAGCTTGGAGACGCCGTGGCCGGCTAGCAATGTGCTGGGGCCGGCTAGCTTGGAGACGCCGGGGCCGGCTAGCAATGTGCCGAGGCCGGCTAGCTTGGAGACGCCGGGGCCGGCTAGGAATGTGTCGGGGCCGGCTAGGAATGTGCCGGGCCGGCTAGCTTGGAGACGCCGTGGCCGGCTAGCAATGTGCCGAGGCCGGCTAGCTTGGAGACGCCGGGGCCGGCTAGCAATGTGCCGGGGCCGGCTAGCTTGGAGACGCTGTGGCCGGCTAGCAATGTGCCGGGGCCGGCTAGCTTGGAGACGCCGAGGTCGGCTAGCAATGTGCCGTGGCCGGCTAGCTTGGAGACGCCGTGGCCGGCTAGGAATGTGCCGGGGCCGGCTAGCTTGGAGACGCTGGGGCCGGCCGGGAATGTGCCGGGGTCGCCTGGCTTGGAGACGCCGGGGCCGGCTGGGAATGCACCGGGGCCGCCTGGCTTGGAGAGGCCGGGGCCGGCTGGGAATGTGCCGGGGCCGCCTGGCTTGGAGACGCCAGGGCCGCTTGGCTTGGAGAGGCCGGCTGGGAATGTGCCGGCCGACGCCGAAGGCCGACGCTGGAGGCCGACGTGGAGCCGACATTGGGTCTGGCGCTAGTCTATCGGCCTTTGGCCAGCGCTGAGGGCTGAGCTAGAGGCCGACGCTGGAGGCTGCCGCTAGAGACGACGCTGGAGGCCGACACTGGTGTCTGGCGCTAGTCTGTCGGCCTTTGGCCAGCGCTGGGGGCTGGCGCTAGAGGTCGACGCTTGAGGCCGCCGCTAAGATGACGTTGGAGGCCGACACTGGTGTCTGGCGCTAGTCTGTCGACCTTAGGCCAGTGCTGGAGGCCGCCGCTAGAGGCCGACGCTGGAGGCCGCCGTTGGAGACAATGCTGGAGGCCGACACTTGTGTCTGGCGCTAGTCTGTCGGCCTTTGGCCAGCACTGGGGGCTGGCGCTAGAGGCCGACGCTAGAGGCCGCCGCTGGAGACGACGCTGGGGTTATCGGTCTTTGGGGCCGTACAAATTTTTTTTTTATTTTTCACAGGGTCAACTGGCCCCATCAAATGTCCCACATACTCCTTGAGCTTGCGTGCCCCGCATCGGCTAAGCGAAAGGAGTGTAGAACTTTCACCTTGGCACCTTGCGCTGCCTTGGGTGGACGTTTGTGCGTCTTCTTTGGCTAGCTGAGGGCGGCCAGTAATCCTTTCCCAACGCGGGGTCCGGGAGTGAACCCCGGAGGGTGACCTGAGAGCTGGGCGTCGTCGGGTTCCTTTTGAACCGCCTCGGGGTGTGGAATCGCTGCGAGGGGCAACTCAGTTGGGTACGGAGCCTTTAGGGTCTTAACCGACTCGGGGGCACCGTCATGCCGGGGCCGAGTGGTGTCCCATGGGCCGCGATGCCATTGAGCTCCCTTTGAACCAGCTTGGGGGTTTGTCTGCCCCCCAGGAAACTACGTTGATTGGAATCCGTAGGTCTTGAGCTTGAGGGTGCCGACACGGAGCCGGTCTTGGGTGCCGACGCGGAGCTGGTCTTTGGTGCCGACGCGGAGCCGGTCTTTGGTGCCGACGCGGAGTTGGTCTTTGGTGCCGATGCGGAGTCGGTCTTTTGTGTCGACGCGGAGTCGGTCTTTGGTGCCGACGCGGAGTTGGTCTTTGTTGCCAACGCGGAGTTGGTCTTTAGTGCCGATGCGGAGTCGGTCTTTGTTGCCAACACGGAGTTGGTCTTTGGTGCCGATGCGGAGTCGGTCTTTGGCGCCAACGCGGAGTTGGTCTTTGTTGCCAACGCGGAGTTGGTCTTTGGTGCCGACGCAGAGTCGGTCTTTGGCGCCAACGCGGAGTCGGTCTTTAGTGCCGATGCGGAGTCGGTCTTTGGTGCCAACGCGGAGTTGGTCTTTAGTGCCGACGCGGAGTCGGTCTTTGTTGCCAATGCGGAGTTGGTCTTTGGTGCCGACGCGGAGTCGGTCTTTGGCGCCATGCGGAGTTGGTCTTTGTTGCCAATGCGGAGTTGGTCTTTGGTGCCGACGCGGAGTCGGTCTTTGATGCCAATGCGGAGTTGGTCTTTGTTGCCAACGCGGAGTTGGTCTTTGGTGCCGACGTGGAGTCGGTCTTTGGTGCCAACACAGAGTTGGTCTTTAGTGCCGACGCGGAGTTGGTCTTTGGTGCCAACGCGGAGTTGGTCTTTGTTTCCAACGCGGAGTTGGTATTGGTGCCAACGCGGAGTTGGTCTCTATCTAAGAAATACACTCATCCCAAGACGTGATAAGACAAGGATATTCCGAATAATACTTTATTAAAGGATTAGCAAGCTACTGAGAGTACCGTCCGTGTTCCGAATGTGGGGGAGAAGCTTCCCATTTTGATGCCAGCTTGCTTCCTTCCGTCGGCTCTCCGAGCTACTGCTCGCCCCTCATGAGGTCATGCTATTGTTCCTTCCGTTAGAGCATTGTTGAGGCAAATCTGAGGCGCTGGAGGTGCCGATGCACCGAGGCCATGAGGTTTCATCGAACGAACTTGCCCAAGTGGCCCTGCTGGGCAAACTTTTCAATGGCCTTCTTCAACTGGCGGCAATCTTCGGTGTCATGCCCACAATCTTGGTGATACCGGCAGTAAAGCTCTTTGTTGTGGGGGTTTATTGACCTTAGGGGATGTGGGCATTGAAAGTATGGCTCCTCCTCAATCTCTAGTAGGATGTGGGAGATCGGAGCCGTGAGAGGAGTAAACCGCCCCTTAGGAACCAGCGCCTGGGGCCGTTGGTCAAACGACTGGGCAGCTCGGGCTGCCCGGATCGTCCCTCAGCTGGTTCCATGGGGGTTGGCTTCTTATTGGAACTCCTGCCGGCTTCCCTTCTGGATGAGTCAGCCTCGTTGGCGCGGATGTACTTCTGGGCTCGGAGAAGGAGGTCGGAATAAGAGCTCGGGGGCTTCTTATCCAAGGAGAAGGTGAAGCGGGATGGAAGGAGTCCCCGCTTCAGCGCTAGGGAGGCCACCGCATCGTCGAGATGGTAGACCTCGAGGGCGGCGGTTTTGAATCGGGACACGAAGTCCCGCAGTGACTCTCCTTCCTTTTGGCGGACGGAGAAGAGGCTGTCTGCCACCCTTGGGATCTGACGATAGGCGTCAAAGTGGGCCAAAAATGCCCTCTTCAGCTCCCGGAAGGAGTCGATGCTGTGAGGGGGCAGCGTGAGTGCCATGCACGTGCGGCCTTCCGCAGAGTTGCGGGGAAGGCCTTGCAGAGGAGGGCATCTGGGGTGCCCTGGATTTGCATCATAGCCTTGTAACTTTCGAGGTGGTCGAGGGGGTCGGTCGTACCATCGTACGGGTCCACCTGGGGGAAGCGGAATCTTGAGGGAACCGGTTCCTCCAGGATGCGGCGAGTGTAAGGAGGACAAGTGTCGAACGGCTGACAGTTGATCTTCTTGGCGAGCTCGTCTAGTCGCCTATTGTACTCCTCCAGGCGTTCCTCCGCCTGGCGGTTGATCGTCGGGGCCCTCCGAGGTGGCTCGGAGGAAGAAGAAGAGGAGGCGAACGGAAATGGAGACGGAAGTCGGGACTTCCGCCTGGGTTCCTTGTGATGATGTGGCTTGGGAGGAAATTTGTTGGGGCCGCGGTCAAAGGACCATGGCCGCTTTGGAGGCTCGCGTCGAGGCTTCCTGGGGGAAGCTTGACGTCGGCCGGTCTCTCTCCGACCGGCCTCCCGCCGGGGGAGCCTCCCCTCGCCGACCGCTGACTGGCGAGGTGAGCAGTTTGATGCTGGGTGGCCATGGACTATTGTTGCTGGAGGCCGTGGATCATGGCGGTGAGATTCTGGACTTGCTGGGAAAGAGTCGCCAGCCGCTCCGCTGTTTGGACAGCGGCGTTCGGCGGCGGGCAAGCAACCGGAGGTCGGCAGTAGGGGGATTGGCCTCCTGCTATCTAGTTGGGGGGAAGCCCCGCTGGGCAGCTGATGGAGGCGTCCTGAGCTCGGATCACCACCATGGCTTCTGGAAGAAGAGGAGGGATGAAAGATGTAGCTCGGGGAAGATGTTCGCTACTTTTTTATACACCGCTTCCCCCTTCCTGGCGCGCCAATCTGATGACGCTCGATCACCCCTCCTAGACGTCAGGAACGGAGGCTCTTCTCTTCACCGGGTTGCCTGCAAAGAAGTCCCAAGATCGGAGAGGGTTCTCCGGTGGGACCCTCCGACGCCCAAGTTAGTGACAGAGGTCACAGTAGAGAAGGAGCTCGAGAGAGCTCTTGAGGGAGAGGTCTCAGAAGGATCAGGTCGTTTCTCTGAGAGTTAGGGCATCGAGTGCATAAAATGTGTGTTACCTTGTTCTCGACGTAATTTACCCTTTTATAGGGGTTGACGCTGGCACCATCACGTGGATTTTCGTAAAGCCAGAAGGTATGCTGAGCCGTTGCGTGTATCTGGGCTGGTTGGTGGGTTACGTCCCATCAGCAGCTGGGCTATTGGGCGGTGCGCGTCGCGCGTCTGACGTTGTCGGGTGGCGCGCGTCAGAGAGGTGGTTTTTTGAACTGTTGGGGCTGATCTGGCGGGAACCGGGGGATCCCGTCTTGCCAGGGCCGAGCTGGGTCGACCTGAGATGGCTGGGGCCCATCCAGCCGGCAAGGCAGTGCCAAGGCGGGGCCGAATCGGCGGACTTGGAGATGATGGGGCCGAGTCAGACTGGTCGGGGACGGCCTTGGCCGACTCGGCGGGACAAGGGACGCCGGGGCCGAGTCGGGCCGGCCGGGGATGGCCTTGGCCGACTCGGCGGAACTAGAGACGCCGGGGCCGGCTAGCTTGGAGACGCCGTGGCCGGCTAGCAATGTGCCGGGACTGGCCAGCTTGGAGATGCCGGGGCTGGCTAGGAATGTGCTGGGGCCGGCTAGCTTGGAGACGCCGGGGCCGGCTAGGAATGTGCCGGGGCCGGCCAGCTTGGAGACGTCGGGGCCGGCTAGGAACGTGCCGGGGCCGGCTAGCTTGGAGACGCCGGGGCCGGCTAGGAATGTGCCGGGGCCGGCTAGCTTGGAGACGTCGTGGCCGGCTAGCAATGTGCCGGGGCTGGCTAGCTTGGAGACACCGGGGCCGGCTAGCAATGTGCCGGGGCCGGCTAGCTTGGAGACGCCGTGGCCGGTTAGGAATGTGCCGAACCGGCTAGCTTGGAGATGCCGGGGCCGGCTAGGAACGTGCCGGGGCCGCCTGGCTTGGAGACGCCAGGGCCGGCCGGGAATGTGCCGGGGCCGCCTGGCTTGGAGATGCCGGGGCCGGCTGGGAATGCGCCGAGGCCACCTAGCTTGGAGAGGCCGGGGCTGGCTGGGAATGTGCCGGGGCCGCTTGGCTTGGAGACGCCGGGGCCGCCTGGCTTGGAGAGGCCGGCTGGGAATGTGCCGGCCGACGCTGGAGGCCGACGTGGAGGCCGACACTGGGATCTGGCGCTAGTCTGTCGGCCTTTGGCCAGCACTGGGGGCTAGAGCTAGAGGCCGACGCTGGAGGCCGCCGCTGGAGACAACGCTGGAGGTCGACACTGGTGTCTGGCGCTAGTCTGTCGGCCTTTGGCCAGCGCTGGGGGCTGGCACTAGAGGCCGACGCTGGAGGCCGCCACTGGAGGCCGACACTGGTGTCGCGCTAGTCTGTCGGCCTTTGGCCAGTGCTGGGGGCTGGCGCTAGAGGCCGACGCTGGAGGCCGCCACTGGAGACGATGCTGGAGGCCGACACTGGTGTCTGGCGCTAGTCTGTCGGCCTTTGGCCAGCGCTGGGGGCTGGCGCTAGAGGCCGACGCTTGAGGCCGCCACTGAAGACGACGTTGGAGGCCGATACTGGTGTCTGGCACTAGTCTGTCGGCCTTTGGCCAGTGCTGAGGGCTGGCGCTGGAGGCCGACACTGAAGGCCGCCACTGGAGACAACCTTGGGGTTATCAGTCTTTGGGGCCGTACAAATTTTTTTTTATTTTTCACAGGATCAACTGGCCCTATCAAGTTGCAAAGCTTAAACACAATTAGTTGGTTCGTAGCAAAGCTTCAACCAAGCTTGGACATTATATTACCAGATCTTAAGCCTATTTAGATATTACTTATATTTACTGATATATTGTAGCACATAGTAGGTAGCCTATGATAAAAAAATTATTTTACGTATATATCCTTATTAACATGATTTATTACTCATTTATCATTTAAAAATTACTATTTGCATATAACTCTCAAATAATTTTGGATAAAATACAAATTATTATTCTATAATTTAAGCATTATTAAATTATACTTATGTGATTTAAAATGTTACACTTAACTGTTATGTATTTTAAGCATTATCAAATTGAACCTATATGGCTTGACATATTATATTTAAACTGTCATATACTTTAAATGCTATTAAATTACATTTATATGATTAAAAATACTACACTTAACTATCTATATATTTTAGACCTAGCTACTCAAGCTTTACTTAATGTGTTCAAGCTTTCGCATAGGTGCAATTTAATAGCATTTAAAATGCATGATGATTAAGTATAATATGTCAAACCATATAGATATAATTTGATTGCGTTTAAAATATATAGTAGTTAAATGTAATATTTTAAACCATATAAGTGCAATTTGATATTGTTTAAGTTAGGATAATAATATGTGTTTTACCCACTAATTTTTTTTACACAAATTTTTAGTTAATGGTACTAATAAATAACTATTTTGAGGATCATTTAATACTATTATCTTTTAAATAAAAATTCCTAAAGAATTTAGCATTTAATATATATTGAAAAGAGATATATCTTATTATAATTTTTTCAAGAAATTAATGCAAGTGTATAAGAACATTATTTTATACTTATAATGCTTACTTATTAATATTGTATTGGCCAAAAATCTAATGAAAGAGGCGTAGACTTTTTTATATAAAAAAATGTTCTTAGAGATATATGAAAAGCGTTTTTGGAGGATAAATATGTAACAAACTATATTTGTAAGGACATGCATGCAAAAAAAAAAAAAAAAAAATTATAAACAATCACTAAAGTGGCCAGGCACTAAGCGAGTTTTATTTTGTTACATGGGGCATAGATGAGGCATGGTGCAGAATTCAAGGTCTAAGAGAAATATATCCAAAATAATCAACTTTAAGAATATTAGAGAGATTTGGAGGGATATAAGAGTGTGCATGGTACTCAGCATCTCCTTTTTTTTTTTTTTTTATTTGGAGGGATATAAGAGTGTGCATGGTACTCAGCATCTCCTTTTATTTTATTTTATTTTATTTATTTTTTTTTGGTACAAACGAGAATCACACCACTCTAGGGTGACTCAGACCCATACTATCAGAATACAATATTAAGTTCAGACCAGGATGACACCATTCACCGAGCTTCCAGCACCAGAATCCAGAATGATCAGCAACTCTAGCGGCAATCCAGTCAGCCGCGGCAATCCAGTCAGCCGCTGAGTCGGCTTCCCTGAAGATATGGCTAATCTGTATACTGTGAACCCCCTGAAGGAGAGAACGAATATCAGAGATCAAAGGGTTGGTGGGCGACTGCGCACAATGATCCTGGCGAAGCCATCGAATCACCGTGAGAGCATCACCCTCAAGAATAAGACGACGGGCATGGAGACTGCGTATAGCAAAGGAGACTCCAGCCCATGCAGCATAAAGCTCTGCAAGCGGCACTGACGAATCGAGATGTCCAAATCCCCCAGCAGCAATCATAGTACCGACAGGATCCCGAATGACATAACCCGATCCGGCAGATCTGCCTCAGACACTCCCATCAAAGTTGATTTTGATAAACCCTGGAGGGGGGGGGTTCCCAAGAAATAAAGACCGTTCTCTGGTGCGCTGCCGGAGCAGCATGGGAATCCCAGAGGCCAGGGCTATCAAAATCACAACCAAGATGATGGGATGTATACTCAGTAGAAAGGGACACAGCAGTCCGGACAACCCTAAAAGACGGAGAAGGCTCCTGAGTGAAGACAATCCGGTTCCGAGATAACCAAATCTGATAAGCAATGTAGGCCCTCGTCGCGCCCTGCTTACTGCACCCTCTCCTAACATCCTGCCTGATCAAGTCCAAGAAAGATAATGAAAGAGAAGAAGAGGCGACAGCCCAAGGCTTGACACTAGCGATCTCCCAAATGTGGTGAGATCTGAGACAAGTGAAGATGGCGTGATCCACCGCCTCCTCCTCAATACCGCATATCGGACACGTAGGCTGAATCCCCATGCCACGTCTAGAAAGAACCGAGCAAGTAGGGAGACAATTCCGAGCAATCTTCCATAGAAAAAGACGAACCCTGGGATGAATGGGAAGATGCCAAATCCAAGTCATGTCTGTTAGCGGTCGGGATGAAGCTCGGTAAATCTTGATGATGTCCCTGATGGGAGCACTCAAAATATCGGACCGCCTCCAAACCCTGATGTCGGGGGAGTGCCCAGGAGAAAGAGGGATAGCAGCTATACGTCGTATAAGCTCCTCGCCAAAGAAGCGGGATAACAGAGGAGTAGACCATGAGGAATGATCCGGCACCGTGAGGTCACTAACTCGCATATCAAGAGGAATATCAGTGCTGACGAAAGTAGGCCATCGAGACAAAGGAAGGTCAGCGATCCAAGAATCATAAGCAACATCCACAGAAGCACCATTGCCAAGAATCCAGGAGATACTATGAAGGATGTCCGGAGCATGAGAGCAAACCTCTTTCCAGAAAAAAGAGTGACCCCGAAGAGACTGCAGGTTAGTGGAAGGAGTCCACTCCCCATACTTGCCACGCATAAAGGAGCTCCACATACAGTGCGGATCAAGCAAAAAACGAGTAGCATGCCTAGCAATCAAGGCCTCCCTCCGAGCAGTCAAGGACTGGATCCCAAGGCCTCCCTCGGAAAGCGGCAGACAGACACAATCCCAGGCTAAAAGATGAACACCATGACCATCCTGGGACGAACCCCAGAGAAAATCCCTGAAGTAACGCTCAATCCTCCTCAGACAAGTCAAAGGGACAGCAGCATTAGATAAGAGATAGAGAGGAAGAGATGTGAGCACTGATCGAATAAGAGTGATCCTCGCCATCATAGATAGCCCAGTGACCTGCCACCCCTCCAGCCGAGCACGAATCCTCGACTCGAGCTTACTAAAGTCCGAGATCTTAGGTCTTCTGCCAGTAATAGGAATACCCAGATAGGAGAGGCACTCAGACTGCACAGAAATCCCCATGATCTGCTTGATAGTATCCTTCCGAGAAGAGGTCACCCGCGGACTAAAACAAATAACAGACTTAGCATTATTAACTTTCTGACCAGAGGCAGAACAGTAATTATGAAGAATAGAAGAAAACATGGTCGCATTGGCCACAGTAGCCCTGCCCAGGAAGATGCAATCGTCAGCAAAAAGCAGATGAGAGATCGAGGGACCTTGGGATCCAGCTCGGTAAGGGTGTAGAGCATTGTCCTGCTGAGCCTGACGAAGAGCCTGAGATAAAGAATCGGCCACTATAACAAAAGAGAAATGGGGAGAGGGGACAACCTTGTCTCAGCCCAACCTTAGAATGGAAATAATCAGTCCGGTCTCCATTGATGAGGATGGAGAACGACGGACTCTGAATGCAGGCCATGATCCAGTCAATAAACAGCTGGTGGATCCCAAACAACTGAAGAGAGTGATGCAAGAATTCCCAGTTAACTCTGTCATAAGCTCTCTCCATATCAAGCTTAATGGCCATAAGCCCCTGACTACCAGAAGTCCGACGCAGGTCATGCATGAACTCCTGTACTAATAAAGCATTATCAGTGATACTGCGCCCTCTGAGGAAAGCCCCCTGCTCCGGAGAGATAAGGCGAGGAATAACCCAACACAACCTCATAACCAGGAGACGAGCACAAACCTTATATAAGGTAGTGCATAAACTGATAGGCCGGAAGTGCTGAGGGCTGGAAGCGTCCGTCCTCTTAGGAACCAAGGTAATGAAGGTACGATTCCATTCAGAGGGGATAGATTTGCGATGAAAGACAAGCTTGATTGCCTGAGCTAAATCCTCTCCCAGAATATCCCAATACTGACGAAAGAAAAATGGAGGAAAGCCATCCGGCCCAGGGGCCTTATCAGCACCAAGATCCCATAAAGCCAGCCGAATATCCTCTGTAGTGACAGGCCGAGTCAGAGAGACGTTCTCAGCAATAGAGACAGTGTTGAGAGACAGAATAGGATGAACAGGGACTCCAGAACCAGGTTGCTCAGTCCACCTACTATGAAAGAAGTTAAAGAGCTGAGCACGAATCACATGATCCTCCACCTGGAGCTGATCGTCCTCATCAGTTATATGCCTAATGCGGTTCCTCGCCCTGCGTTTCTGAGTGGCCTGATGGAAAAATCTTGTATTACAGTCCCCCTCCTGAATCCACTGGATACGGGACCGCTGGCGCCAAAAGGTCTCCTGCTGCAGCAGAAGAGAGTGGTGGAGCGCCAGACTCGATCGCAGGGACGAAAGGTCCTCACAAGAAAGAGAACCCGCCAGGTCCTCTTTCGCCTGAAGAGAAGAGATAGTAGACTCAACCAGCTCCACCTGTCTGTCAATATCCCCAACCTCCAATCTATGCCATCTAGAGAGGCGACGTCTAGCAAGGGCAAGCCTTCTGGAAAGCCGATAAATGGCATTACCTCTAACTGGTAACTGCCAGACCTGAGAGATGATGGAGCGAGCAGCAGGATATGAGGTCCAAAATTTCTCGAATCTGAACTGCCTATGCCGCTGAGAGGTGATATCGGTAGAGATAAAGAGAGGGCAGTGGTCAGAGGCAATTCTAGACAAGTGAGTGACAGTAGCAGAGGGATAAAGCTGAAGCCAGCTAGAAGAGGCCAAGGCCCTGTCCAATCTTTCCCAGACTCTAGCTGATCCCTGCCGGTTGTTGCACCATGTAAACTGAGAGCCCTGATAACCCAAATCCAACAGTCCAGCACAAGAAATAAAGTCCCTGAACTCAGACCGGCCCATAGAGCCATGGGAAGCCCGGCCACCTTTCTTTTCTGCGGCACTCAAGATACAGTTGAAGTCTCCAGCAATAAGGGAGGGGAACCCCTGGTCAAGAAGATTCTGAGTCTCAGACCACACACCCGACGCTCCCGGAGATCAGTACTGGCATAAACTCCGAACAGGAGCCAAGGGCTGGCACTTCCCTCAGAGATGACCAGCGCAACCTGCTGCCCACATCTGTGAAAAGCATCAACTCTGCTATTATCATTCCTCCATAAAGCAACAATACCCCCCGAAACACCAATGGACTCAACAGCATACGAAGTCCAAGCTCGAGCAATCTGTCTTCGAAAACGGGCCAAACTAGCCCCAGAAAGCCGAGTTTTCAGCAAGATGCAAATGTCAAAAGTCAGCATCTCCTTCATCCTCTTTATTTTCTAAACGATTAGGATTAATCTTCTATACGAAATTATGTTTTCATAAAATTGTCTTAATTCAAACTTGCTACGCTTGAATCAAGTTTAAATCTAGCTTAATCACTTCAAGTTTGCTAAAAAATTGAATTATTTCAACTGATAACAAACATTATCAAATTACTAGAAAGGCTTGAGCTTGACTTGGTCAACATTAGTTTCCATCAAATTATTTGAATCAAGCTTAATGTCAATTTTTCGAGTTAACTTCAAACCACACCAAAAGCGATTCCATTCTGATGGAGAAGAACCAAGAAAACAACATAAGATAAAATAATTTACAAAGTTGATACTTGTTGCCGTCAAATCGTGTTCCTAGAACATCAGGCAGCAAAGAGGATTTGGAGAACGATGAGCACAGGTTTGGAAATCTCTTGAAGTCTCTTCCTTCTCAGACGAGAATCCTGCAAGAAAGTTTTTGAGGATCGGATGTTCCAGTGGAAACCCTCCGACGCTTAAGTTAGTGCTCTGGGCAACAACCGTGAGCTTGAGGAAGCTCGAATAAGAGAGAAATATTTAGATAGGTACTCTCTGTGAGCGTATGAGTGTTTAGGAGTTGTGTGGTGAGTTGAGTTTTTATGGTTATCTAGTCGGGGGTCCCTCTTACCCATTGTATTAGTGCTTAGAGCCTGCCAGTCTTGGGGCATGATCACTTGTCAGCATTGATGATGGGGGCAGCATAGTGGGGCTAGCCTCCATGTAATTTATCAGAGTTACAGGCTATGTCCCGTCTAATATGGGTAGCTACATAGTTGGTGGGTCAAGTCCCGTCAGAGTGGGTGGCTTCTTGATTTGGATGGTTGCTGCAGGCTTGCAGGGCATGGGCGGCTGTTACGATGCTCGCTAGATATGTCTCCCACATTGCATGTTTGTTATCCTGTGCGAACAATGATGGAGCCAAACACGTGGGCCCTACAATGCGGCCACTTGGGCACTGCCTGGGTGGTTACTGAGATCGACTAGCTAAGGTTGAAATTGGCCGAGGTATGCTGGCCGAGGTTGAGGCTGGCCGAGGCTGAAGTTGGCTGAGGTATGTTGGCCGAGGTCGAAGCTGGCCAAGGCTAAAGCTGGCCAAGGCCGAAGCTGGCCGAGGTATGTTGGCCGAGGCTAAAGCAGGCCGAGACTGAAGTTGGCCGAGGTATGTTGGCCAAGGCTGAAGCTGGCTGAGGCTGAGGTTGGCCAAGGCTAAAGCTGACCGAGGCTGAAGGTGGCCGAGGTATGCTGGCCGAGGCTGAAGCTGGCCGAGGCTGAGGCTGGCCAAAGCTGAAGCTGGCCGAGGTATGTTGGCCGAAGCTGAAGCTGGCCGAGGTATGTTGGCCGAGATATGTTGGACGAGGTTGAAGCTGGCCGAGGTTGAGGCTGGCCGAGGCTAAAGCTGGTCAAGGTATGTCGGTCGAGGCTAAAGCTGGTCAAGGTATGTTGGTCGAGGCTGAAGCTGGCCGAGACTGAGGCTGACCGAGGCTGAAGTTGGCCGAGGTATGTTGGCCGAGGCTGAAGCTGGCCGAGGCTCAGGCCAAGGGCCGAGCCCAGAGGCTGAGGCCAAGGGCCGAGCCCAAAGGCTGAGGCCGAGGGCCGAGTCCAGTGGCCGAAGTCGAGGGCCGAGGCCAAGGGCCGACTCCAGAAACGACTGCTCCGACCTTGGTGAGATTACCGTTTCCCATGGGCTCATTGGCCCCATCAGATGCCCCCTTCACTTCTGAGCTTGTGACCGCGTGCTTTGCATCCACTAAGCGAAAGGAGTGTAGAGCTCTTCATATTTGTACTTGTCTTTTCTTGTTAATTTTGGCTTTGACTTTTCATCTGCCTTGCATTGACATTTACGTGTCCTCTAAAGCTGCGCACCTGCCTACTCAAAAAGCTTTAGGTAATGTTGGAGGTAAACTGATTACTTTTGACTGGCTGGGGCAACCAGTAATCTACTTCCGACACAAAGTCTGGAAGTGGATACCCGTCAATTGTGAGTTGGAGAGTTGGCCTCTTCTGACTATGAGTTGACTTAGGGCTTCTTCTTGGATGGCTGAAAGTGACCAGCAATATGTTACAAATATATAATTTAAACAAAGGTCTTACCCAGTTGGCCATTGGACGTTGAGACAGAGTTGAAGCTGCTGAGGCTATGATGAAGCCTCTGAGGAGTTGGCCTCTTCTGACTGTGAGTTGACTTGGGGCTTCTTCTTAGATGACTGAAAGTGACCAGCAATATGTTGCAAGTATATAATTTAAACAAAGGTCTTACCCGATTGGCCATTGGCCGTTGAGACAGAGTTGAAGCCACTGAGGCTGTGATGAAGCCGTTGAGGCAAAGTTGATGCCGACGCTGGGGTCGATCTTGGTGCAAACGCTGGAGTCAGTCTTTGTGCCGACGCTAGTCAAGTCAGGCTTTCCAATTGGTCGTTAGATGCTAAGGCAGAATTGAGCCGCTGAAGCAGAAATGATGCCGTTGAGGTTGTGATGATACCGTTGAGGCTATGATGATGTCGTTGAGGCTGTCAAGAGTCTTTTGAACCCCGAAGGGTGACCTAAAGGTGATGTGACCATGCTTGGGAGCCTTTTGAACCCTGAAGAGGTCATTAAGAGTCGCTGGGATGGGACCAAGCTCGGAAGCCTTTAATCTTGGAGGGTGACCTGAGGGTGTTGGAACCATACTCAGGGTCCTTTTGAACCCCGAAGGGTGACCTGAGAGTCACTGGAATAGGACCATGCTCGAGAGCCTTTAACCCCAGAGGGTCACCTAAGTGTGTTGGAACCATGCTTAGGGGCCTTTTGAACCCCGAAGGATGACCTGAGAGTCGCTGGGATGGGACCATGCTCAGGAGCCTTTAACCCCGGAGGATGACCTGAGGGTGTTGGAACCATGCTCAGGGGCCTTTTGAACCCTGAAGGGTGACCTGAGAGTCGCTGGGATGGGACCATGCTCGAAAGCCTTTAACCTCGGAGGGTGACCTGAGGGTATTGGAACCATGCTCAAAGGCCTTTTGAACCCCGAAGGGTGATCCGAGAGTCGCTGGGATGGGACCATGCTCGAGAGCCTTTAACCTTGGAGGGTGACCTGAGGGTGTTGGAATTATGTTTAGGGGCCTTTTTCTTTGTGCTGACGTTCTTTATTGCCGACATTGGAGTTGGTCTTTGTTGCCGACGCTAAAGTCGGTCTTCCCTGCATGATATTTTTAAGTATCAATGAAAGAAATACTTTGTCTAAGCATAGTGTACTTAGCTCTTGTAACGTCCTTGTTTCCTTGCATTCGCGTCTTGGCTTTGGCCTTTAGGCTTGATAGGGCGCATACCCATCTTCTTGACTCATTCCTTTGGAAGTACATGCTTTAGAAGGAGTCTCTGAGGTGCAGCAAGGAGTCATTTGCCCGGTACTAGGACAGGGGATGTTCGTGCTGGGTTGGGACACTTGCAGAGGCGAAAGGGACCGTTTGAGAGTGGGAACGAAATGGAGTTGCAGGTGGCTCCGAATGCGCTCCCCAATTGGATTACCAACCATCAATTTGATTTCTTCTAGAAGTGATGGACTCTAACATGCGATAAATGTTGAGGAGAGAGGGAGGAGAAAGTGGCATGATGTCACCTCTTTTTCTAGTAGCTTCCAATTGGAGAAGTGTCTCAAGTGAGGCTTTTTCATTATTGCTATCTCACTACTCCGTACAAGCTGGTTGAAGCGCTCATCTTTCCTTCCACATGGCACCACCAGCTTTGATGAACGAAGGGTCATGATATACAAATCCAAAGCCATGGCAAAAGGGTTCACAAACTTGGCACGTGGCTCCATATTTGTGGGAGTAGCAGTCTAGAGGATATGTTTTGGTATATGAGCACTTTGGTTTTGCAAACAGGCACTCTTTGGAATACCTGACAAATTTGTGATAACATGGGCTTCATGGCCGAATTGGACGGTCGATAGGAAGAGGCCGAGGCCAATACCGTCAGCCGAGCAGAGGTGGTTATTGTAGAACATCTTTAGAGGAATTTATCTTCTTTTACTGATTTGGGTACTTCAGCTTGCTGATGGTCTACCCCCCAGGGAGCCATGTTGATTGGAGTGGAAGCACTGGTGCCCTTACTACTCTTGCCAATGAGCTTGAGCTTGAAATTGCTGATGAACCTAAAGGTGCCTTTACCAATGGCTTGAGCTTGAGTTTGCTCGTGTAGCCTTTGGACAGCTGCCACCAATGCTTGGTTTTGTTGAGTGATGGCGGTGAGCTGGTCCGCTTGAGTGGCTTGAAGTAGTGACGATGGTAGAGCAGAGAGCTGGCCTATTGTTGCTTAGCTCGTTGAGGGTACCCCCCAGCATGACTAGCAGAAGCTTTTTAGGCTCTTATCATCACCATCATTTTGATCCACTATTTTGATCTAAAAAGGGGGACGAGAATATGCAAGCTAGCATTGCTGATGATCTGTACTTTGCTCCTCCTTCCTAACGTGCCAATCTGTCGCTGCCAAATCGTGTTCCTCAAACGTCAGCCAGAGAAGAGGATCTGGAAGATGATGAACACAGGTTTGGGAATCTCCTGAAGTCTTCTTCTTTTCGAACGAGAATTCTGCAAGAAAGTCTTCGAGGATCGGATGTTCCGGTAGGGACCCTTCGATGCTCAAGTCAGTGCTCTGGGCAACAACCGTGAGCTTGAAGAAGCTCGAATGAGAGAGAAAGATTTAGAGAGGTACTCTCTTTAAGCATATAAGCGTTTAGGAGTTATGTGTTGAGTTGAGTTGCTGTGGTTACCTGGTCGGGGGTCCCTATTACCCATTTTATTGGTGCTTAGAGCTTGCTAGTCTTAGGGCATAATTACTTGTCAGAGCATTGATGATGGGGGCAGCACAGTGGGGCTGGCCTCCATATGATTTGTCAGAGTTACAGGCTATGTCCCGTCTAATATGGGTGGCTGCATAGTTGGTGGGTTAAGTCCCATCAGAATGGGTGGCCCCTTGATTTGGATGGTTGCTGCAGGCTGTTGCAAGCTTGCAGGGCATGGGCGACCATTACGACGCTCTCCAGATATGTCCCCCACGTCGCACGTTTGTTATCCTGTGCGAACAATGATGGAGCCAGGCATGTGGGCCCTACAATGCAGCCGCTGGGGCACTGCCTGGGTGGTTACATAGGCCGACTGGCCGAGGTTGAAGTTGGCAGAGGCATGCTGGCCGAGGTATGCTGACCGAGGCTTGCTGGCCGAGGCTGAGGCTGGCCGAGGTATATTGGCTAAGGCTGAAATTCGTCAAGATATGTTGGCTGAGACTGAAACTGGCTGAGGTTGAAGATAGTCGAGGTATGTTGACCGAGGCTGAGGCTGGCCAAGGCTGAAGCTAGCCGAGGTGTGTTGGCCGAGGCTGAAGCTGATCGAGGCTGAAGTTGACCGAGGCATGCTGGCCGAGGCTGAAGCTGACCGAGGTATGTTGGCTGAGGCTAAAGCTGGCCGAGGCTGAAGCTGGCCGAGGTATGTTGGCCGAGGTTGAAGCTGGCTGAGGCTGAGGCTGGCCGAGGCTGAGCTGACCGGCTGAGGCTGGCCAAGGTATGTTGGCCGAGGCTAAGGCCGAGGGTCGAAGCCGAGGGCCGACTCCAGAAACGACTGGTCCGACCTTGATAAGATTACCGTTACCCATAGGGCTCATTGGCCCCATCAATACTAAATATTATTTTCTGGAAGAGAAACTTTGCATGAAATATGTTGTCTATGCATGCATAGGGATGTAAATGAGTCGGCTTATAAATTATATGTCACATTTTTCAAGTTTGATTGTTGCTGAGCTCTACTAAAAGTTTTTGAAAAACCTAGCCCTAACCTTAATCTCTATAGTATTTTTGCATCCCTCCATATGTGATAATAGTTGTGATCGATAAAGCTCTCCTTGATCTTCTTGTTTGGATCCTGAAGTTTTGACTTGATGGTTCAATTTGCAATCACGTCAATTCATGTTCATCCATGTAATACGGAACAACTCAAGATGCATCAAGCAACGTAGGTCCTAATGCATCACTATTCGAGTTGCAATACACGAACAATTGTAATTAAAGAATCAAACCACCAAGGCCGATCTCTAAACTTGAGAGGACCTAGCCTCTTGAAAGAAAAAACCTAGAAGTTTGTTTGACTATAAGATTGGTCATCCAGCCATCAACTCAAAATTTGCATCAATTAGACCATACTCTAATTAGATTCATCAATACAAAGAAATTGGACACCATTAATTTATAAGTAGCTTATAGAGCAAATTACTCTCGATATGAAGGTGAAGTGACACCTACCTACTAACGGACTAAAGGATGGAGAGGAGTTTTTACTCATGAGATTCAGAAGTCAGTATGGATGAGAAGAACTTTTCTCAAAAGAAAAAGATGAGGACCAGGAGTGGGCTAGAAGTTGAGAGCTAGGAGCAGTGGAGCCATCAATCGCCGAAAGAGCCAAAAGGTGGGAAGGGCAATATTTATCATTTAATACATCAGACACCTCAGTTCAGGACTGCATCACCCACAGTGGGGTTATATTACACCGTCGCCAACTACTACGGTGCAGCACGCGTCATTAATTTTGGGGTCCAGCTCGCTGCTTTAGATGTAGATTTAGAAAGCCTCACCCAATCCCATCAGTTTCCCAGTGAATTAAGTTTGGGTCCACTAATATCAATCGATCCCTTTACGGATCTCGAGTTACGTGACCCGAAGAGAAAACCTTAATCCACCCGGCCTCCCAAGAAAGGCTTGGATTAATCTTAATCCACCCGGCCTCTCAACAAAGGCTTAGATTAATGACCATTGCCAATAGTTAAGAAAGCCTTGGTTGCCTTGGAGCCTAGCATGTGTATTAAATGAAAAGATTTATCTGGATCGAAGAATAATGCAGCAAGCAAGCATACATGAAACATACAGATTGATCATACGCGCGTGCCATCATGCATGCAGTACACGATAAGATCTATTAAACTTTGGTACACATGACAGCATGAATATGTGATTAATTCATATGTTTGATACATACTTACTATACTATCCTTCATTGCAGCAAATCTTTTTCATATATTAAATTTTAAGCCTTCTGAGCTATATTGGATTCTTAGAAAGACGAAAAAAAAAAAAAAGTTATTTCCTTAAAATCATTTTAGCTCTACCTGCAAGGACCAACCAATTGCAAGGACCAACGGCAGTTATTTTTCATTAATTATGATAACTATTTTTATTTGCAAGGACTAACAGTAATTAATTTTCATCAATTATGATAGTTGTTTTTCAATAATTAATCCTACCAGTTGCCTCAAATAAAGCATATTAAAAATTAAAATAATTATAATTATTAACTTATTATTTTATGAGTCATTGCATTATAAAAATAATGTTAAAACATACTTTTTAACTTTAAACTTTTAGTTTAGTTTCTTATATTTTAATAATATTATAATCTTAACTTTTATTATATAGAATCAATTAAAGTAAATGGAATAACTGATATGTGATCCTAATGTAAAAATTAGTTATGTTCTTAACATTTTATTATATGGAACCAATTAAAATTGATGGAATAGTTGACGTCTCATTCTAAAGCAAATATGCCGGCAGATTGATAGAGTGATGCGTCAGTTATTTTGTCAATTGTAAATTTTATACTACGAAATATTAGGAATGCAATATTTTTAAAATAAGAAAACTATGCTGCAATTAAAAGTTTCGAGATTAAAATGGATTTTGAGTAAAAGTTTGGCAACCAAAAGTATGCTTTCACCTAAAGATGACCATCATTATTTGACAATTTTATTCTTCAAGTCTTTTATTTGATAACCAATGATTAAAAGTTAGCGGTGTTTATTTCGGCTAAGCTAAATCAGCAAGTTTTCCATTGGTTTGGCCCAAAAGTAGGCCGCTGCAGCAAGCTTATGTTTAATTTAAGAAAAAAAATTTGTACACCGCACGCGATGATTAACTCTGCATGTATATCGTTGCATATGTACCAAAAGCATTCTTGTTTTTTTCATATTGCTCAAGCAATCACATGCATGTAGCTAATCATTGTGCATGGTGCGTACGTTTTTGCACCGCACATGATGCAGAAAGAGCTTTCCTAAGTTTTAGTAGTTGTTAGCAGTGATAGTGATGGGGCACGGAAAAAAAATTGGTGGAATGAGGGGATGGTGATGTGTTTTAAGTGATTACCACCCTTAATGAACATTTGAGCCCAAGCTATGGCTGAATTCATGCATAGAGAAATGAAGAACATCAAACCGGAAGCAGAAATCTAAACACCCTTGTGCAAGCTTCTTTCAAAGAAATAAAAAGATTAGGATCTAAAGGTATGGAAACCTTCAAACTAAGTTAAGCCACCTTTAAAACTTCAGATCTAAAGGACCAAGAGGTTTTTTTTTTTTTCCCAACAATGAAGTAAGATCTTAAAGTGGAAGGGATGCACTCAACACTTAAAGAATTGAGGGTTGGTTGACAAGATCTACACTCCTTACTTAAGAACTCACCTTGGCACTTGATCCTTGACGTGGAGCCATCATCCTCAACTCTAACATCCTAAAGAGAACCTGCAAGTGATCAGAAGTAAGACCGTGGAGGCAAAGGAATTGAAGGAAATAAAAAAAATCGAACAAGGAAAGGAAGGATTTGAAAAATTTTGCTGAGACTTGGGTAGCACTTGTCCTTCTTCCTGAAACTGTTATGGAACCTTGGTAGAATGATTTAGAGTAGCAAATTGGGCCTCTCACCCTCTCCCTCAAGGAGTGACCTAGATCTAAGACTAGGGAAACACGAGCCTCAACTCAAACTAAGAGCATCTCACCCTCTTCATACTCAAAGATGAACAAGGCATTTGGCAAAAGAAATCAAATAAACTTGATTTTATTTCTCAAACTTCATATCTACAAGAGGGAAAGCTTGGCCTATTTATAGGCCAAAGGACTTCTAGAAATTTCAGCCCAAAAAACTAAAAGATCATAACAATCTAAGATTAGTTATGATATAGCTAACTAATTACAATCAATCCCTAACAAATTTGGTTGCACAAGCTTCCATGTGGCACCTCCTTAGTTTGCCATGTGTCATCATCAGATACCTCCATGTGTCCTCCAAGATTTGACTTCTAAGTTGCCATGTGTCATCATCAGATACCTCCATGTGTCCTCCAAGATTTGACTTCCAAAGAGAAGACTTGATGTCTTGATAGCAGTGTTGACTCAAGGCAGGAAGTGTCGATACTTTGAGACTTGGCAGAAGTTAAAATTTTGCAGCATGAGTTGCCACTTGAGAAATTGAAACTCTTGGCTCGAGTAAGTGGAACCTGCGAAAGTGGATTAACTACAAAACCAAAAAGTGTCAGTCTGCAACCTTTTCTTCTTGCTGATGTCCCCATCAATTCTTCCCGGGTGAAAAAAACTCGGCCCTGACGAGTATGGATCATTTTGGCTTTGGTAATATTCAAGCAGATCTGGATCGATCCTTTGCAGTTCTTCTTGAGTGATCCATGAGTCTTCAGAATCAGGTCTACCTTGCCAATGGACCAAGTAGCGTTGATAGTCTTTATTTCGGGTAGTGACAATCTTATCATCTAATATCCGTTCAATTCTTTCTCGCTTTGTGGCTGGTGGACACTCTGGGATTGGTTCACTCTCAAAGGATGGATCAGGTCCTAAAAACTCACTGGGATTCATTGTTGGTTCCTTGTATTCTACCAGATCTGAAATATTAAAGGTAGAACTAATACCAAAGTCAGAAGGTAGGTCCAGTATATAAGCATTAGGTCCAATTCTTTTTATTATTTTGAAAGGACCTGCACCACGGCATGTAGTTTCTTCATAGTTCCCTTTGGAAACTGTTCAGGTCTGAGCCTTATCATGACAAAGTCTCCTACATGAAATTCTTTTGCTCTTCTATGGGAATTAGCCATATGCTTGTAACTCTCATTGCTTATATGGATTTTCTCGCTAATTTCTTTGTGTAAATCCCTAATGTGTTGTGCATATGACTCAGCAGACTCTGATGTTCGTACATGCATGGGCAATGGAATGAGGTCTATTGGCTTTCTTGGTTTGTACCCATGAATAATCTCAAAAGGACTTTTTCCAATGGATCTGTTAACTGAACTATTATAGGCAAACTCTATACGTGGCAGTAAAAGGTCCCAATTTCCAGTATGTTTTCCCACTAAACATCTCAACATATTTCCAAGACTTCTATTTACAACTTCTGTTTGACCATCAGTTTGGGGGTGATAAGTGGTAGAAAAGTTTAACTTGGTTCCTAGCAGGTGCCATAGGGTTTTCCAAAAGTAACTGGTGAACTTAACATCCCTATCAGACACGATGGTTTTAGGTAACCCATGTAATCTAACCACTTCATCTAGAAATAACTTGGCCACTTTTGATGCATCGAAGGTCTGGGAAAAAGGCAGAAAATGTGCCATTTTAGAAAATCTATCGACTACCACAAAGATGGAATCGGGTCTCCTTAAGGTCTTTGGTAGTCCCAACACAAAGTCCATACTGATGTCTTGCCAAGGTCGATCAGGGACGGGTAAAGGGGTGTATAGTTTAGTGTTTTGTTTTTGCATTTTAGCAACAGCACATGTCCTACACTGGGCTACGACTTGGGCAACATTTCTTTTTAAGCTGGGCCAAAAGAATTGTTCCTCCAAAGCTAGAATAGTTTTATTCCTTCCGAAATGGCCCGCTAAACCTCCGGCATGGATTTCCAAATCAAGAATTCCCTAATTGAGGTTCGGGGAATACACAACTTATCTCCTTTAAAAAGGAACCCATCATGAAGAGTAAAGTCTTTGTATTCTCTAGAAGGCCTTAGACTGATAGATTCAAAAATCTCACTAAAGTCAGGGCAACTTTTATACTCTTCCTTCAACTTATCAAATCCTATGACTTCAGTACTTACGGATGTCAAGAGCATAGAACGTCGACTTAAAGCATCGGCAACCTTATTGTCAGAACCAGCATGGTGTTTTAGAACAAAGGTGTAAGCTTGGATGTACTCTACCCATTTTCCATGCCTAGGGTTTAACTTCTTTTGGGAGCTAAGGAATCGGAGGGCTTCATGATCGGAAAATAGAACAAACTCCTATGGTAACAAGTAATGTCTCCAATATTTCAAAGCCTGAACTACCATATAACTCCTTGTCATAGGTGGAATATCTCAACTTTGCGCCATTTAGTTTCTCGCTAAAAAAAGCTACCGGATGGTTCTCTTGACTTAAAACTCCACCAATTCCAATCCCAGAGGCATCACAAGCAACCTCAAAAACTTTAGAGAAGTCAGGCAACCTTAAGATTGGTGCTTGTGTCATTCTTCCTTTAATCTCAAGGAAGGCTTTATTGGCTTGTTTGGTCCATTCAAAATTTCCTTTCTTAAGACAATCCGTGATTGGAGCAACAATGGTGCTAAACCCTTGGATGAATCTCCTATAGAAGGTGGCAAGACCGTGGAAGCTACGGACGTCATGTATGTTCTTGGGTTCGGGCCACTCGACTATGGACTTAATTTTCTCGGGATCAGCAAAAACACCATTAGTAGTAACAATGAACCCTAGAAAGGTTACTCTGTTAGTCATGAATTCGCACTTCTTCAGATTGGCATATAGATTTTCCTTTCTAAGGGTGTAACAGACTTGTCTAAGATGATCTAAATGGTCTTCCCTAGTCTTACTATAGATGAGGATGTCATCAAAATATACTACAACAAATTTTCCATGAAAGGTCTTAAAACTTGAGTCATGATCCTCATAAATGTACTAGGGGCATTTGATAGACCAAAGGGCATAACCAACCACTCATAAAGACCATCCTTAGTTTTGAATGCAGTTTTCCACTCATCTCCAGGTTTGATCCTAACCTGGTGATAACCACTCTTAAGATCAATCTTGGAAAATATAGTGGCTCCGGTCATCATGATAGGAAATCGATACTTGACCATAATTTTGTTGATGGCATGACTATCGATGCATATTCTCCAAGTGCCATCCTTCTTCGGGGTCAGTAGGGCAGGTACTGCACAAGGACTTAAACTCTCCCTAATAAACTTTTTCTGGAGGAGATCTCCAACTTGTCTTTGTAGCTCAGCGTGCTCAGTAGGATTCATTCTATAGTGAGGTAGGTTAGGCAAGGTGGCTCCTGGGACTAGATCAATTGTATGTTGAATATCCCTAAGTGGGGGCAGGTGATTGGGTAAATCTTCTGGGAATACATCCTTAAAGTCTTCTAAGATCTTTGTGACTTCTTGAGGTGGTTCCTTAGGATCTTCATTCCGACTTTCTTTAAGTGCCAAAATCCATATAGGTGATCCTTCATTGATTTCTTTCTCTATTTCCTTGACACTGATCAAATTCAGATCTTGTTTCTTCTCTTTCAAATCACTAGACCCTTTCTTGATATTGTCCTTAGGTGGGGTCGAGTTAATGATAAGCTTTTTCCCTAGATGGTTGAAAGCACAAAAATTGGATTGACCATATAAAGTTGCATCATGATCATACAACCAAGGTCTACCCAAAATGATGCTACTTACTCCCATGGGTAGTACATCGCACCAGACTTGTTCATGATAGGATTGGATTTGAATGGGAACTTGACATCTGGATTTAATGGGAATGGATGTTGAATCTATCCAAGAAACTTTGTATGGATTGGGATGGGGAACAGGGGTCAAGCTTAAATTCTTAATGGCTTTAGTGGAAATAGCATTCACACAACTCCCATTGTCTATAATGATTTTATAAACCTTCTCCCCTATCTTAACAAATGTTTGGAGTATATTAGTTCTTCTCCAATCCTCCTTTTCCTTTGTTTGGGTCAAAATTCTAACAACACCCAAAGTCTCATCATAATCAATCTCTTCTTCCTCTTCATCATATTCATTGATCAGATTGGATTCAGCCTCATATACCTCTTTTTCAAACTCTTTAGTATCTTCAGGGTCCTCTTCAGCTAGTTCTCCTATGTGTAGAGAACGGGCAGGGCATTGGTTGGCATAGTGTCCCTTCCTGTTACATTTAAAACAATGGACATTCGGGTTGTTACTCTTTTGAACTACAGGGGCCTTACCCTTGTCACTCGTTTGACCGGATGGGATAGTAGGAGTGGGGTGATTTGGTCGCATTTGGTTGAACCCTGGTTTCTGAGTAGGGGTGCTAATCTTACTTAGTTCGGGTCTTCTGACTATCGGTCCCCTTTGAAACCTTTCACAATCTCTGGCTATTTGATAGGCTTGGTCTAGGTCAGTGATTTCTCTTAGAAATAATTCCTTTTGAATTTCTTCATGCAAACCGGCTCTAAACCTAGACAATGTTACAGCTTCTGATTCATCAATGTTACACCTCATCGCAAACTCATCAAACTTGGTAATATATTCAGACACAGTCTTATTGCCCTGGTATAATCTTTGCCACTGATCTAATAGTCTTTGGTGATAGGACATAGGGACATACTTTTCCCTAAGCTTGATTTTCATAGCTCTCCAAGTGGTTATGGGCATGTCTCCTCTTTGCCTAAGCATTCGCCCGATATTCTCCCAGTATAACCTAGCCTGGCGGACTAACCTCAGTTTGGCAAACTTATACTTTCTCTCCTCGGTCATCTCATACCATTCAAAATATTGATCCATTTCTCCCTCCCAGTCAACATAAGCTTTAGGGTCTAGGCTTCCATCAAAGATAGGAGCCTCTAATCGAATGTTCCTCATGGCTCTTTCATCTTGATCTAAGTAATCCTGGTGAGGTCGCCTAGGGATACGATCAGGAGTAAAGTCAGGCCGATGGACTCGACGGGCTTCTTCCATGAAATCAGGATCAAGTCTCCTTGGATTGTATTCAGGGATGTGCACATGATATTGGGCTCTTGGACCTCGAGGAATTGACCTAGATGATTCAGGTTCGATGGGGATCCTTTGAGGCTCTTCAAGGGTCTCAACTCTATCTTTTACTTGACCTAATTCTTTGTTGATTTGCCCTAATTGCTCAGTTACAGTGTCTAACTTTTCAGTCAGGGTCCTCATAAAGAGTTCAAGATTAGGATCCATAGGTACAAACCAAGAAAGATAGAACTTTTGACCTATAAGACAAGAAGTACAAACCTAGCTTCTAGGGCTCCTAAACCTAGAAGTTCAAAATACAGACTTGACTAGGTACTAGTTAAGGATGCAATTACCTTTGTCACTGGCCAGGTAAGAGGTGGGAATGCGGGAGGCCCCCCTTGCTTTTGCAAGGACCCAATTAAAGAACCGCAAGTCCGCTTAAGGCATTTGCCATTAGACCTCTAGTCTTAGACACCAGTTTCTAAGAATAATTACAAACTCAAATAGTGCTTTGTCTCCTCTTGCACTTGAACCCGACTTGTTGGTGTCCTTAATTTAGGTGCATACTTGATTTTAATTAAGGCTTAGGTCAATGCATAATGAGGATGGTTGTTGTGGGCTAAGGAAAGGTTATTAACTCCTCCCCTTATATTATATTGAATGCCCTTAAGATGGTTTATGTATATATGGATGCACACAATTTCAGCAATTAACTAGCACAATCGACTAGACTTAGTACAATTAAGTGAAATTTAATCTAATTTTAAAATTCAGCAAATGCAAACTTAAATTGAGAAATTCAAATCTTGAAGTCTAGATTTCAGAAGCTAATTTTTTTTAATTTTAAAATTTAGATTAAAATTTCATTCTTGGAGGTAAAAGTGGTTAAATAAAATTTGCAGCTTCTAACTAACCTTCAACTAACCCGGTTTTGAAAATTTGAAATTTAAAGTTTTAAATTTTCAAAAATTTAAAATAAAAATTGAATTAGTTAGATCTCAGAGTGAAAATCCTAGATTTTGAAATTTGAATTCAAATTTTTTTTAAAAAAATTTGGTTGAGGAAGTTGTTATGATAGTAGTTGCTAGAAGATTCTAGCAGCTTAACAAACTCTCTACTACCTATTTCAAAATTTAAAATTTAAAAAACCCCTCTAAATTCAAACTTTAAGTGGAAAATAACAGAATTTGAAGTCTAAATCTCAGATCTCAATTAAAATTATTTTATTATTTTTTAAAATCAAATTTAATGGAGGGAACCAAAACAGTCTTCAGAAAACAACCTAAGAACTCGAATTTTTTTTATTCCAAAACTCTAAAATATTTTTTTAATTTTAGATTTCAGAACCTAAAGTCCTAAAGTGCAGCAAATAAATTTTTATTTATTTTTTAACCCTTAAAAAATTAAAAAAAATTCATGGAAATCTTGGACTAAAACTAGAACAGAAATTCAGCAACTTACAAGCTTAACTTAGAGACCAAGCTCTGATACCAAAGCTGATGGGGCACGAAAAAAAAATTGGTGGAATGAGGGGATGGTGATGTGTTCTAAGTGATTACCACCCTTAATGAACATTTGAGCCCAAGCTATGGCTGAATTCATGCATGGAGAAATGAAGAACATCAAACCGGAAGCAGAAATCTAAACACCCTTGTGCAAGCTTCTTTCAAAGAAATAAAAAGATTAGGATCTAAAGGTATGGAAACCTTCAAACTAAGTTAAGCCACCTTTAAAACTTCAGATCTAAAGGACCAAGAGGTTTTTTTTTTTTTCCAACAATGAAGTAAGATCTTAAAGTGGAAGGGATGCACTCAACACTCAAAGAATTGAGGGTTGGTTGACAAGATCTACACTCCTTACTTAAGAACTCACCTTGGCACTTGATCCTTGACGTGGAGCCATCATCCTCAACTCTAACATCCTCAAGAGAACCTGCAAGTGATCAGAAGTAAGACCGTGGAGGCAAAGGAATTGAAGGAAATAAAAAAAATCGAACAAGGAAAGGAAGGATTTGAAAAATTTTGCTGAGACTTGGGTAGCACTTGTCCTTCTTCCTGAAACTATTATGGAACCTTGGTAGAATGGTTTAGAGTAGCAAATTGGGCCTCTCACCCTCTCCCTCAAGGAGTGACCTAGATCTAAGACTAGGGAAACACGAGCCTCAACTCAAACTAAGAGCATCTCACCCTCTTCATACTCAAAGATGAACAAGGCACTTGGCAAAAGAAATCAAATAAACTTGATTTTATTTCTCAAACTTCATATCTACAAGAGGGAAAGCTTGGCCTATTTATAGGCCAAAGGACTTCCAAAATTTAGCCCAAAAAACTAAAAGATCATAACAATCTAAGGATTAGTTATGATATAGCTAACTAATTACAATCAATCCCTAACAAATTTGGTTGCACAAGCTTCATGTGGCACCTCCTTAGTTTGCCATGTGTCATCATCAGATATCTCCATGTGTCCTCCAAGATTTGACTTCTAAGTTGCCATGTGTCATCATCAGATACCTCCATGTGCCCTCCAAGATTTGACTTCCAAAGAGAAGACTTGATGTCTTGATAGCAGTGTTGACTCAAGGCAGGAAGTGTCGATACTTTGAGACTTGGCAGAAGTTGAAATTTTGCAGCATGAGTTGCCACTTGAGAAATTGAAACTCTTGGCTCGAGTAAGTGGAACTGCGGAAAGTGGATTAACTACAAAACCAAAAAGTGTCAGTCTGCAACCTTTTCTTCTTGCTGATGTCCCCATCAATTCTTTTCGGGTGAAAAAAACTCGGCCCTGACGAGTATGGATCATTTGGCTTTGGTAATATTCAAGCAGATCTGGATCGATCCTTTGCAGTTCTTCTTGAGAGATCCATGAGTCTTCAGAATCAGGTCTACCTTGCCAATGGACCAAGTAGCGTTAATAGTCTTTATTTCGGGTAGTGACAATCTTGTCATCTAATATCCGTTCAATTCTTTCTCGCTTTGTGGCTGGTGGACACTCTGGGATTGGTTCACTCTCAAAGGATGGATCAGGTCCTAAAAACTCACTGGGATTATTGTTGGTTCCTTGTATTCTACCAGATCTGAAATATTAAAGGTGGAACTAATACCAAAGTCAGAAGGTAGGTCCAGTATATAAGCATTAGGTCCAATTATTTTTATTATTTTGAAAAGACCTGCACCACGGGCGTGTAGTTTCTTCATAGTTCCCTTTGGAAGCTGTTCAGGTCTGAGCCTTATCATGACAAAGTCTCCTACATTAAATTCTTTTGCTCTTCTATGGGAATTAGCCATATGCTTGTAACTCTCATTGCTTATATGGATTTTCTCGCTAATTTCTTTGTGTAAATCCCTAATGTGTTGTGCATATGACTTAGCAGACTCTGATGTTCGTACATGCATGGGCAATGGAATGATGTCTATTGGCTTTCTTGGTTTGTACCCATAAATAATCTCAAAAGGACTTTTTCCAGTGGATCTGTTAACTGAACTATTATAGGCAAACTCTATACGTGGCAGTAAAAGGTCTCAATTTCCAATATGTTTTCCCACTAAACATCTCAACATATTTCCAAGACTTCTATTTACAACTTCTGTTTGACCATCAGTTTGGGGGTAATAAGTGGTAGAAAAGTTTAACTTGGTTCCTAGTAGGTGCCATAAGGTTTTCCAAAAGTAACTGCTGAACTTAACATCCCTATCAAACACGATGGTTTTAGGTAACCCGTGTAATCTAACCACTTCATTTAGAAATAACTTGGCCACTTTTGATGCATTGAAGGTCTGGGAACAAAGCAAAAAATGTGCCATTTTAGAAAATCTATCGACTACCACAAAGATGGAATCGTGTCTCCTTAAGGTCTTTGGTAGTCCAATACAAAGTCCATACTGATGTCTTGCCAAGGTCGATCAGGGACGGGTAAAGGGGTGTATAGTCCAGTGTTTTTTTTGCATTTTAGCAACAGCACATGTCCTACACTGGGCTACGACTTGGGCAACATTTCGTTTTAAGCTGGGCCAAAAGAATTGTTCCTCCAAAGCTAAAATAGTTTTATTCCTTCCGAAATGGCCCGCTAAACCTCTGGCATGGATTTCCCAAATCAAGAATTCCCTAATTGAGGTTCGGGGAATACACAACTTTCTCCTTTAAAAAGGAACCCATCATGAAGAGTAAAGTCTTTGTATTCTCTAGAAGGCCTTAGACTGACAGATTCAAAAATCTCACTAAAGTCAGGGCAACTTTTATACTCTTCCTTCAACTTATCAAATCCCGAAAAAAGCTTTACGACACCCAACTTTACCATTAAGACATCGTAGTTACAAACTTATGGCACCCGTGGCCTTACAACGGACGCTGAAGAAAAGTCTCG
Source organism: Calamus simplicifolius (assembly GCA_900491605.1). Classification (NCBI taxonomy): domain Eukaryota; kingdom Viridiplantae; phylum Streptophyta; class Magnoliopsida; order Arecales; family Arecaceae; genus Calamus; species Calamus simplicifolius. The sequence continues at coordinate 980,260 of UESW01004247.1, forward strand.
CTACATCGATGATACCCCAGCTAAAATATTACGATACCCTAGTTACAAACCTAAGACATCCGTTCACACGTGAGCATGCTTTACGTATCCCAAGAGGAAATCGCCCATAAAAAGCTTGATGACACTCCAACTTTACCATTAAGATATCGTAGTTACAAACTTACAACACTTGTGGCCTTACAACGAATGCTGGAGAAAAGCCTCGCGACATTGTAGGAGAAAATCAGCCGAAAATCAGTGACAACACCCTAGCTGAAATATTACGACATTGTAGTTACAAACCTAAGACATCCGTTCATGCAGAATATGCTTTACTACATCCCAGGAGGAAATTGGCAGAAACAAAGCTACAACACCCCAGCTTACCATTAAGGCACCGTAGTTACGAACTTACGACACCCATGGCCTTACAATGGACGTTGTAGAAAGCCTCGTGACATCGACGATACCCCAGCTGAAATATTACGACATCCGAGATACAAACCTAAGACACCCGTTCATGCGGGATATTCTTTACGACATTCCAGAAGAAAATCGGCCGAAACAA